>OY720633.1:176535056-177094498 GCA_963169105.1 Ceriagrion tenellum
GATAATGGCTGAAAGTTCGAAGTTAGGTCCACAAAACCTCGTGATAGGAGAAAAAAAGCCCCAAAATTTTTTTTTTAAACTTTGACGCTAAAAAAGAGGAGTGCGCCTATAACATGGGTGTCCCTCTTACACGTGTTTATATGGTATTTTACTGTATTTGAAGATTTTATGTTTACTCCATCCATGGTGTAGGTAGGTCTTTTGCGTGATAACTTTCGCAGAAAGTAAACTGCGGTGCATTTACCAATATTTAGCTCTAACCCCCACTCCTGGCACCACAAATGAATGTTGTTAAGGTCAGATGACATAACTTCAAAGTCCGCATCTTCGCTTATTTCACGGTAGATTACTGTATCGTCTGCAAATAATCGTAATTTACTTCTAATTCAAGAACTTAGGTCATTAATATAAACGATGAATAACAGAGGGCCGATCACACTTCCCTGAGGAACACCAGATATGACTTCGACCACATCGGAGCTAAAACCGTCAATAACTACTTTTTGTTTTCGATCACTATGAAAGTCACTCGTCCAATTCACTATTTTTCTATTAACTCCGCATGATTGCAATTTAAATATGAGTTTTTTGTGAGGAACCTCGTGGAATGCCTTCTTGAAATCAAGGAATATTGTGTTGACTTACTTTTTCTGTGCACCTGATTTTAGGATATCATGAAGGAAGAGAACATGCTATGTTTCGCAGGACTTGCCCTTACAAAAGCCATGATGACTGCTGTGTAAGAAGTTATGATTATCCAGGAATGTCATAATTTTGCTTATGACAATGCGTTAGAGGATCTTGCATAAAAGTGATGATAGCAGCGATATAAGCCAGTAATTTCGTGGGTCACTTATATTTCCTTTTTTGAATATCAGAGTGACGTTGGCTATTTTCCAGTCTTGGGGCACCTTGCCTTCGGATAACGATTTGTTAAATATAATTTCTAATAATGGTGCAATCTGTGGTGCTAACTCCTTCAGCACACGTGCAAGTATTCCTTCTGGACCTGGGGACTTGTTACTTTTAATCGAACGCAGTTGTTTAATTATTCCATTACGTTGAATTGTTATGTTAGTCATCGGCTCGTTAAAGTCAGGAATGTCTAAAATGTGAATTGTGTCATCCTTAATGAATACACTTTCAAAGTAGTTGTTTAATAAATTGGCTTTGTCGATACTGTTGGTGACCACTTTGCAGTTTGTGTCCCGTAAAGACTTTCTTTTTTGCTAAGTTATGTCGAAGATTTGAATTTGACATAATTCATATCGCAGCATTAGTCAGTGTGTTGCAAAAAACATTATGGTTGTGTTTTGTATTATCCTTGTCAAGCATTTAGTTTTTGATATGATGTTAATAAAAATGCGAGAGTTCCTAATTTTTGCCTTATTATTAACCCTATGAAACTCTTGTTAATCCCATAAATGTACTGCACTTTTCACCTTGGTGCAATGTAATGATTTTTTGGTGAGATTTTGGGTAAATGAAATTCAAATTTCCATGTGGTACTAACAGGTTAACAATTAAGTTTCATGGGGTGAATTTGAGTGGTAAGAAAAGATCCCACATAATTCCTACTTGCATAAGAATGCAAAATTCCTCATGTTTTTTGTGCTTATATAATTTTTAATACATAATAATAATAATATTTTATTTGACATTATACACAATACAGTGTAATAGTCTTCGTCACAAAAAAATTGAAAAGAGAAAAAAAAAATGAATAAATAATACCAAGTTACATACCGGTATTCAAGCTTTTGCACTCCAAAAATTCGTTTAAAGAGTAGAATGCTTTGTTCAAAAGCTATGAGTGGAGAACCCGTTTAAACCTTGATAAGACCACATCTCTAGCCTCCTGGGGTAAATGATTGAAAAGGCATAGTTTCACTTAATCAAATGATTTTGAGGTAGTTGTAAGCCTACAGTGAGGCAATACCAAATTATTTTTACTCCTGGTATTGTGCTGATGGACATCAGCACCAGTTTTAAGAACATGGAGGTTTTCCTTAACATCACATAGACATTTAAATATATATTGGTCATACAATGTTATGATGCCAAGCTTCTTAAAGAGAGGCTTACAAGGTTCTCTTGAGTGGGAACTGGAAATGATCCTCACAGCTCTCTCCTGTATAATAAACAAGACTTTTGCTTTGGAGGCATGACCCCATATCCCAATGCCATAGTTTAAATGACAGTGGAAAAAAGCAAAATAAACAGCTCGCAGACAGTCAGTGGGAATTAGCATTTTCAATTTCCTTAACATATAAATGGCTTTTGAAAGTTTATCATGAGTGGAGGTGTGTGACTATTCCATTGCAGCCTGCAGTCAAGCTCAAAGCCTAGTAGCTTTAACTTTTCAGTGTGATTTAAAGCTGGACTCAAGGAGAATGCCAGCTGCTGTGTTTTTTCCTTGTTCAGGGAGAGCCCATTAGCAGAGAACCACTCTTGAGCCACTGAGAGGATAGTGTCAGATTGGTTAAGGTTGTTGCTAGAAGGGGCTATTGGATCATGTATAAAAGTAGTGTCATCAGCATATAATACTGAAGCACAAGGTACATGGTGTGGAAGATCATTTATTAGAATTAAAAACAGAAGTGGGCCAAGTACTGAACCTAGGGGAACACCATGCTTAATTTTTAGGGGTGATGACAGTGTATTATTTATTAGAACACATTGAGTACGGTTGGAGAGGTAGGAGTCCAAGAGTTTCAGTTCAGTATTTTTTATATCGTAATATTGCAGCTTTTGAAAGAGAAGTGTGTGTGAAACACAAAAGTGGCAGGAACTGGCTCTTGTAGGCACTCTGTTCACACAATACAGGTTGAATGACAGTAGTAAAGTATTTAGGGCATTGGTCTCTTTTGTGGAGAAACAGACATCTACATTTAGATCCCCACAAACAAATATGTTCAGTCCATACCTAGAAAGTGGACCTAAAATCTGTTCAAACTGTTCACAAAAAATATCAAAATCCCTGTTAGGAGACTGGTACACACAGGTAATAATGGCATTGTGATCTTTAACGTACACAGCACTAGCCTCACAGTGCACTTCACGACATAACTAACTAATATCAATTACTTTGACAGCTAAGTGATGGGCAGCATAAATTGCTGTACCACCATGCTTTGCTTGATTTCGTGAGTACGATGCCACCTAACTGTAACCATTAATGTTGAAAAAACTAAATTTGTATTGTTTGAGCCAATGCTCTGAAATGCACAAAAATCATAGGGGATACTCACTGACACTTCCAGGGCACTAAGATTATTGCGTAGGCATTGAACATTTAAACACAAAATTGATGAGCAACAGCCATGTCCCAGTTCACCATACTTATGGTTATTTGTGTTCAGGCTGTCAGATAACTAGTCTGGCACGTCTAGTCAAAGGGCATTGGGGGTGGAAACACAAGTTTGGCTCCTTAGAGTCATACCAACAGAGGTCTCCGACGACACAAGTTGATCCTAGTTCTGTGCCTTTGATACCCTAGAAGATGCCTGAGAATCCATGTCACCCTCCACCTTAACCAGAGATGGTTCCGATGCGTCGATGATTGAAGCTGCCTCGCTGGCCTGTTGACTAGAACTCTGCCGTTTATTCCTCAGAAAAACAAACTTCTCACGGAGACATGCTTTGGCCATGTTGAGGGATCTCGTAGTTTCTGGAGATGGAGTGCATCAGCAGACACGCAAAAGGATGCATAGTCCCCTTTAGTAGGAAGTTCGACCACATCAGTGACTATCCATGTTTTATTTTTTTATGTAGCACGACATTTGAGCGATAGCAATTCCCTTCTTAAACCTCCACACGTGCAGGTGAACCTTATTCGGTACTCCAGCGATTAAGTCGTTCGGGGAATCATCAGAGCCGATGATGGGTTTCTTCCGTCGTAGTTTGTTGACAATGGTCTGATAGCCGTCATTGTCTTGCATCGTCCCAACTACGTCGTTTTGTGGCACAATGGTCGTACTCCTCTCTGATTCCATCGCATGAAGAAGTGAATGATGAGGATCTGTCACCACCGATGATGAGTTTTTCACTAAATTTGAATGTGACTTTATCTTTTGCCACTTAGGACAAGAAGCACTCTTCTCCTTCCACGCCTTGTTATGCAGCACGGAGGTGGAGACATTCTCAGCATTTGTAATCGTGTGTTTTAATGCCACATCTATATGTGATTGAATTGCTATGGGTTGGCGATATTCACAGTTTTCACTGATCGTAGCTATACATTTTTACGTATTTACTTCTGTTTTCAGTAGCTCAATGTCCTCCGCCATCTTGGATACGAGAGACTGACCCGCCCGGCAGTAAAACCACTTCCAAAATATTTCCCTGGATTCACTGAGGGCTTTTAATACAATTTCACTTAAATTGGAGCACTTTAATTCGATCGTATTATTGCAAAACTGGCAAGATGGGATGTTTACACTCAATGCCATTTTGAAAAATACCACATACATATATACCAATCACGCCGTACCCTTCCGGGGTAGGCAGAGTCACTAAGTTTCACTCATAAATATATATTTGTACACCTAACTCTGCTTCAATAATTTCCTCCATACTGTCCTATCCTTGCAAACCTCTTTTGCTTCATTTACCCCCATACACTGCTTCATACTCGCCCTCCTGTTTTTAAGACCCCTAATATTCCTCCTCCTAAGAATTTCCTCAACCACATTCAACCACAACTATCTCGGCCTACCTCCATCTCTCACACCATTCATTTCACTCATATATCTATTTTGTTATTCGACTCTCATCCATTCTCTCCACATGGCCAAACCAACGAAGCACACTCCTTTCATATATGTCGATTACTGGAGCATCTAACCCACATTCATTCATGACCCACTCATTCCTGACCCTATCCATCCTACTTTTGCCGCAAACACTCCTCAGATAACTCATACCCACGGTGTTTAATCTACTTTTAATGTCCATCCTGACATACCCATGTTTCACTACCATACAACAAAGTGGGGAGAAGTACACTTTTGTACACTGCAATTTTCGCTTCCTCAGACAAGCACTCATTCCTTGATATGCTCCACATGCTACCTACCACTTTCCTTCCAGCATTCGCACGTCTCTTTATCTCCTTATCTATCCGTCCATCTTTCGCAAACACCTTACCTAAGTACACAAAATTATCCACTGGTTCAATTACTTCACCATTCGCCCACATCTAAGAAAATATCGCCAAGATATACAAAATCATGCACATGGGTAATCTGCACATGGATAATCAAGAGTTTACTGTAATTAGATTTTAGATGAAGGAAAACCTAGAACAACTCATGGGTTAATTATTAAACCAGCAAATGTAAAAATAAATTTGAATTTGTTTGCAAATATGTCATTATTTATTTCTGTATTGGTAATGATTAGGAATAGGAAAATAAAATAAAGGGAGAGCAGGATATCGATTCAATATTTGGTGTTCAAGATTCAATAAATTTTGGATTCAACCACAGAGTATACAGAGGGCTCGCCCTTATGGGAGTTATGATATGGCTTTTTTCTTTCTGATATTCTCCGCTAGATGTCAGTGATGTTCTAAAAAAGGTTTCCACTGGTTCTCTCAAGGACTATCGCACTTCCCCCCTCCCCTACCCGTGCGCGGCAAACACGCGCGCAAGAGGGGAAATTGGTGGAATGGGCGAGGTAGGGGAGGGCTTTTGGATGGGTGTTCTGAGTCCTAACAGCGCTTGAAAATCATCTCTGAACCTGCCTGACGCTTGGCCTAGCAAAGCTCAGGAGGACTTCGGATGCTAAGCTACCTCGGAGTTATAGTAAGGTCCCGCGCCGGCCGATTCGGATGTGAACGGTCAAACGGTATATCACGACAACTTTCCATGGGATTCGGCAAACGATCGGTCAAGTCTATCCACGATCTACTGCGCAAAGCGATATTTAATAAAATCGCTATTAAGACGGTTGCCTGAGTGTGAGAATGTAATTTTGATAGAAATGACCCGAGGACCATATGGATATACGTGTAATTCCAACATTAACATATGCTGTAAAAACAGAAATGAAGGTCGCTTGCTCTTTTCAAAAGGGATGATTATCAACTATGCATGTAGTCCGAGGTTTTCAAGAATCATCTATTGGTTACAAATACCCATTTCCTTAGAGTAAGAGAAAAATTTACAGCTTGTACAGTTCGACCAGCCTTATTTTCATCTTACGACTAGTGGACAGCAGTGTTACGAGTCGCAATACATTGGTTCGGGTCACAATCCGCCCATATGTTCCGGAAAAATTTTGTTTTGTCTCTCACCAATTTAACCCCGAATTCAATCATTACCAAATTAAATATTTACTTTTCACCAAGTGCCCTCGTTAGCTCTATCACTGAGAATAAGCTACCTGTGAATTTTCAACATCGATCTCGTCGGAATCTACAGGGTGTAGTCAAGAAAAATTTAAAGGTACAGTCTAAAAACATTGTCACCAACTGAAGCATAAGTTAAGGATTTATGCACGATATTTCTCGCAGCAAATTATTATTCTGAGCTGAAACTAATTCTTTGTTTTATTCTGTTGTGTATATCTGAGCACACCGGAAGCAGAGGAATGGCTTATTCAAGAATGTATCGAATAATTCCCTTGATACCCGTTCCTTTCATATACCGGATAGTCTATTGATTTCAATTTTCATACCAAAAGCACTGGATATCAATGCTAGCTGTTATCCTTTACTATCGAGACCTTTGTCAAAAAGGTGCTCCTTACTAGAGCCTAGATAACCCTTTGGTAGAGGGGCATGTGCGGCAACTACTGACGAGTGGAAGAATTGCATGATGAAATTTCACTTTCAAACCCTCACGGTGCATAATATTTTAAGCTGGATATTAGTAGGGTGCTTTTTACCTTTGAATTTCCTGATGATATGCGACAGACGGGGACATTTGGAAGGAATTGAGGAGGCAATGTACCGGATTGGGTATCCATTAAAAACGTTTCAATAAAATTAGTTTCGAGTCAGACGAGGGAGAAAACATTGTGAAAGTTTTGTAAAATAACGAAAATGACCCCTGACTTGTCGCTGTTCTTAGGAACTGTTTTGACGAACGACATTGGGTGATTGAGGTCAGCGGTCCAATAGTTGTCAACCAGTTTCATTCGACCAAATCTTTGGTCTGTAACTCAAAAGAAGTCTGGACTGAAAATAACATTACACCTAAAGTGTGAAACTTAAAAGTAACGACGATTGAGTCTGTTCATTACTAATTAGGAAAAATCAAAAACTTACGGGAAGAGGAAAATCAAGAGCATCGGATTAATGGCTTAAGCGAGCCAGGAATGTAGCATTTAATTTTTTTACTAGAACATTTCAAAGAAGACACAAATGAACAGCAAGAAGGAAAGACTTCCACGGCTCAAATTCTCTTCCTTACTCATACACGCCTAAGATAATATATTTCTAATTCAAAAACCTCTAAAGATGAGCAAATAGCGAAAATTGAAATCAGAGCTTTGGTTTACTGCGAAAAAAAGTCCAGGAGTGGCAAAAGGTGTGCGTCTCGTTGTCTCACGCAACGTCTTGTAGTAAGACGCAAGGCTGCTTTATTATTTCACTATTTTAAATATAATTACTGTAGGTGTCAACAATCTTCTTTCTTTCGGGTAAATCTGGTCTATCTCTCAAGGCGTCCCGTCTGGGTATGACGCCTCAATATCTTCATCCGAACTAAACTGTGTCACATCTTATTCGGAAAGCACTTAATTTTTTGGTGAAAAATAAGTATGCTCTTCGGAAATCAAAACATTCAAGTAATTGTCCACTAATATTTTTACTATTCACGACCCGAGTTTCGTCACGTAATGACATCTTCAGGTCCGGACGTGACGAAACCCGGGTCGTAAATAATAAAAATATTGGTGGACCATTACGTGAATGTTTTGATTTCCTATATGAAGAGGTTCCACAAAGTGAAGCCTGAATTTATTAGTCATAAATTATCCTCTTGTTTCACTTACTCCATTGTGCGTATTTTTGGTTTTTGGATCGCAATATTAATTTACAATTAGATTGCCATTTACGCCTCAACAATGCCAATTTTTGTCTAATCATATCCAAAGAGATGTTTTGAGGTTACATTGAGCAAAGGACTAGCTTGAAGGTGCCACAAACGTGTACGCCATGGGTCGAAATTGGCACAAGAAACTCAAGGTCGCGTCGGGTCAAAATGCAGGATTTCTATCGTTTACTGGCGGTCGTGTCGCGTCCAACTCTCGCTTACAAAGAAATCATTTAGCCGTTTGGAGTAAAACTTTCTGGAATGGTAAAGTGGCAAGAAAAGGAAGTTGTACGCAGTAAAAAAGCAATATGATATCATTTTCAATAAAATATATTCATATTGCTTTGTCTTTCCGTCTGGTCTCCTACACTGTGTCACTTTATATTGAGACCGTTCGCTGGTGAGGTTTTGACCCGACGCGGCCATGAGTGTAACAAATGATCCTCGCTTTTTGACGCGACGCGAACGTTTCAAATCTTCCGCAATTTGTCTCGGACGAACACTAGTGTTGACCCTTAGAGCATATAATCCCTTATCTCTAAAATATTTCCTTAGCTAGGGAAATTCTGCGTCTTATATTCTCACCTCTAAATCCTTACTCTTATAAAGTACTTCCCAGAGACGTAAACTGCTTGACTTCCTCTATTTTATGCCCTCCAACCGGCATCTTCAATGTGCCGTCTTACTTCTAGAGAAACTCATCACTATTGTCTTCTAATATTTCATCTTCATCCCGTATATCTCACTCTGCACCAGGTTCGATGCCCCAAGAAGGATAACCGCGGAGATAACTCACTGAGAATTTAGGACTGTTTTAGCCAATGACATGGGGATATACATCACTATACATCACTATAATAATTAAGGACAAACTTTTCTTACCTTCGAGTAGATTAACCCTTCTCTCTGTCCACTATCGATGACTGGAAAGTAAATATCCTTGTATTGAATGAAAAGAACTGTAAACAAGTTTCCAAAGACCAAAATTTTTATATGGTTCATATTATATAATAATTTACATAAGTCCATACACATTCATGCATTGGTCACTTGTGTGACAAAATCCTTATCTTATCATGACTCGACCTTTTCCTCTGAAGGATCCATTTGCAATTTTTTTTAATCAAACAAAGAACAAGTAGATCTAAAACATACAAAATATGCGACTCACAGTCCCCAGGAATGCTCCCTTCACTGTGGGTCTCTAATTCTGCTTTTATTTTTTTTTGCACTTTAGTTATTATAAATTGTTTCACATTTCTTTGGTGCGATATTTTAATGAAATATTTTTTTAAAACATTCATTGCTAACGACACTATTTTCAAAAAGTCATCTGTAGGATACAGGAGGCCAGAAGACATCTCTTTTAAGTCTGGAAAGGTCTTGTATAATATGAGGAGTTGAGATCTATTGCTTAGGTCCCTAACACCACTGAATCTCTCTTGACATATATTGCAGGCAAACTTTTCATTCAATCTCTTCACTAAATATCCTGAAAAGTACACCTCTGAGCCACGCTGCAGAGTGACTGTTTTCGCTCTCACGACACGAGGGACTTGCTCCAGTTCCTTAGAGGACTCAGTCGTGTCTCCCTCATAATCCTCAATTCCCTCAGGAAAATCTGCAATTCCACTGAAGCCTGTATCATCTCCAGTGGGCAGCTGTAGGACCTGGTCCTCGTCTAAATCATAGCTAGAAGATTTAGGAGGCTTCAATAAACTTTGAAGAGCCACCTGCCGAAAACTTGTCCTAAATCCCTTCACAGAGGGATTTCGATTGAATCCTCCCTTTTGCCGTATTACTGAAAAAAAATTTTCAATAGGGTCCTGATTCAATCGTGCAGTATATATGCCATCGTCGTTCATCTCGTGACACAACGCTCTAATTGAATTAAGTGAAAGAAGGAAGCCATCAAAGCATGGGGGACGGCTACCATCTTTCTTATGTAGATGACTCATCACGCGTAGCCCTTCTTCTAGCACCTCGATTGACTGTAACTTTTTTCCATCCATGCGGGCATGACTTTCCAAGATATTATTTTTGCTGTTCAGGGCATCAAAGAGATTGTTGATAAATTCTATGAAGTCGGCTGTTGGGAGGGCGGATGGGATTTTTAGCTCTCCGGTTGAGTAGCTCGTACGGATGGCAGCTGCAACCGAATGACTAAATATTTGAGTTGCTAGTTTCACTGACATTTTTTGGAAGGAATTTGGCCATAAATGAGCTGGAGTGAGTTTCCATAGCGCTCTTGTTGTGGAGCTGGACGAGTCATTTTGATATACCTTTCGAATATTTGCAAAAGAAAGGATTTTTCCATCCAGGACGAAGTCACTATTGAGGAAATTGTTCCTTAAAGATTTAATTAGATGAGGAGCGTCAAAAATACAGTAAATTTTTACCCCATGTACTTCAAAGAAAGGCTTATCTAATGATACTCCAATCTCTTTAATTGCTTTTCTATTTGAGCTCGCTTGATCGCAAACGAAACCCTTGGGCTGCAATCCAGCAACCATTAACTTTTCAATTAGAGGAAATAAGAGTGCCCGTATTTGGGAACTGTTGAGCCCGCGTTCAGAAATGAAGTACCCTACAGGTAATTTCCAGTTATGGTTAATACCTCTGATCAGGAACACCGAAGCATACTTCCCAACTTTTCTGGCCCTACCTAGATGTTCCAAATCTTCATAACCTTCAATCATGTCCATCGAACGAGAGTATTCTAAATTTTCAAGCAGGGACATCTCATCGAAAAGAATGACGCAATCCTTACTTCTACGCGCCATGACGGACACTTTTAACTTCAATTGTTGAAAGAAAAAGTCGTCAAACCCCGTCATGTACTTTGATGAACTACTAATCCACTTCCTTAAAGTTGACACAGCAGGAAGGGTCAGCTTCTCGAGGAGAAATCGGTATGTAGTTGGTGATTTAAAGAATGGAGATAGTGCAAAATTCTGCTCCTCCTTACTCCATGGGCTTCCAGTTTTGTGGCTCAACTGCATTTGTGTGAAAAGGAAGGCTTCCCTTGATTTAAAGTGTTTTTCCAGCAAACTAGAGCTCACCAACCTTGTTTTTCCCATCAGCCTTTCACGATTCCGCAACCGTGAAACAGAAGTACGTAGTTTCGCTATTGTTTTCCTGTATTTCTCCACCTGAGATTTCAGCTTCTTTTTCTTTGGCGTCTCGTTGCGGACAACTTCTCTTGCGATTGGAGATGCACGTGGATCGGCGGGAAGCGGTGATATCACCTCAACCCTCCACAACGCTCTGCGAGCAGCCTTAGTCGGAGTTGGCCTAGGAGAGGCATGACGACCGGTCGGTGGCGTGAGATATGATATCTCATCATGCCCATGATCAGCAATAGGAGATGTCAATTCACCTGCAGGAGATACCGTTGCGGCATTTTTAGAATAGGTATGTGTTATCCGGCGAGTCAAAGTTCTTTCGGGAGTAGCAATACTGCAAGGAGACGAAGTTCTTTCCGATGTCTGTTGCACCACCGAGGTTGACTGGTGATGATGATGCGGAAGTGCTCCCTTCACAAGCCGACCACTTGGGTTGACATGATTTTCTTTGAAATGCCTTTCACAGATCAACTTCTTGTTTAAAGTCTTGGGTGATAGACCAAGTAACGCGATATTACCTGTTCAAAAGACAAAAATATCGTGTACGTTAATGATGAAAAACAAAGGAACGGAGGCATTGTTTTGCATTTGCATCACCCGAGGCTGAAAAAGGAAGGCATAGAGAAGACTGTGAAGTGAATTTCTGTCGTTTTCAAAATGACACCGTCTTTTAGAGCCTTTTCATGCGAAGCATTTCGTGAACTTAAGTTAATGTTTACGAATGTGTCCGTCAGTTAGCAGACTTGTGTCCATTTACTATGATTCATGGTGAATGAAAACACTTGGTAATCTCCCACAAATTTATTTACAGGAAAGAAGTGTTGAATCCAACTTGCCCTGCCCTTTGCGGCCTCCCCAAGTTACATAAAAAAGACATTCCTGTCCGACAAGTGGTGTCATCAGCTTCAACCTCAGTGAACGCACACAATGTCAACCCAAGTACTCCATTAAAAATTCATTGGAATAGGCGAAAGAGTTGAAAACATAATCAGTCCCCCTTTACACCAAAATCGTTTTCTTTGATAAAGAAAATCTATTGATTTGTGTTCCTTTGACCAAAAATTTAGCAAGAGCACGGTGTATATATCGTAAACCATCCTCTACTGGTCACACTTTCCGACTCTGCCCTTCACCACTCACACAAACACGCCACATTCCATTCTTTGGTTCGTCGACTGATTAGTGTGCCCTTCTGCTATGTGAATTTCAAAACTGAGTGGGCGACAATCAAAGCAGTATCTGCTAGAAATGGCTTGGGAACGAGAATGGTGGATAGAATACTACAAATGAAATCAAAACGAAAAATTATTCGGTCCTAACGTCTCTTGCACCCCGCCTTTGCATTCCCAGTGATTGTGCAAGCTACCTTTCATGAACGGCATTACATATAGTCTCGACGAAGTGCTACTCCATCATCTGGAGATAGCCCACTATAGCGGATAGCGGAATCTTCGGAAGGTACTCAGTGACGTTAAAGACAAGGATGAAGTACTCCAACAATCTGGCGTGCACAAGCTTTCGTGCAAGAAGCTAGAATACTTCACAATATACATCCGGCAGACTAGCCGAGCACTTAAAAATAGGGCAAGGAGCACGAACGATGCTTCCGATTGGAAGACAAGTCTTCAAATTTCACGAAGCATCTTTTGGAGAGTTGTCACGGCAGTGTTTTTATCCCCAGAATATTGCATCCTGTAGGTATTGGACTCAAAATAAATGCCTTAGAAATCATTGAAATTGTTAAGCTTGGCAAACATAAAAATGTGCAGCTATGTGATCATTTTTTGTTCAGCCACTCGTCCCCTTTACAAGCCACCCCCTACACCTCCAAGATGGCTACTACACCCTCCATCGTCACTCAAAACCGTCACCCTCTCCACATTCCCAATGATACCCTCTCCTCCGCCGTTTCTCCACCAGTGTCCGGTCCGGTGAAGTGTGGTAGCCTTGTTAAAAGCACAATGCTCCCTTCTTCCCTATTTAATTTCCTCCCCATTACCTTTTCCACCTTTCCCGTCACCAATTTCCTATGTTTCTTCTCTTTGGCCCGATGCAAAAAATGTTTACCCCTCTGCCCTATTTCCTTTCACTCCACTCCTCTTTTCCCCGTCTCTAACGCTTCGCTTTAGGGCTATATATTCAAGGCCCTACCCGAAGAACTTCGCGCATGATTATGCCACGGTATGGTGAAACGCGTTGTGTCATCAAATACGTTTATGAAAGATTACGAAGTGTCTTTTATTCAGCAGGAATATAGGCAACTTCCTCTAATTCCAGCCTTAAAGAGTTTAATTTATTTACTGTTACAATACTATATTTACTTACCACTGTTTTCAACCCATTTCTGGGAGATTTCACTATCCGATGCAGGAATACGAAAAAATCGAACTCCAGGGGATCCTCGCCGATTGGCATTGCACCCGAGGTAAACACATTTATTTCCAGCCATTGAAGATAGTATGTTCAGAGCTATAATATCTCTCAAGTCAGTGGTTATCTTCTTCGTGAATATGATTGGTGCAATAGAAGCAGAAACTCCAATCCTCCACACTTATACGCCTGATAAAAGATAAGAGCGGAATTATTGATAACTACCATTACCATACAAGATAGAGAATTGATTTATTATTATTAAGGAGACTGTATAAATGGATCGGTTGTGATATTTCCAGGGTAGGATGGCTCATTCACTAGTGAGAAATAAGAACAATTGAGTTTCTCGTTAGGCATATGAGATAAAATATTTTCCACATAGTGTGATTACGAGTGTCCGGCGGCTTAAATCCGTTTTCGGGGCCGCGGAATATTTTACCTCCTCTCGAACCCCGTGAAGGAGTTGACCATTATTTAGGACCCGACCCCTCATCGCGGGTAGGTAATAACGACTGACCGGCCGTACAACAATGTTAAGTTATAAAATTTAATGGTAAATGTAAAAATTATGCTCATATTTGTGTATAGAAACACTGAGGATAATGTTTTTTGATCCCTATTCTACGATAGATATAATACATATTACGTGCTCTAAAATACCAAGACGCATAAACACTTGTAACCACGTCACATAACGCATCCTCCATCTATCACTATCTTCCCCGTTCTCCATTGGAGTTGTGCAATAAATATTAATAATTATATGTACATACGTTCATATATCATTTGATAGTTAACTTATAGGTGTTTTTATTGAACTTTAGACATATATTTAAGACTTTTCACGAGTTTATGGAGCTTTCATCAATAGCAAAAAAATTTAACGTGCTGTCAACACTTAATAATTAATTGAAAGAACGGTGACAGTTGAAGGAAAAGTAAAATTCCGTTTTATGATGTGGTGAAACCGTTCATAACTTGTATGCTCTGTGACATTATTTTGTAATGCCAAAACCAAAGAAGTGATGTCTCACCCGATTTCATTCGTTTCGAACAGAGCTATCCCAGCTATGGGGTACACGTTGAGTTACGCATAAACTCACGTTTATGTGGTTTGCTTTTTAGAGCACGTATATGGTTAATATCGTTTAACTGCAATGTATATATATATATATATATATATATATATATATATATATTTGTATCAGCGAGACCATTGAAATACAAATCCGAGCATAATTTTCGCATTACTAGTTGTCTTTTAGTTATTACAACCCATAGTACGGCTGGTCAGTTGGTATATTTACATTTCTATTTCATTATGTACCATTTTCCCAGCGGAGAGGAGTCGACGCCAAGGCTGGCCGAGGAGGAGAATGGCATTTTGGTTGACTTAGCGATTGTTGACGCTGAAGCGAGAGTGAGCAAGGATGTTAACGTAAACAACATATGATTTCGTTCGGAAACGAAACTGAAAGCGTTAATTTTAAATAGAGTGTTATCTCAGGGCCGGTGCGAGACAGGCGGTGGGGCTTTAAAGACAATGGTGTAGTATGGAGTGGAAGGAAGGGGAAGGGGGAGAGGAAGTTGACACCGCAGGATGCCATGCTTCACACTCGGACAACGTCAGGGAACCCGGCAGCAGTGGAGGGCCCATCACAAGTTCCTACTTAAAACTGTAAAACTTTTATTAAAAACCGTATTTTTTTCATGCGATATCCCTTTCCTCCCCATCACAGGCCCCCACTCCTACCTTGCGATTCTCCGGTGATTCATCCGTTCATAGTTTCCAACCCCTACTCAACCTTCCCTGAATGAGTCCCTCTCTGCTTTCCATTCTCTAGTATTCATTTTTATCTATCTATTGAAAGCTAGGAACTTGAATGATAGGAATGGAAAATCTATCGGAGAAAAGTGATCAAAACTACAAAAATCGCAACTAGCACTCCAATGCGAGTCGCGGATTTTGCAATAACACGTCAAAGGACGCATCTCATGACGTTAACGACAGTGAGGAAACAATTTTTTTTTCAGAAATTAAGGATCGATTGCCGAGAGTTTTCCTCGAATTTTTCTCTATTAGGCCCGGGTTCATGAGAAAATTGCTATTATAATATTTCGCTCCGTCCCAATACTTAACTCTCTATCCTCAACGGCCGCCTAGGTCGTGGGAGTCTTAATGGAGTCTTCTGCGGTTTTCTACTTCTTGGTGGGTTCGGTTCAAGGTTATCTGGTGTAAATTATATTTTAGTCGAATACGTTGCGATAGTAAAGGAAAATGCTTTATTCCGCACAAGTATATACAATGGTAAATCCCACATTTTTTTTTATTTCTACCTATTTCCTGGATTTTGAAATGACCTTTCATGTAAAAAGTTGAAGCCAACTGTGGGATTCCACGTTTTGACCAAAAAGAGACTTTACAGACAGGGGTAACGTCATTTGCCGAATGCTTTGAAATTTTGAAATCCGAGGGTACTTTTAAGGGGAGACAGCTCCGATCTATCTCGGGTCTTTCTGGAGGCTGCTAAGCTAAGGCACATTCCCGGCATTTTCTCTCCAATCTCAGAACAAAATTTTCCATCAGTTTCCTCAATATCGATTACACGAAGGGTTCTGCTAGAAGATAACGAGTTCCGGTAAACGAAAGCGACGTTTGCCTAGTCCCAAAGCCCGCAAATTCTTTCCAGCGTTGCTACTTATTGCGACACTTTTCAAAGTACGTGACATGGTTCTGCAAAAGTGTACTCCTTTACATAAAGTATAAAACTTAAAATTACGTATGGATTAATTTAAACCGTAAAAATAAGAGAAAGGAACGATACTGAAAGTGCTGTCTATTGATAAGCGGTATTAGAATACAATAAACGTCTCATTTGCTTCGAAAAAAGTAATTTTATCTACTTTTTTACGTTTATTGCTAAAGTTGACAGAAAACAATTTAGAGACAAAACCGAAGCTCAGTCTTATCTTTTTTACCTAGTGAAAAAGGAAGTGAATTGTGGAGCCAAAAATCACGTTTATTTCGAGGGGAATAAGGAAAACACACTGTCATAAAAAAGACACATGCCATGAAACTCGATAATTCAACAACGTACGCAGCATTGATTACGACGTAAAAGGATAGGAAATTATATACGGATTGCCATATTGTAAAAGAAGTGAAAACAAAACTTACCACAGCTCACGGGTCGTGTGACACAGACGTCTTCCGCGGCGATTCCTGAGCGAAGCACAGTTTCCTTCTCTGGATCGAATATTCACATGGGGCTTCCTCTCTTGGGGTGGTCGAAGATAATGTGATGATTTTTTCCACCGTGATATACGTACTCACTCGGCCAATGCCAAACGAAACGCAAAGCGGATGCGCGAGGGTAACTGAAGTAGACAATGCGACGGGTGCACTAGTGCCTGCGATCCGTCTCAAGCGATGTCAGTGAACTGAATGTCGTGAAATCTGGGGTGTCACCCGGCTTGTTGAGGTTTGTTATTCAAAAGTTTCCCTTGGCAAGTTCCATCGGTGGAAATAAAGGGTGCCGCCTCTTTGCTGTAGGCATCCGCATCCACTTGTTGCTAAGAGCTCTGGTCGAGTAAGAAGGGAAATTCAGGGGCAGTTAGCCCCTAATAAATCGTAGCTACATCCTAAGAAAGCAATATATTCGAGCCTAAAAGATATGGAAAAAAGGTGCCGATCTTTAACCATGTACCGGCGACCACCCTCACGCCTTCGTTTCCTGGCCACCCCTGGACTCCGACCCACCCTCCGGCTTATCTCACCAGCCGCACCAAGGGCGGTTCGTCCACCCCAAGCCTAGAGGCCCTGAATTAGGATACATACCGTGCCTGTATCGCAGCCTTTCTTCAAATACAACGTGCGACCAGCACAAGCCGTCGCGCGTCATGCCTCCTAGCAAGAGGGGGAAACACTTTTCCCAAAAGAAATTTCCCAAAAATAATGAGAAATTGGTAGCTTAAGTTATCCGACCGTATTGACCTAAAGAACCCAAGTGTAACTTTTTTTGAGAACTAAAAAATGATATTATATTGATGTTTTATACTTCTTTCTCTTCAATTCTGCTATAATTTATAAGCAATCTATTCTTTGTCGTATTACCTTATTGCTGATTGTCAAAAATAATGAAATTTTTACTTTGTGATGCCCGAAGTAGTGGATATTAGTTCGAAAGAATTTTACTGCACAGAAGAAATTAATGATTACCGAGGAGAAGCAAGTTGAGTGAAATAACAGAGAATATTATGAACTGAAAAAAATGATAGGAAAACAACATAGTAATTGTGGTTCTATTTCATTTACATCAGCTTTTCAATCATTATTTGTTCGTAGAAAGCTGCAATCTTGGTTTTTGTGGATTTTTGGGAAAAAATTAAAGGAGGCTTCTTAGTTTACGGGTGAATCAGTATAATTAAGCTGTATCATCGGAAAACCTTCATTGGGAATCCGAAAGTACTCATCATTGCACAGGAAATATGCAGGAATATTAGTTTGAACATTGCCATAAGACATATAATTATTTGAGTTCTTTGTTTACTACCAATACATGATTTCGGATTAATTGTCTGGTGTACATGAGCGATAAAACTTACGAACCAAAGAAGTTAGGACTCAAGGAGCGTAGTTAATGATGTCAATGTACAATGAAAGTTTCAATTGAAATCACTGACCAAATTCCTCGTACATTAATAATATGCTCCGTAAAAATTTATGGAAGGTAGCTTACATACTTGTGATAAGTTACCCCTGCTAAACACCCTTGCAGGTGGCTGGCTGGGTAATATGCAGAGGTAACATTTAACATCGGCATCCATGTCGCACTCTCATTAGCGCTAATTTAACTCATACTTCAAAGGTCATTCTTCGGAGAAAATGTCACGACAAGACGCATGAATATGTAAAGAAGCTGATAAAGTACAGAAAGAAAGTCATTCGCGTACAGAAAGCTCAGTACATGAATCAATTCAATAATTTTGGCTCATCATTGATGATATGAGTTCCAGGATAAGACCGTTGGAGGTGCTTTTAAATACTTTCTTACATATACTTTACCGCTAAAGTTGAACAGTTTGGAAAAACTGTATAATAATTCAATTGTTGGAGTGACTTATCCTTTGAATTTCATAACTTTTTCGCCTGTGAAATTTTCGCGTTTATCCTTTACGTATTTATACTTAAGCCTTTAAACAAGTGAAAAATAGAGGCACCTTGTGCTTTCCTAATATTCATAAGTTTACTCTCATAATTAATGGATAGATACTTTACTTTCCCTAGCGCGTTAGACACAACATACCAATTATTTTTAGGACGCCAACGTAAAATAATGGTCCGTTGGTTTACAAAGGCACCTTCCTTATTTCTTGAAAGGGTTTATTTTATTTTTGACATTCAAGCAAAATATACCACTTTCGTTTATCAACTACGTATTCACTTAGTATCCTGCTGGCCAATTATTACGAAGATTACCACTTCCCTCCTGGAAAGCGGGCAGGTAACCCAACATCAGGTCTAACCCGTGAAGTGGAAACAAGGCACTAGCCGTTGACAGGCTAGCCTTTCGATCTAACACTTGCCACTGCTGTGCAAAATACCTTCCTTTTCTTTTGTTTGAATTCTTTTGATGATTTCCAATAAAAGCTGTATGTGACTTGTTCATCTCCACCTCTCTCGACCAATATTCTAACTCAATTGTCATTGGATGATTTCCCTCCCACCCCTGATTCACTATATAATTTCTCGAAGATTTCACACGACTCTGTCTTGGCTTCTTTTTGAGGAGTATTCAAGTATTTTATAGGAAATCGAATTTTATTTTTAGAGAGGCAAAGACTTATTATTTATTTTTAGCATATAAACTATAAATTTATTTGTGAAATACAGCATCAACTTGATGTGGCCTCATATTCAGTGTGGTACTCCTCAAAATACGACGATCGTTG
The DNA here is from genome assembly GCA_963169105.1 of Ceriagrion tenellum. Lineage (NCBI taxonomy): Eukaryota > Metazoa > Arthropoda > Insecta > Odonata > Coenagrionidae > Ceriagrion > Ceriagrion tenellum. The sequence continues at coordinate 176,554,549 of OY720633.1, forward strand.
TTGTATTCTCATAACCCTACTGCTCTACCTTCGCACTTGATGTAGGTCTTGAACCACCAACGTGACGTAGACTGTTTAATGGTAAGGGTGTATATTCCCTTTCCCGACAACACTGGGCAGCAAAGACGGTGGTCTTGGCCGCCTTCAAGAGGCGCAAATCCTTCCCCCAGAACTCATTCGTTAGCACTTCTACGGAACTGGGGCCCCTCCCATAGCAAGTTGTTTTATGGCAGCCCCGGTCTAATCTCCCGGAATCATCTGGCCCCCACAAGACGCAAAAAGCACGTGGCTACTGAGTACCGAGACGTTTGTGAGGAGGCCTTTTCCTATCCCTCGTCCCTCCTCTACCTCGCCCATTCCTCAAATTTCCCCTCTCACCCCTCTCAATCGAAAGCCAGCGGGCGCTCACGAGAACGCCCGACTTCTCACGTGCCCAGTCGGAGCAGGCTGCGGCTCGGAACGAATTCAAATTGGCCGCTCTACTATGGAACTGATTGACCACAGAGACCACTAGCGATCGGTTCCTGAACTTCTTCAAAAACGCATACACTCTTTAGCACGGGGGCGAGACCTCTATATTACTCTATGATTCAACCCATCACTAGTTAATACATATGTATTTATAATTTGGTTTAAAAAAAGAGTCCTTTTAACAGTTTATACCCTTATGTATAAAAATTTGATAAAAAGAAATTTTTTAACTTCCACCATTTTAAGTTATTTTCACTTCTCATTCTTCAAAAATTAATTTCCCACATTCAGTTCTGAGAGAAGGGAAGTCATCATAGCATTGGGATTCATGCAAACAGATTATTCCTCAACCATGAGCCAGTGAGCCACGAGCCACCACTTGCAGGATGCTCTTTCATGCAAACACCTCAACGACTCACCCCCCACCTCTCCCCAGCAACATCTTCCAAAGTACGTCCTTCCTCCTCTGCCTGCTCCTGCGCTCTCCTCAATGCCCTCCGCAGCCAGTCCGCACCTCTGTCGCCCACGCCACCCACATTCAACCTTCCCTTCTCCTTTGGCTTGTCCTCAGGGAGCCCAGTGCCACCATCTCTCCAGTAAGGATTCAGTTCTCTCGAACTCTGACCGGGCTAAAATGAAACAAGAGCTGAGGATAATAATGGGAGAAAAGAATTACGTAAAAGATTGACTGTCAATGCACTTTGCAAGGTGTTATAATTCACTAGGAGTGTTTGTTTTCATTTTGGTGTGATGAGAGAGCATTCCAAGACCAACTTCAAGTTACTTTCTCATGGAATTGGGTAAAGAACATGAACTGTTTTCTGATTCTCTGATGTCTTCGTTCTCACTCACAAAAGAAGCATGCAGTTACATCAATATCATCTTATCAGCATCTTGTTACAACAATGACAATAAAATCAATACATAACAACAACAACTGTTCATCAGAGCATAGTACCATGAGCTTATAAGACAAATTTGAGGGTCAAGCAACTCCCAATGATTCCCCTTAACTGCAGTTAAATTTGCATCTAAATCACAATACCTTTTTTTAAACTACTTCTCTAGAATTCTCTCCATAATTATACAGCATATAAACCACATTTAATAAAACAACAACACATCTTAAATCACAAGACAAACCTTTAATTTCACACACAACATAATATTAGACAATTTTCTGTACTGCATACAACTTAATTGAACACATCACTTAAATTCTTATTTGATGGTATGTTCTGAAAAAAGGCATTCTTACTCTCCACATTTTCACAATAGAAAAAATGCTTCAGATTGATATGTTTTGATCTCTCTGTCACAGTTCCAGACTGACTCAACCTAAGAGCTTGTGTATTGTCACAGTATATAATACAAGGCTCCTCAATGAACTTGGCCTGTCCCAACTCAAGAAATAGATTCTTAAGCCACAGTACTTCCCTTACAGCTTCAGACATACTAATGAGTTCTTCCTCCACAGTTGACTGAGCTCCACATGATTGTTCCTTACTAAGCCAAGTTATGGCTCCCCCAGCAAACAGGGCAACATAACCCCCCTGTAGAATTACCCTTTGGCTCACTATTCCAACTTGCATCACAAAAAACTTTTATTGGCTCACCCCCTTTCTGGGAACACAAACACAAACCAATAGTGCCTCGCAAATATCTTAAGATGCACTATACAGACCTCCATTCCCCCTTCTGTAATTGATTTGCATGCCTGACTAGCTTTGCCCACAGCAAAGGCAATATCACATTTGTAGTTACTTGCGAGAAAAGTAAGCTGCCACCAATTTTCCTGCAGAAAGTTACATTTTCAAACAACCTATCATTAGTCTCTTCCACAAATGGTAATGGAGTAACACTGGGCTTCCAGTCAGTCACATAGCATTCTTCAAGAAGTTTCTGAACGTACAACCTTTGATCCACATGTATGCCATATTCATCAGGAACAATATGCATACGTAGCAGCTTACCAACTATGCCTAAATCTCTCACCTTCAACAGCTGTGAAAATTGTTGTTTGAAATCATGCACCTTGCTTTCACCTCCTAGTATGTATAATTATATCATCAACAGAAACTCCCACAGTGACTTCTCCCCTCATACACATACATGAGTCACTCCTACAACAATGGAAATTCAAACCTTTCAATAATTCATCTAGACATACAAGGTACTACCTTAAAGTTCGGGGAATTTGAATGTCACGCGCAAACCATTGGTGGTACGACCTGCTGCCGCTAAATGCGGCTAACAGTACTCTTTTTGAATCAGTGTTCCAACAGCAGTTCCAACAGCAGTTCCAACAGCAGTGATGGTGAGAGCCTGCATTGTTGAGTTGTGTCAAAGAGTGTCAAAGTAAAACTTTTTTGTGGTACAAACGATTCAAAGATGGACGAACAACAGTAGATGACAAAGAGTGTTCAGGACGACCGTCAACAAGCACAACATTGGAAAACATCGCAAAATTGCGAGAGGCTATTGTTGCAGATTGTAGACGAACAATATGATGTTTGTGCAATCGTAGAAATGTCATATGGGTCCGTGCAACGCATCTTGTCAGACAATTTGAACATGAGACGCATTGCTGCAAAATTCGTACTGAGACTGTTGAACAGCGACCAGAAAGAAAATCACATAGCTGTCTGCAGTGAAATGAAAAATGCAGCAAGAGATGACCCTAACTTCATCTCCAATATCGTAACCGGTGATGAGACATGAGTGTACGGTTATGACCCTGAAACTAAGCAGCAGTCTTCGCAGTGGAAGTCACTTCACTGCGGCCAAAAAAAGCACGCCAAGTTCGCAGCAACGTCAAGTCCATGATGATTGTTTTTTTTGACAGTAAAGGCATTATCCACAAGGAATTTGTTCCTCCTGGTCCAACTGTCAATGGGAAATTCTATTGTGAAGTTTTGAAGCGGTTACGTGAAAGCATTAGGCACAAACATTCGGATCAGTAGGCTAACTACAGCTGGGTTCTGCACCATGACAATGTTCCCGTGCACTCATCGCTAGTCGTTCGGAATATTTTGGCTTCCAAAAACACGGCAGTGATTCCCCACTCACCCTATTCACCTGACCTCGCCCCATGCAACTTTTTTCTCTATCCCAAAACAAAATTTCAATTGAAAGGCCGTTGTTTTAACACAATTGAAGAGATCCAAGAAGAAACGCAGAACACTTACACTTGCAGACTTCCAGGGATGCATGGAATCATGGATAAAACGCTGGGATCACTTTATCAATGCCCAAGGGGACTATTTTGAAGGAGATGGTGGGAATTAGAAGTTATGGAGAGATATTTTATTTTTATGGTAAAATTCCCTGAACTTTTGGGTAGCACCTCATATATATGAAACCATCCCTTCTTTTCTCTTGGTCTTCATACAATTCAGGTCGTTTTTTCAAAAAAGTGGTGTTCATAACTCAATTAAACGTAAAATATCCGCAGAAAACCACAAAAGTTTATCTCTACCGTTCTCTCAAAAATAAATTTGATGAATTGAAGCCCAGTTTACGATTGGCGTCAACATTCACTTCGAATCCGAAGTCAAGAAGAACACATGTGCGGGTTGTAATGAATGCTTAAATGAATTATTATTTAATAACTCATTGCTTGAATAAATTATGAATCGAATGCTTAAACGATTGCATGAAAGTGTCCACCGCTTACTTAGACCGAGAACGAGGGAGTTCAACCACGCTCAACTTCAACGTTTACGGTTGACTGTTTGACGCCAGCGCACGCGCAGTTTCTTATTTGCCCGCAGCATTCCACTTCGCCGCAGGATTCCATTACGGAGGTAATCCCTCCATTATCACGAAGAACCTTCTGGCAGTCTTTTCGCTATGCCAGAAATAAGCTGTGGGCATAACATATTATTACATAATTGTTCAGGAATTCCGTTTGAGTTATTTGTATAGCAAGGAATCACATGACAAACTACAGTTGACTGCCAATTGACCAGTGTGGTAGGGCTACCCGGGCTACCACTGTACCGGCCACAGCAGCTGGGCTATTTGTGTTTCACCATTCTTCCGCAAGAAGTCGCCTTGCGGCCGCTATGGAAAATGGTGGGTTGGCGGAAGTCAGTAATACTAAGCACTTGAGCAACTCGATGAGGAAAAAGGAGGTCCAGCTATGCTACCATGATAATTTTTTCTGTTGTCTTTTGCCTTAAAATTAAATAATAAATTGAGTTTAGAGGATCCCACCTTCTAATTCGTTCAGCACCTCCTAAACTCTTGTCCGCAACGTGATAGAAAGCTTTTTGTGGACTAATTAAACACGAGTGATTTTAATGTGATTTTTATGTGACTCTTTCTCAGAGAGCTGAGCAAGGAGCTCTATCATTATCATCAGCTGAGCGTCGAAGCAATGATTATAATTGCTGCTGGTGAAATACACCAATAGAGCCACGGGGCGACGAAAGTGCGATATCTCTTATAGAAATACCTATCGATAGTGGTCATGGTTACCGATATTTTGAGACGGGACCTTATTATGCGTTTACATAAACAATTGCAAATCACATGGTAGATAGCACAAACTTGTTTAACTCAAACATTAATTTTATGCCGATTAGTAAGGTTTTTCAAATTAACCCAGTGTGTCAATACACCGCTTATACCTCCTAGTGGTGGGTCGTGGACAACAGTATGCTGGCTCTCAAGGTAGTCCTTTCAGAAGGGATCCTAGCTTGAGTAGAATAGTGAAAGTGGGCCTAGAGTATTACTATGCTTTGGTTTCTCTTATGGCATATTGATAAAAATGTGCCAAAACTGACCGGTAGAGGGCCGTAACCAAAGGCAGGGAAAGCTGCACATAGTGCGGGTACTGCAAAGCCTGGTAGCCTTGCATATTACAACTTACTCATAACAGTCACAGAGTAGCCTCGGACGGCCAAAGCCACAATGGGTGGCGGAAGCTGAATATGGTTAGCCCATCAAGATTCAGACATAGCAATACGACCTGGGCTATCGGTACTTGGAATGATACTTCCAGGAAAGGAGAATGAAATGAAAGTGAGACGAATGGATGTTTTGTGTGTACATGAAACTAAGCGCAAGGGACAGGATGTTGTTACTATAGATGGCGGTGGTCTGGCACTGTGGTCAGGAGTTGACAATAATGTAAACGGCAGTCAAGGTGTAGGACACATTCTTAATGAGTGAGCTAAGTTGATAGTAAGGAAGTACGAGTTAGTATCCCCTAGATTGCTCTGGGTTTGCATGAAAATAGGTATTAGGAGAGTTGTGATTGTGACATGCTATGCACCAGTGGATGGAGAGAGTGACAGTGTGAAAGATGAGTTTTGGGAAAAACTGAGAGAGGTTTAGAATGAATGTGACCCTGGTGAGAGAATAATTGTACTAGGTGACATGAATGGATGGGTTGGTGTGATGCGGGATACATCTGAGAGAGTGATTGGGCCATTTGGTGACCCTAGCATGAATGATAATGGTGAAAACTTGGTGTGTGCTTGGAAAAAGGATTGTTTGTGTCAAATCCATGGTTTAAACATAAGATAAAACATATTTATACTTGGCAAAGGGGCGATTATAAAAGTATGATTGATTTTGCAGTGCATGATGAGAGATTGAGGGAGTTATTTTAGGACACGAGGGTGATGAGGGGTGCTGAATGTGGAACAGACACCCTATTTGGTACTCTCCGAAGTGAATCTGGGCAGAAAGTGGGTGCCAAGAAAGAATGCTGCGAAAGGTAAGAATGCAGTATGGTAGCATGCTGGAGGATGCTCTATCCTTGAAGCAGAGAGAATGGGACAAGTATATGAGAAACGAGAATGTGAATGATGCGTGGGATTGTTTATAAGGAGTGATTGTACAATGTGCTGAAAGTATACGTGGAAAAGGAGTGGTAGGAAGAATGAAAGGTGATGCTTGGTGGAATGAAGAAGTGAAAATTGCAGTCAGGGAAAAGAAAGAGGTGTACAAGAATATGATTGCTGCCAAATCTGAGGACGAGCGTACTAAGGCATGTCAGATTTACAGGAAGAAAAAGAATGAATGCAAAATAGTTGTGAAAGAGAGCAAGGAAAGAATGCGTGCTGATAAAGCTAGCAAGATGCAGAGTGATTTTGAAGGCAATAAAAAGTTGATTTGGAAGTTGGTAAAAAGGGCTAAGATTGGTGAAGGCAGGGAAATGAATGCGGTAAAGAACAAAAGTGGAGAGATTGGGTGGGATGAGAGCAATATCAGGGACTGCTGCAAGGAGTATTTTGAAGAATTATACAATAGTGTTGCAGGCACTGAGGATGAGCCTTGTGAAGTAGTATGCGAGAATGCAATGATGGAAAAGGAGATCAGTGAGAATGAGGCTATAACAGCTGTGAGAGTTTTGAAAAATGGGAAGGCTGCATGTGTAGATGAGATATTCAGGGAAATGATGAAGTGTGGGTGTAAATTACTCATTTGTCGGCTGCGTGAACTACATATATAATTTATACTTATGGCTTCTGTTGTTCCAGTGGATTGGAAGAATGCAATTATTGTTCCATTGTACAAAGGGAAGGGAGGAAATATGGAATATAATAATTATCGGGCCATTAGTTTATTGAGCATTCCGGAAAAGTGTTCAGCAAAATTTTAATTGAAAGAGTGAGAAATATTACTTCTGACAGAATATGGGGCGTGCAGTGTGGGTTTATGCCTGGGAGAGGATGTAGTGACCAGCTTTTTGCGCTTCAGCCAGTGATAGAAAAATGTATGAGTATCCAAAAGAAAGTGTATTGTGCATTTTTTGATTTAGAGAAGGCATATGACAGGGTAAATAGAAAGAAGTTGTGGAAGGTTTATAAGGACTATGGAGTGAATGGGCAGTTACTGAATGTTATGATGACGATGTATGATAATAGTAAGGCAAGTGTAAGAGTTAACGGGGTTCTGAGTGATTGGTTTGAAATAAAACAGGGTGTAAAGCAAGGATGCGTAATATCACCATGGCTGTTTGATGTATTTATGGATAAATGTGTTAGAGAAGCATGTAGTGAAAACAACGGTGTTTTGATTGGAAATGTAAACGTGCGAGTTCTTCTATATGCGGATGATGCTTTTTTGATCTCAGAGAGCCAACAGGGATTACAGAAGCTCCTAGATAAGTTTTGTGAACAAACAGAGAGAATGGAATTGAGTGCAAAATGAGTGCTAGACTGAAGTATGTAGTAGTTTTTGATAAGGAGAATGGAGATAATACCTGTAAGGTGAGGGCGAATGGTGACGTAATTAAACAAGTGGATGATTTTGTGTCCTTAGGTATGATGCTTAACCGCTTCCCTGACGCGCCCGGAAATATTCGGGCACCACAGCGTTCCCTGACGCGCCCCTATATTTGCGGGCAAGTCTACGACGGCTGTATCCTTTTCTTTTCGCCCGGATATTTCCGACCGATGCTAGTAGTTAACATACCTACCACCTCGAGTGCTGTTGATGGTGTACACTCATGTTTGCCGTATGCAGCGCATTTTTCAAATAGTGATTTCTGATACTCAAGCAGGAATATCTTTTAGTAATAGTTATGGCGATCCGAAGGTTGTAAATTTTTGTCCCAGTGGTTAGTTATGCTCTTATTGAATTTTACTTGTTTTTATTACCATTCCAAACCATTTATAGATAAAACTACTGCATAGATTTGTTCAGTGATTTTCTTTTTACAGTTCGTAAGGTCAATATTATTAACACGTTGCGTACCGGTCACGGAGATCTCCGTGTTTTGGGCGCCGAACGCTGAGGACCGGTCACGGAGATTTCCGTGTTTTCACATGTGGTAACAAAAGTTATCCCGCTTCTTTTAATATTAGTTACTTATGCTCCCAATTGCTTCTGGTGTATATAAGAAAGTGCTGTCAATGATTTATACTAGTTTTATGCCAATTAAATCTTGAATTTCATGAAATTTTTTAAATGATCGGAATTCACTTTTAGAGATTTATAACGCGTATGAATGAAATTTCACTGAGCCATACTGTGTGAATAAAACTTGATTAAATATTCCATTTTCCAATAAAGCAACTCTATAAATTCTCCATTGTTCTGAAATCAAGAATTATAATTTATAACTAATTAGGAAGAGCTATAATCGAATGGTTTTTTTTCAATCAGTGTAAATACAAAATCCTTATGTCGGTAATTCTCTGATCGCCTAATGTATAGTGGCGTAAAGTGATTAATGAATAGGTCATCTCTCGATGCGTATTTACGTCTGGCCTTCACACGCGCCTTGATTTGGATTATCAGAAGTTGCTTTGCTACATTGCTCAACGTAAACACAAGTTCCCGAGGCGCCAAGGAATCTGAGGGCCCTTTGAGCCTTCATCCCATCTTTCGGTCCTTGAGAGATAGGGACCAGATGGCGACAGTGCTTATCTTTGTTAGTCTTTTATTTTTTCCCTGCTGAGAATGCATGTTAGTCTCCTCTGGGACGTTCTTTAGTTCTTTGCTCTCTTCCTTAGAGTTCTGAAGTCACGTAGTTGACTGAGAATCATTTCCTTAGATGAAATGTTCTGTGAAGTTACCCTAAAAATAAGCGCATACACACGTAGTCTATGTAGCTTTCAATAATTTCCAGCAATAATTCCTGCATATCTTGTCTACTGAAAAATTACTCCAGTAATAATAAGCCCCATCGATAATAATGGCGTCAACTAGTGGTGGTGCATCTTGTGGAATGACAGATAAGGATATATATGAAGAACTTTGTGTTGATGAATTATCGGACGTGCCAGATGATTGTGTAGACGAGTGTGAGAGCTCAGATAGTGAAATTGGATTTGCTATTGTTGGAAGACAACCTAAAAGAAAAGCTGCACAGTTAGTTTACACTGATGATAGTGATTCTGAAGTAAGTGACAGCGATGGTAGCTTAGTGAAGGACAGCTCTGTGACATGGAGTAAAATTGATCTTCCAAGAAGTTTGGAAGATCTTCAGGGAGTGGCAGGAATCACCAATGCACCTGGTAATTGTGAATGTGTTCTAGACGTAGCAAAATTGTTTTTTGGGGATGATCTTCTTGAAATGATGTGCAATGAGACCAATTTGTATCACATGCAGAACGAAGGCAGATACAAGTGTTCACAGAAAACTGGAAAATGGAAAAATGTAACAGTGGGAGAGATGAAGTTTTCTTAGCAATTATAATTTTGATGGGAAAAGTCAGGAAAGATTCTATCAAGGAATATTGGAGCACAGATGAATTTATCAAGACACCCATTTTTAGTAATTTGCTCAGCAGGAACAGATTTGAACAAATTTGGAATTCCTGGCATTTCAGCGATAACGAATCAAATTCTGAATCTTCCGATAGATTACATAAAATCAGGCCAATTCTAGCATATTTCTTACAAATATTTAAAACAGTGTACATGCCTAAACGTGATCTATCTCTCGATGAAGGAGTAATACCTTGGAGGGGAAGATTGAGATTTAGAACATATAATCCAGGGAAATTGGTGAAGTACGGATTATTGGTGCGAATGGTGTGTGATGGTGAAACTGGTTTTATTTGCAACATAGAAATATACACAGCTGAGGGAAAAAAATTAGAGGAAACCATATTGACTCTTCTAGATCCGTATTTACACCGCTGGCATCATGTGTTCCAAGACAATTATAACAACAGCGTACAAATAGCTGAAAATCTTTTAGTGAAAAAAACTCGAGTTTGTGGAACCATTCATGCCAACAGGGGGCTTCCCACTGAATTTAGGCATGAAATCAAAAGTTTGAAGAAAGGTGAGTATGCGTTCTGTAGAAGGGGCGAAGTTATGCTGCTTGCGTGGAAGGACAAGAGGGAGGCGAGGATGATTTCCACAATTCATAACTCGAGTATGGGCGAAGGAAAACGAAACAGGTGGACGGGAGATATACAAAAAAACCAACATGCATATTGGAATACAATAAGTACATGGGAGGAGTAGATAGAGCAGATATGTACTTGGCTTACTTTTCAGTGCTTAGAAAAACTATGAAGTGGACGAAAAAAGTTGTGTTGTGGTTAATCAACAGTGCCCTATTTAATTCTTTTGTGGTGTATAAAACATTGAACACAACTACCCGTCTAACTTTCAAAAAATTTGTTTTGGAAGTAGCCAAGGGTTGGGCTAAATTTGAGGAGGGAAAAAGTGCGTCTTCCAGCGATGATGACACGGATGGCAGGAGAGAAAGGCCGACTCAGCGTGCGCTTCGCCGAGATAACCCGGCAAGGCTGACGGGGGGAACGATGAGACACACACTAGAGAGGATAGTGGGGTATGGGAAGAAGAAATATCCATCGCGGATGTGCCGAGTTTGTTCAGCAAATAAACTTAGGAAGGAAACTCGGTATATCTGTGGATTCTGCAAGGTTCCCCTGCACAAAGGACAATGTTTCACCAAATACCGTACAAAAACAAAGTACTAGAATCTGTGGTGAGTAAAACGCTTCAAATTTTATTAAAATACGTTAAAAATTAACCACGCTATACCGGTTTTCATGTATCAATGTCATTAAGGTTAAAACTCCTTTAAATGTTCGGTCCCACCCGATGAGATGGGATTTAAATAGCCGGTACGCAACGTGTTAACATTGTCAGCATAGAACTACATTCAGGACCAAAGACGGCGAACGATAGAAGCGGGAAAACGATCAATGTGAGAACGATAGATCGAGGTTCTACTGTACTTAGGGGTTAATCGAGCGAGGAAACTAAGGGATGTGTATCCAAAAATTATGCTTAGTGTTCCATCAATATGTATTGCTAGTCACCAAACAGGAATAAGTGGAAAGAGGTTATCAAATGCTCAGAAGTTGAGATGATGAGATGGGATTTAAATAGCCGGTACGCAACGTGTTAATAATTTACGGAAACTTTTCACAACTTTAGGAAAAAAATTGCCATTTGCATGAAAAAAAACTTTCATAGCACCAAAGTGCATCCCAAGTAGAAAATAACAATTAAAACAAAGCAAGAGATTGTGAAAAAATAAGGTGAGGGTGCTCGGGTTACCACTTTATCATGTGAGTACGGTATTTCACAGTCAATGATATCAACGATAATTAAACAGAAAGAGCGCCTGAGAGAAATTAAAGTGACCGATGAATCCACTTCTTTGCAAAAAGGAAGAGAATTGATTTCTGAAATGGATACACTCCTGCTACTGTGGATCAGATGGAAGGAACTGAAAGGTGACACTGCTCCTGGGCAATTTATATGTGAGGAGGTCAAACAAATTTTTGAAGAACTTTGATGCAAAACACCTTCAACGAGAGCTACACGGTAGGAAGAATTTAGAGCGAGCAAAGGCTGGTTCGAACCATTTAAAGAAAGAACGGGCATTAAGAGTGTTATAAGGCATGGCGAAGCCACGTGTGCAGATACAGAGGCAATGGAAACATATGTAGTGCACTTCAATGAAATTATTGAAAACAAAGGTTATTGCCCACAGCAGGTGTTCAACGCCGATGAGACGCACAGTGGGACGAAAGCGAATAAAGCTGGCCAAAACCTCAAGTCTTTTTTTTTAATTCCGGAAGTTGAAACTTTGCACAATTATTGCCAATAAATTCGTACATATGGTGACATATTCAATTTTTCATAGGTAAATTGCGCTAAAAAAATAAATGACCTCAAAGTTGAACAAATTTTGCAAAAATCGTCCGTATTAAATTTATTCCAAAAATCGCCGTATTCAAGATAATGGTTAACCTTTTTTAGCAAAGTTATATAATTAAAACTTATCAGTGATATAAAACAGTTCTTTCTCTTTAATTATAATCTACTTGCATGGCCAAATTGTTGTATTTGCCAGAGATACGTTACAAAATGGCGGACCCTGGTTTTCGTCAATTTTTTGTCTTTATGTAGTAATATAAAAAATGTACATCTATGTACACTGAGATATTTACACCACAATTACAGCAAAGCTTTAAGAGTTTCAATCCGAAGAAATCATCTGCGACCGTTTGCGACGCCGAAAATAAAATTGATTTTTCGATCGTGCGGCCCGGTCCGGAGCTGCGCACTGGCTACGGGGACGCCGTTCTTGAAAGGTGTTGGAAAGGGCACACACTGAACCTTTTTTATCAAAGTTATGGAATAAAAGCTGAAGCTTATTAGTAAAATAATTCCTTGTAATTTATTATAACCTATTTTCATGACTACACTGTAATATTTGTCATCCATACATAACAAAATGGCGGACTCTGGTTTTCGTCAAAGTTCTGTCTTTATGTGGGAATATAAAAAAATGGACATCGACTGACACTGAGATATTTACACCACAATTGAAGCAAAGCTTTCAAAGTGAGAATCATCTGATCAAGAGATCATCTGCGACCGTCCGCGATAGCGAAAATAAAATCCATCTTTCGATCGCGAGCCCCAGTACGGAGCTGCCCGCTGGCTATGGAGAATGCTGTGACTATTGTATATTGGAAGGCGATAGTGTTCTATAACCTTCGTTACGGATATAATAAGTCATATCGACTTAATAGGCCATATAACTAGTTTAATATTTTTTCTTGTTACAGAATTATTAATAATATGTCATTACTAAATACTTGGATAGCACTTGAACATACCTCGTGTAATAACAACTGTTTTACTCGGAATTAGATGAAGAATTTTCCTCTTCGCTTCCAGAATCCAACATTTCCTGCTCGGCTACTTTTAGTATGAGTAAAGTCCTCACTTCCATTGTCATGCTCTTGGTTTTCTTCGTCAATAATTTTCCGGAGTTGGAAATTTTTCCAACACCTTTCAAGAAAGGCCACCCCGTAGCTCCGGACTGGGCCGCACGATCGAAAAATCAATTTTATTTTCGGCGTCGCAAACGGTCGCAGATGATTTGTTCGGATTTAAACTCTTAAAGCTTTGCTGTAATTGTGGTGTAAATATCTCAGTGTACATAGATGTACATTTTTTATATTACTACATAAAGACAAAAAATTGATGAAAACCAGGGTCCGCCATTTTGTAATGTATCTCTGGCAAATACAACAATTTGGCCATGCAAGTAGATTATAATTAAAGAGAAAGAACTGTTTTATATCACTGATAAGTTTTAATTATATAACTTTGCTAAAAAAGGTTAACCATTATCTTGAATACGGCGATTTTTGGAATAAATTTAATACGGGCGATTTTTGCAAAATTTGTTCAACTTTGAGGTCATTTATTTTTTTAGCGCAATTTACCTATGAAAAATTGAATATGTCACCATATGCACGAATTTAAAAGACTTTTGAGGTTTTGGCCAACTTTTTTCGCTTTCGTCCCACTGTGAGACGGGTTTTTTTTTTTGAAAAAAAATGCCCAAGAGGACATACATTACAAAGGAAGAGGCTGCCTCGCCTGGACATGACCCTATGAAACACAGGCTCACACTTTTGCTGGGAGCTAATGCTTCAGGCGACTATAAACTGCGAACCATGCCCGTATACCGCACAGAAAACCCCAGGGTCTTCAAGAAAAACAAAGTGGACAAGCACAATTTGGGTGTCTTTTGGCATTGCAACAAAAAAGTTTGGGTGATACGCCAAATTTTAATAAGTGGGTGTTATCGGAGTTCTGCCCTTCCATAAAAAGCTAGGTGCCTTGAGAGTATAGACCTGCCTCTTAAAGCATTGTTGGTGCTGGATAGTGCCCCTGGTCATGACCTAAATCTTGCCGCATCCATCGAAGCAGAATTCGACTTTGTGAAACTGCTATTCCTTCCTCCCAACACCTCTTCTTTGCTGCAACCGATGGATCAAAAAGTAATTGCCAATTTCAAAAAAAATACTTAAAAAAAGTAAGTGCTTCGAGGAGACTAGCCGTCCGAATTCTATCTCTCTGAAAGATTTTTGGAAGTCACACTTCAACATTTTAGGGAGTATTCATTTAATCGTGGACTCATAGAGTGAAGTTTTCATTAGATGCCTGAATCCAGCATGGAGAAAGATTTGGCTGAAAGTTGCTCACAATTTTCAAGGCTTTGATGAAGAGCAAGTGATAGGCGAGGAAATTATTGACCTCGGTCATACATGAGGACTTGAGGTGGATGAAGATGGCATCGAGGAGCTAATTGATGACCATGGAAGAGAGCTGAGCACTGAAGGACTCCAAGACTTGGAGAAAGTGTTAGATGAAGAAGGTAGCGGCAAGGACGACTCCCCAAAATAAGGGAATATGGTGACTTCTGAGGACATTAAAGAATTGCTCGCTGCTTGGGGTACAGTGAGAAGGATTGTAAAGAAACATCCGGACATTGAATAGACTGAACTTTCATCGTACTACTATGAAGATAAAGTCATATGACACTTCAAAAGACTTCATATGGATAGGGTTTAACAAACCACCTTATATCAATTTTTCAAGTAAAATCTTCAATTTTCCAGTCAGATTGAGCCTGCACATAAATAACATTTTACCTATCAATGTGATTATATAATCATTGCAAGAGAAGTTACCACTGTTTTGCATTTTAAGTTCGTTTGTTTTTAGTAAAGCCTCTATAATAAATTCTGTTTACTGCACAAAACCTCAGTGCATTTAAACCAGGTCTCTTGAAATGATATGCCACAATATTGCTTTAAAGAAATATATATTGCAAATACGTTTATATTGATAAATGAACAATTCCGAAGTTTGAAAAAAACAAACCATGGTAACTTAATACACAAAATATATTGCCATGAGGGCGACAGTTATCATAGAGTGAGAGATTATGTACAAAGTACCCGAGGTGAGAAAATACAACACGCTCCCTTAATCGAATCACTCAAAAAATATAAACTTAGATATTTGAACAACAATTGAATATACTTTGAACAACAATATGACATACTTTGTATCACTGTATGCTTCATTACATGCTATAAGGGCCCATGCCCAAACCTGAAATGCAAAACCAATGCTTAGGTCCACTAAGACCTTTTGTAAGAACATCTGCAAACATTTCGCTTGTGGATTTAAACTTTACAATAATTTTACCATTTTCCACACATTCACGAACAAAATGATACCTTATATCCACATGTTTCAACTTGCAATGATAACCTGGAGTTTTTAACAATTTCTGTGCACTTTGGTTATCGTTATAGACTACTACACACTTAACATCAACATTCAATTCTTGAAGCAACCTGCAAAGATGAATGGCATCTTTGCTGGCTTCACTAATAGCCACATACTCGGCCTCAGTTGACGAGAGAGTGACCGACCTCTGTTTTCTTGATTCCCAGCCGATACACCCTCCAGCTAAGGTGTAGGCAAAACCAGTGTAGGAACGCCTGTCATGCAGATCTGCTCCCCAGTCAGCATCTGTGTGACCTGTCAAAACAAAATCATGCCTCTCATACTTAAGGCATAGATCTTTGGTGCCCTGCAGATATCTTAACACTCTTTTCCCAGCATTCCAATGTTCCTCACTGTAGTTGGTGTTAAACTCGCTGAGCACACTAACAACATGCGCAATGTCTGGTCTGCTACATACAACTAAATACATTAGAGCTCCGACTAAAGCTTGATAAGGGAGACGTTCAGCACGCAACCTCTCTTCCTCACTTGGAATCTGGACTTTGGCTTTGACATCCATGGGACTCTTGGTTGCCTTGCAGTCCTCCATCTTGAACCTCTTCAGAACTTCTTCAATATATCTTTGCTGATCTAAGTAGATCACTCATTTTTCTCTATTTCTACGGATTCTTATCCCCAAGAAACTGCTGACTGGTCCTAAATCCTTGATTTTGAACCTCTTGGCCAATTCTTGCTTAAGATTTCTGACTTCATCAATGTCATTAGATAGTATTAGGAAGTCATCCACATAAATTGCTACAATGGTTCTCTTCCTTCCTTGATTTTTCATGTAGAGGCATTGCTCATTACTTGCTCTCTTCAGTCCCAACTCTACCACAGCTTCATGAGCCTTAATATTCCACTGTCTGGAGGCTTGCTTCAAGCCATAAATGGCTCTCTTCAACTGGCATACCTTTCCTTCTTCAATCTTCAGGAGGCTCCATAAAGATTTCCTCTTCCAATTCTCCATTGAGGAAAGCTGTCGTGACATCCAAGTGGTGTACTTCCAAATCATATGTTGCAGCAATGGCTAGCAGCATTCTTATGGTGGAAAAACGTACAACTGGTGCCAATGTCTCATTATAATCAATACCATTTAACTGGCTAAAGCCTTTCGCTACCAGACGGGCTTTGTACCTTCCAATACTTCCATCTGAATTCTTCTTTAATTTGAAGACCCACTTGCTCTTGACTATTCTTCTACCCTTTGGTGCATCAACAAGATCCTATGCATTATTTTCATACATTGAATGCAATTCTTCCTGCATTGCGTTTTCCCAATGTTTTTTTTATCATCTCTTGAAAAAGCTTCACTAACTAACTGTCTTGGGCTCTTCATCAGATGTTCCATTTTCCGTGGCTTGGTATAAAATCATACCTTCAGGCAACTTAGGTGAGCATCTTGGTCTGATTAATCTTCTTGGGATAGTTACTTCTTCCTCATCTGAACAGATTATTACTTCATCTGGCTCCTGCTCTCTTCTTGGTATGACAAATTTTAAGCTATCCCGGACTAGCCATGGAGTTCCACTTTACGAAGTCACCCGCCATGCACTTGCACATTTCGCACTCTTCTTGGTATGTCTTCAGGATTAGAATATCCATTCTCTTTAGGCTCTGCAGAAATGATGTTTGTTTGCATCTGTTGCGTCTCATCATGAGTCTCCTCTGAACTTGGATTGTAGCTGTCTTGATGCTCAGTCATCAATTCCGCATCAGAATTTTCGATGAATATGACATGCCTTGCCTTTTACAACTGGCGTTTCTCTGGATCGAAAAATCGTAAGCCTTTAGATTAATCACAGTATCCTACAAACATCAACTCTCTGCTCTTTGAGTCCAACTTCTTTCTCATGTTCTTAGGAATATGCACATAAGCTTTGCAACCAAACACATGCAAATTACTGAGCTCAGGCTTCTCACCAGTCCAGGCTTCATATGGAGTCTTGCCTTCCACTGCTCTAGTGGGTGATCTGTTCTTCAGTGCTTTCCGCTTTCATTTCTGTTCAGTTCAGATCTGGCAGTGCTTACCGCTTCATCCCAGTAACCCTTACTCAAATGTGCATCCTGCAACATACACCTTGCTTTCTCTATGAGAGTGCGGTTGCATCTCTCTGCTACTCCATTTTGCTGTGGTGTATGAGGAATAGTGGTCTGGTGCCTTATTCCATGTTTTTGTAAGAAAAACTCAAATTTTGCATTAATATACTCTTTGCCATTACCACTCCTCAATGCTTTCACTTTAAGTCCAGTCTGTGTCTCAACTAGTGCCTTGAACACTTGAAATTTATGAAATACTTCGTCCTTTGTTTTCATGGTGTATCCAAAAGTCATCCTTGTGTAGTCATCAATGAATGTTACTAGGTAACATGCTCCTCCAAATCGCCACACTCATGGGTCTGCACACACCTGTATGAATCAGATATAACTTGCCTGTTGCTCTTGAGGCTCCTTCTTTATTTAAAGTAAATCTGCATTGCTTTCCTTCGATGCATGCAACACACTGATGATCTTTATTCTTACTTCAATCAGAAAAATTCATACCACAAGCCACACCATTTTTTAACAACTGTATACCTTGGTAATGCAAGTGACCAAGTTGCTTGTGCCACAATCGGTACCCTTTCTTGCTCTTGAGTGCAGCTAGTACAGACCTATCAGTTGATGTAGCTGAGAAAGCACTTCCTTGGTGACAGACAATGTCCAATTTATACATTCCACCAACATTACTTGCTGTTGCTAGCACTTCAGCTTTGGTTTGGAATTCATCTTCATCATAAATTTTGCAGCCTTCCTTTGAGAATACCACCATCAATCCTTTTTCTACCAATTCATTGACAGAGAGCAGATCTTAAATTAGCCTGCATTCGATTCCAACACACATCAGGATTGGAGACTGGTTACGTGTACCGAGCAATAGAAATTTTCTGATATCAACACAGAACTAGCATTCAATGTCATCGATGCATTATTCAACGACAATTTTTCAGGTAAATTGTACTACGTTACTGCAAGATTCGTTTAAAATTAGAGGGTTCTCAACATGAGAATCATGAAAATCGCATTATTCGCGCCTTTAAAGTTTTGATCGCTGTTGTGGAGATTGGTGGAGATAGTGGCTTCCTTTATAGAAGTTTGTCACTTGTTGATGGCTTTTATCACATCATTATAATTGCATACGAGTGGAGGAGTAATCTTTAATATGATATTGACGTTTCTATTGACGTTATTGATGTGCATGCCAAGAATGATTAGTGAGTTCCTAAAAGTTATTTGCTGACAACCTTGATTGTAAGTTAGGTGGTTACTTATTTCTATTTGTGCTTGTACCAAGACTTTCGGAACGTAGTTTTGAGAATGATATATGGTTTGCCGAATTAATTACTGCGCTTCAGAGTGAATTGCTCTACCTTAATGGTGAGCCTTTGTCCAGTGTAGATTTTGCATACAGTTCATGTTATTTTTGTTCCTTTAATTTAATGTATCTGCCATTTGGACATGATTTTCTATATCTAACTACGGATATGTTTTTAGATTAATGGGATGAAGTTTTATCTCCTTTTTAACGAGTGCCTGAAGTGAAAAATTGTTGAATTATTTGTTGCAAGTGTTAAATGATCTAGCTTATACCCAGTGATTGCAATGGATGTTTGCATGTGTACATTTCATTAGTGAAACTGAATCATCGGATTCATATTGCAAAACAGTGCTATTGGCTTAATATCAAGTTTCTTCACCTTTATTATGAGCACGGAAACACTAGCATAAAATCTTCATAAAGGTCTAATATAAGGTACGGAGATCCTTGGATATATGTAATGTTAATTTTCAAAATGAACGGCTGGATGGTTTTGTGAAGAGTAAAAGTAAGTGGAGAAGTAATCTTTGATACGATATTAATGTTTCTCTTGAAGTTATTGATCAACACGCCGAGAATAATAAGTGAAGCTGAAAATAATTGTGATACAATGAATGTTGATTGACACATTAATATTTAGCTTTAGAAAGTGATTGACGCCTTGATGTATTTCATCCTTCAAAACTACCAATTTCAATACCCAAATATGTTTGCTCAAATGCACAGTATGACTGCAAAAGAAATGAGATATTGGTAGTAAACCATGTTAAGTTTTAAATGAAAGCAATGAATGACAGTGTTTAGATATTCAAGCATTGACTAACTGCATAACTGTTCATAATACCAAGTAGTAGGTAGAGTTTCTTTGAAAACACTGATTTCCTTTTTATATTACAAAAAGGCTACAATATTATACAAAGAGTCATGAGCTAATATTATGTTAATATAATAAAAAATCATGTGTGCCGTTGATGTCATAAGGTGTTACACAATATTTTTTAGCCTCCAAGTGTGTTTTTCAATGCTATGTTGGTGGTGTAACCACTATAAATTTTGTCACTTGTATATTACCCCTGGTTCAATGTATGCTGCTACTTGTTTGGCTGATGATATTTTTATCACATTATACTAATAACTATGCTATTACAATTACTTAATATTTTTTTTCCTTGCACATTTTGTAGCAATTAAATTCAGGTATCTTCCTTCAGCTGCAAGAAAATGTGGAAGATGTACATCACCATAATATATAACCAGCTCTATTTTGCCATAATAAAATATTTTCACTGATTTCAGTTTAGTTTTGTTAGAATTTTATTTCATCTATACTTTAGAGCATGCCTGTTCTGTTTTGTGTATTTACTAACTTCTCATGTCGTAGGTGATGACATTTTGTCCCTATTTGAGGTTTGAGGATAGTGTGCATATTTTTTAATCCATGCAACCATTGTCATTGCTATGCCAGAGCTCTTTTGGGTCAAACTTAATAATAGTGTCCGTACATTGGAAAGAAACAGGACATGAGATTTAATTTTTAAATAATAACAGACAGCCTAGATAGGTAGTAAGAGTAAGTTGTTTAGAGGCTGCATTACCAGTATTTTTCGCATAGGTATTCTTTGTGCAAGTACAAATGAAACAAGTGTTTTTCAAAGGTTACTTGTTACCATAAGTATTAATTGGACAGAGACAACTTTTTGATTACAAAGTATAGTAGAGCAGGGGAAAATGGAGTATAATTATTGAGACTAAAAATCAATTTTTATTGAACCAGAGCCCTTCAGTATTTTAGAATGGAGATAAGTGCTTTTTTTATGCACAAGGTTGAGACATATCTCAGCAGATCTCTTTATGGAGATTGTGGTCTCCCATATGCCAGAAGGAATTACTAGGTTTTAGTAAGTCTCAGCAAGTGGGAAGAATCAAATTTTATCCCAATACTTATATATTGCCAGAATCCTTATTTTATTGTACAGTGGCGGAAAAAATTAACGCAAAACTCATTGGCGTCTGAATGCGGCGCACACAGGAACTAATTGAAATCGCTTTTCCTTCACCAACTTGACAACACTGATACAGCCAATGGAAACCGGGAATATTCAAACTCTGTATGAATGGATATCGATTTTACGCGTAACATAAATAGGAAAACAAATAAGGTTTACGATCGCGAGATTTTCCTGAAGTTATATACGTGATGAGTTTGCTTCGCCCCGCAGCCAGTCGAGGTTCCGAAGTCGTAGTCAATTATGTAGAGATACTTCCCATATTCTTTTTAGAGCTTTGGACCCTTTAAAAGCATTGTTCTCAATTGAAACTTAAGAAGAGTTACGATGAAAGGGTTATTAGTTGGGATGCAGAATGCTTTTATTCTCCAGATCAAATCCACTTGCAATAAAAAGCTTTTCTGCGTGTAGAAAATAGCTGTGAATGAACTTTGTTTTAATAGTTCTCAAACTACTCGCGAGAAGTATCATACATTACAAGTAACATATCTGTGGAGATGAGTAAGTGAGGAGATCTCCACGTTTATCAAATTAATTCATTAGAGCCTTTATCAATGCCCACTACAATCTCAGTCCTCTGACTTAGTTACATAAACATTAACAAATCAGCAAGGCCTCCTTGGCAACGATATAAAATATGATGGCACCATTTACGGTCGCCACATATCGGTGTATTATTCTGTGAATTTCAAGTCAAAATAAATCTGGTTGAATAGAATTGTCGCCATGAGGAGAAAACTTTTCTTTACATGTATTTCTGATACCTTAATACCCTACGTAACATTCCATCCTCGTGCATTCAGGTCGTCTCAAACACTCATTTCTTAATTCCTCTTAACGCTGTATTATTTAATTTCTGGTGCCTGCTTTTAAAAGTCCACGACATCTTATTTGGTTCAGTTTTTAAAGGAAACGTTAGAATTTCCTTTTTTCGATCATGATAAGAACCACTGGACGCGCACTTTTCTTGAACGACAGAGTAGCCTAGAGGGAGAGCGCGCGTCTGCTGCCAAGAAAGTCAGGGGTTCAAATCTTGGCGAGGCCTCTTCTAGTGCCTTTATAATTATTCCATGCGATGTGACTCTATTGCTGCAAAAACTTCGCAGGAATCCGCGAAAGGCCCAGCGAATGGATATTGACCTCAACCATGAGTGTGTGAGTTTACACATATTCAGGCTTTGTAAAAGAATCAGAGCGGTCTCCATGACCGTCAAATGAAATGTTTACTTCCCTTTCTCGGGTACTCGGCCCCACTTGATTTCTACGTCCTGCCTGTCGTCTGACGTTCATTTCCACTCACTCGATTTATCAATCAATGAAAAGCTATTTATGAACGAGGGGATAGACCGGATCTCTGAGTGTCAATTACTCGATTTAGTAAACTTACCTAAGGCTACATCCACTTTTAAATTACATTGAAATGATTTAGTAAAGGAAAATTATTTTTATTACGAGTTAAAGCTTGGTTCCATCTATCGATTTTGTTAATATCGATTACTTTTCTGAGTAAGAGACACTATTCCTGTGGAATTTTCTTGAAAATAACTTTAAAACGGTTTTTGAAGTTTTCCCATCATTATTTTCTAGCTTTGTAATGAGCAATACATTAGCCATGTAGTTCAACAGCTCAGCATAGTGGATGGAGGATAATACTTTGAGAATAAGGTAAATTATTTAATCATTTAGATTGCTTTAGACATAGTCGCAGTGAGAAAATTTTTGCTAAAATTACGCAATTAAATTTTATGAGGAGCATTCTTACACTCATGTGTAATTAATGCTCCGACAACAAGGCATTGCGTATCTTTCCCTGTGAAAGTGATAAAATATTACAAATCATCTTTACCATGTAGCGACTAAGCAGTAATTAGATATCTTCCACATGCTCATTTGTATAATCCTCATAAATCCCCTGAACAATCAATGGAGTATAAATTAGGAATGTGCACCATCTAAGATTACACAATTGCTACCTCCCTGAAGAATCCATTCCTTTTCAAACATATCGTAATACTATTGCCTCTACGGAGGTTATGCTGTGTGTGCCCTACATGACGATATTGACAGACTTTTTACAGGGTAATAAATTTCATCTCTTAATGGTAATGAATTTTCATGGATTTTGGAAAGAGACCCTATAAATCTTTATTTATAACGAGTGGAAAAGGTTAAAATGTATACCTAATTCTCTCAACCTGAGTAATGTGTGCACATGACGACCGTAATTGATCTCCGAGAATTAAGCTGGTATTTACAATAAGGATTAGGATGTTTATTAGCCTAATAATCAATCCAACATCCTTCTTTTCTCGACCAAATCTCTGAGAGATGGAGTTTTCCATATTTTGGCATCATCTTACTGGGTTCATTTCCCATTCTTCCTCCGCCATTTTCCACATTGCATCTAAATTCGGGGTCGTTTCATTTCAGGGAGTCGAAAAACGTTTTTTTCTCGCATTTTCCTCATAATAAACGCCCAATAATTCATATAGTGTTGAGGTCTGGACTCTGCGCAGCCCGCTCCATCTGTGTTACATGGTTTGTTTTGAACCATCTCCTAGAATTTAGTCATTTGTGAACTCGCAAATATTCTTAGTTGTGGACGAAAAATGAATATTGGTAAATATTTAAATAAACATAGTTCTCATTATAGCGGACATAAATTTGATGAATTTCGTTTAATGGTATTGAGAAATAGGGTGTGTTTACATTTAAACACCAAATAAAAGTTCAATGGATGAAAGTTGAAGGCGCAACACCTATTCGAGTAATTTTTGACAAATATATCTGCCTTTAACAAACATGCTATCCAATTCCTCCTCCTGGAAGAAAGATGCGACATTAGCATTTCTTATTAGTCTTACAGGCTAATAAGATATTTTTTCCTCCAAGAATTTACGGCGAGGCCGCTAAAAACTGAAAAATATCTCTGCTTGCGCAGTCTCCTCTGCTTGTCCATCCATCGACGCTCGCCTCAATGAAGTAGTCATCAGTAAACCTTAGCAAAGTTCCGGGTGGTAGTCACCGGGGTGGTTTGTTGTTGAGAATGACGCACAGGTTTAAAATAATTGCTGCACAAGAAAGAAAAGCCTCGTCGCGCTTCGAAAAATTTGGAAGCACCCGTCGAATGCTTTTAATGGGGTGAAAGAAGTCAAATACTATTTCTTTCCAGTGGGTTGAACTACAGGCGTCCGAAATATGATCTTTGGCAGAAAAGGTATCGCCCGTAACATGAGGGGAAAATTAGCTCTTTTTAAAGGCATACTGCGTCCTAAATCAATATCATGCGTCCTTCATACATTGAGTTTGAATGGATTAGTATTGACGGAACTTTGTATTTACATGGAGAAACCTTTTGGGATCATCTAAAGTCTCACAAGGTTACTCGTTGCTTTAACTCAGACTGAAGTCAGCTGGCCTCAAAACCCATGCTAGATGGGAACTAATGGCGTATGATTGGAATGGTCTAGGCTGATGAGGTGAAATCCAATAACTACTGCTTTCTGTTTGTATGCCAGTGAGAGTAGTATGCTTTTTCCTTTCCTTATAATTCCATTAAACGTACTCAGACAATATCACCACGTACTGTAATAGTAACTCAGCTCACAGTAACGTCTACGGACGCAAATAGCGAAAGGATACGCAACTACATCTGAAACTCGCCTTGAAATAAGAAAGCTCGGTAGTTGTAACTGGGTAACAAACCTGTATCGCGATCATGGTTCTCTCATAATGCTATTGTTCAATTGCGATAATGATTTCGAAAACTTGATCGTCATTAAGTAAGATCAGATGCTTCATAGCAGTGTAATGCGCTCCCAGGAGTTTGTGCATTGCCCTACCATTGTGGCTTGCCTTATAGATGACGATAACGACCACAAGAAGGAAAGATCCGTGATCCCATCCCTGATCGAGCCATTTTTGAGTTTTAAATTCAATTTATGGTCTAGTAAAATGATTTTTACGTGGGGAATTTTATCTCTTTTGAATGTATGTAATTTTTACATCATCAACCAGTCATTGCAATTACATATTACATTCATTCATAGTGTCAGTATGGAAAGATTCACAAAAAAACTCATTAGCATTCATTGAAAATCCAACACGGACTACTCTTTTGCTGGCCAAATACGTCTAACATCTGCAACATTAATCGTTACCTATTAGTTAATTTTATCCATGACATTTTACTTGAAACTGCAGTCTTTTAAAAGTTTTTTTTTGTTAGTGTTACATGTGCGGCGAAATTATGGCCGATACATATAAGAACATATTATGCAGTCAGACGTAAAAGAGTTGTTTACCCATAACTGTACCTGATTTGGGTCATTTTTTTTAAAAAGGTCTATTCGTAATTTCTGCATTCACTAGATAAAACTTCACAGTGAACAGCTCGTCACCAAGCTTCCTGTGATAAGAGTTAAGACACGTCGGAAAAATATGCCTAGATTATTTTGTAGGTATCGATGCGAGAACATTTATTTTTAATTCACGAAATTATATATTTACCCATGTTTTCATAATTTAATCCCATTCTGACAAACTAAGGACGGAATTATATTGGGGCTGAACGATTTTTAATTAACATCCGTTTTGAGATCGAAACTTCCTCAACCTACAAAATGAAAATCGTGAAAAATTACATCACGTAGACTATACTAATTTTAATTTAATCTTTGTTGCATCCACACTTTTTGAAAATAAAGCTCGATTTCTATTACTTCTGGGCGAGATATACAGGACGGGTCATTCAAAAAGATCCTTGGAAAGTCGACCAAAATTAATATCCTTTGGTGGTAGCAGATGAAGTTTTCAGCATTTATTCCAAGTTGGGTGGGAGAGTGAATATTTTTGATAATCAGTCTCTCTGTAAAAATAATATTATTCAATGAACATGCGGAAATAAACCCATCCATACACCGCGACTGAATGTGCGAATAATATAGGAAGAAAGCTCGAAAAAGAGGCGATTCATGAGTAAGTTCAAGGCTCCGGAAAATGTGAGCTCCATTGCGGATTTCAAATATTTGCGGTAGACGATGTCTTCCTCAGTGTAGCCAGTCTTTTGAAGTGTGTGCTGCTCCTAGAAGTTCCCAAGAATGCCGCATTCTGGCGCGCGAAAAATTTTGCTTTAATTTCTTCCGCCACTGTACACTTCATTATTTGAGGGGAATACTTGCGTTGAATGAAAAGCTTTTTGTTTGATTATCAAAGGTTAAAAGTTATATCAAAGTATTAGTATGCAGTCTGTTTGAAGACTTGTGTGTTTTCTTTTAAGCCAATGAAATGTCAATGAAATCTCATGTTCTTTGTCTTGTAACTTGGCTAGCACTAAATCCAACAAAACAAGTAATGGTCATTGGCATCTTTGCCAGGTTTTGTACCTAAATAAACTTAGAATGTGAGCATAAAGATGTGATTTTCTACATATTGCTAAAAGAAAATATAATAATAAATAATACAGAAAATAGTAATTATAGTTTAATATGCAGTATCTCAATAAATGTAACATAAAAGATTCATCTGGTGACTCACTCCTATTAAATCAAATGTTATAATGTGTGCAGATTTAATCATATGTTCTGCATCTCAATATCAAGAAAAAATCTATATAGGTTGGTGGAATATATAATGGTGTAAGTACAATCTATCGGTAGCCATCATGGCTGGTTTTATAATTACAATACTGGTTGTAATCATGTTCTTCTCTATCTTATCATGGACACATGCTGTTCTGTGCTAGAATTATTAATAAGATGGCCTTTGGTAAAATTCTTTATGAGAGTTAAGTGTCAAGTTGTTTCAATCTAGTAGCTATATGTAATGGCTTGAAGTAATTTATCAAGTTATCTGATTTGAAGTTAAAATATGTTTTATTGCTGAATAAAACTGATTCAAAACAAAGCCTCTGCAGGACAATCAAGAGAATTTTTAAGTTCATAGCAATTATGTCTAAGGATAGAGAAAAATTTCCTGTTGGAAGAATGGACCTGGACAATATGAAAGAAGAATATTTTGAAATAGCTGGATTCTGTGGGGTAGTTGGAGCTTTAGACTATGCTGACCCTCTAATCACTTCTACAGGCACGGACAAGAGGCAGAGTTCATCAGTAATAGAAAATGCTGTTTTTCTATCAATTATAGCCTGAGGCTGAACAATTTTATGGCCAGACTCTACACGTCACAGTGCATGATTAAACTCAACTTTTTATCAACACAGATTTGGAAAACTGTGACTAGTGATGGATTTTTTTTGGGTTCCCTGAGTTATCGCTGCACACTCCTTAGATGAACCTTGCTATGAGAAGATCAAGACATTACTAAATTTCTCACATCTGAATTACATATATAATAGTGAGCAATATTGGGGCATTTAAGAGGTGTCCATGTCCATGCAAAGCACTATGGGCCAAAATAGATAACGTTCTGGTTATCTTCATGGCCTCTGGAATTTTAAGTAGCATAATAAAAATTAAACATGGTGAATGTCTAGTTTTTTTTTAATACTTGACACTTTCATGAAGTTCATTGACTATTGGCTGATGGGAATGGAAGAGTCATGTGGGCTTCTAGCATTCCTTATTTTATGGTTAATTTACAACAGCTTATATGCAGGACTGAAAAGGAAATTAATATAATGTACATTGTAAATAAGCAGGAGAGCATAGGCCCTTAGAGCAAAAATATAAGAGCTTCCATTTTTCCAAAAATACAAGAGGTCAGTATGATACTTTTAGTAACCAATTACTTTAAAATAAAAAGAAAAGGTATGTGCTTTCAGCAGAGAATCTAACTTAGATTCAAGACCCTACTGTTTGCAGTTAGAGATAGTTAAAAATTTCCCTTGCAAAATTGGACATGATCTACAAATATGACCATTTTTCAATGACGGTCTAGGTAAGTAAGGTTTGGATTACAAAAAATAATTGAATTAGAAGGCACAGATTTATAAATGTAAATAGCTTAATTATTCTCCCTGAGTTTAGCCAGATTAGCCTTTTCAATTTAATTTCTAGTTATTTGTTTTCAAATCCAATGCGCAACTTTTCTTGTAAGTTTTTGAACATTTCCGTTTTTATTAATTGCTGTTCATCATTTATCAGGGGTTACCTATTGTTGATAATATATATTAATGATTGGAACTCTTCTGAACACGTCGAAATCCTTTGTTCATAAAAGCTTTTCAACTGCTTGAATGTTCTTCATGAGTTTTTTGGGAGGTACTACATGGTCCTACTAACTCATCCCAAGCCTTCCTCTCTTCCTGATATGCTACATATCGAGCGTTTTTTTTTTATTTTCCAACATATTTATATAATATCCCTCTAAATACAACGATAGATAATTTTCCGATTCCGAAATGAAACGTTGCAAGCAAAAGACATTAAAATATCGTGGTCCTCAGGATATATAGTAAACAGAGGTCATGTGATGATGACCACCAATAGGCAATCATCTTACAAATCTATGAGAACATTTACGTTACATGACTGCCGATCATATGATCGCCGATCTTGATCAAAGGTCAACTCTTGGTGAAACGGATGCGAGATTTGATCCCCAATCAGTGAGTTAACGCCGATCAACTGATCGTCGATTAACGAGAGCTTGGTGAAACCGGGCATTAGGTTGTCCCAGGTCTCTTTCCTTGATTTAGCACTTCTTACATGTGAGATCACATTTGGTTTAACCATCAAACAAAGCACGTCAATGTGACAATTTACTGCATAATTCATGCGTATCTAATGTTAATTTTAAATATTGGTTTAATAATATTTTACATAATTTAAATCCAGGATATTTCTTATGCATTGTCTCTGTCGCGTACACTGAATGGATTGGCGCCGATGCTCTTTTACTGATTCCTCGTCCGGAAATAATGCCAATTCAACATACGATAGAATTCGCTTTACGATCGGTCCTCTGGAACAGATTAATATCGTAAGGCAAGGGTCTACTGTACTACAGTAGAATCTTGTTATTACGTAAATGCATGTGAAATGGGCCTTTATGTAATAACAAGTTATGTAACAACAAGTTACTCTTAATAAGTTTGCAATGGTATCAATTTTGAGGCCTGCAACATTAGGCCAATACATTTTAATGAATCATAGGCTGAAACTGAAAATTAAATGTTTTTCTTTGTCTTACTAATTGAAAGTTCTTACATATTCATATAATGAAAACTATTCTATTTTTGAAGATGCATAAAATAAACAAATTAAAAAATTCAGCTGAAGAATGGGAAACTCTAGTCTTTTTTGAAGTAACTGGTTATTTTTTTCTGGACTTTAGCCTAGTCTATCGATTTGTTCACCGTTTCTTCAATACTTTTTAAATGACACAAAAAATCCTCTTCAACTTAATTTGTTGAATAGAAGTTATAAGAGTGTTCACACAGCCATTTGCAGGTCTTTTTGCTTTGGGGATTTTATTGGTATGTCATTCTCATCGACTCCATCATCACTGTCACCTGCTTCATGGCTCGGTCCAGGTCTATTAATGTCTTTCAATGTTTCATCTTCTGCATGCATTGCTTATCACTGGTCATGGCACCATCATCGATATCTAAATAATCTTCAGCTTGCATATCATTGTTTGTGTCCCCAATTTTATTCAGATACTCTTTGAAGTCACTGGATTGGCCCATTCTCTGGCATCTGAGTCTTTCATCTGAGATTTCCAATAATGTTTTTTATTTATTTTCCCTCCCTTCCCCTAGCGATGCCTTGACGTTCCTTCTGCAGAAAGACTTGCTTTCTCTGCGCGTAAAATACATATAATTAAAAATCGTTATTGGAAATCCCAGGATATTTGACTAATGACTATGTACATATTTATAAAGCTAGCATTATTGTAGTTACAACGGTATAACTCAAACCACAATCGCATCGTTAGTTTCGGAATTAGCCAAGGTTTACAACTTTTACAACAGCTCATGTAAAATTCAACATAGAAACAATTTTTTCCTTTGATATGTTAAAAACATGTGTGGCTAACTTATATAAAAATATCTCATCTCTAGACTAAATATTAAGAGAATGGTGAAAGCGTAAAGTCGGACCACCGGGTTTTTAGCACCAAAAACAGGGCCTTTTTTTTAAATATCGTAAAAGTGTAGATAAGGATACGAAATTATTTTTACAAACATTAGTAAACGTAGAAATGGTTTTTCTATTGTATTCATTTTATTTTGTTAAAATTAGTTGACCCTAATTGAAGATAAAGCATCCTAAACTCAACAGACACGACTTTTTTAATGGACAGTAAGTGTTTTATAATAGAAAGACTGCTTATTTATTTCCACAACCAATCCACACCTTAACATGGTAGCAAAATATGTGTGTGTTGTACGTAAGAGTATCATTTATTAGAGCCGTTATTCGCTTTTGAGTCTCATCTACATTTGGGAACATTTGGGATACAAAATGGCTAAGAACGAAGCTACGATACCACCTGTGTTTGAAGGAGAAGATTATAGTATGTGGAAAAGATGAATGACGATGTTTTTGAGAATGAAAAAATGTGAAACTGTGATACAAAGAGCAAAGTTAAAGATGGATGAGAGTGATTGGGATGAAAATGATTTGAAAGCCATAAATTATACATCCACTGAGATATCGAACAAACAATTGGAATTTGTGTGTGATAAATCAATGGCGTATGAAATAATGAAGAAGTTTGACAGTTTTACTTAAAAGAGTCAACGGCATTACAAATTGTGTGCAGAAATAAGTTTAAAAAACTGAGACTAAAGGATTACAGTGATTCGGCAACATTTTTTAGTGATTTTGAAAAGTCTGTCAATGAGATGAAAAATGCAGGTGCGAGCATGTCTGAAAAAGAAACATTAAAATATATGTTGAATACAATGGTTGAATCGTATTGTTATATTGGTGATTTAATTTATATGTTGAAAGAGGAAGATCAAACTGCAGAATACGTGAAAAGTAAAATTCAAATGGCTGAGTTGAAGCATCATAAAGAGAAAGTTTTTGGAAGGAAATCCAATGCTTTCATGGCGGACAAAAACAAGGGGACCGAACATGCTTTCAATGTGGAGAAGTTGGTCATACATGGAGAGACTGCAAATTTGGCGGACCAGTGGCAAGCAGTAGAGGCACTTGGCGATCATCATGAGCCCGTCAAGGAGCTGGAAGGGGAAATCACATCAGAGGACGTGGGAACTACCGCAACCATGGAAACTACCACAATCAGCAGAGTGCGCATTGCGCCAACCACAGATATATCTGAGGCACCAACCAACAAGGACAGAAGAGTGGAGAAAAGAACGCATGGGTTACAACGGTTGCTCATCATGCTGCGGATGCTGCACATATTAATAACACTGAGATAAGTAATGTAGGTTATAATGGAATAAAGTGGCTTTTAGATAGTGGTTGTACAGACCACATAATTAATGATGAAAAATATTTTGAAAATTGCAAGTTACTTACTCGTTTGTTGGGCCACGTAAATTTTAAATATTTAGGTACTTTGTGTAAAGAACAATTGTTGAAGGGTATTCCATAGGAGCTTGAATCAGAGTTTATGAAATGTAAAATGTGTATTGAAAATAAGATGCATAATATTCCTTTTGAAAATAATAGAGAAAAGGCTAAAGATCTTTTGGAAATAGTTCATACTGATGTTTGTGGACCTTTTCAAACAACTGCTCTTAAAGGTGAAAAATATTTTGTTTCGTTTATTGATGATTATAGTAAAATTGCTAAAGTGTATATTATGAAATCGAAAGTAGAAGTATTTGATTGTATTGTTGAATATGTAAATGAATGTGAAAATTTAACTGGAAAAAAGGTCAAATTTTAAGATTGATAATGGGAAAGAATTAGCACGTAGGCTTCCGCGGATGCAATGTTGACTGCTCCTTTTTTCGGGATTCATTCCGCGATGTATGTTTTAAGAAAACAATATTTCGCTGGTCCTCCTGCCAGCTTCATCAGGTTAACTGAACTGATGAAGCTGGCAGGAGGACCAGAGAAATATTGTTTTCTTAAAACATACATCGCGGAATGAATCCAGAAAAAAGAAAGTCAATGGGAAAGAATATTTGAATGGTAATATTTATAGGTTTGCAAAAGAAAGAGGTATTGTTATTAATAACTGTCCGGCTTATGTGAATGAATTAAATGGGACTGCAGAACGTTTTCATAGAACTATAATGAATATGTCGCGTTGTTTATTAGCGGAAGCAAATGTGCATGAAAGATATTGTCCTGAAATAGTCTGCGCGGCAACTTATTTCAAAAATCGTACTTTGGCTAATACCGTAGACGGAAAAACGCCATATGAAATAGTTTTTGGAAAGGAACCGGATGTTTCAAATTTACGTTTATATGGTAGTCGAGTGTTTGTAAGAAAACCGAATTTGAATAATAGAGTCATAGTTGCCAGACATGTTAACATTATTGAAGAGAATGAAAATTGTATTGGTTTAAGTGAAGATGAATCTGATAATGAGAATAATGAAGTTGACAGAGATTCTGATAATGACTCATTGGATGAAAGCTTTGAAAGAACTAATGGAAATGTGACTGACAGTATAAAAAGGTCTGAACCTCAAAATGAACCTGAAATTTGTAGATCTCAAAGAAAAA
Source organism: Ceriagrion tenellum (assembly GCA_963169105.1). Taxonomy (NCBI): domain Eukaryota; kingdom Metazoa; phylum Arthropoda; class Insecta; order Odonata; family Coenagrionidae; genus Ceriagrion; species Ceriagrion tenellum. The sequence continues at coordinate 176,587,059 of OY720633.1, forward strand.
AACTCCAAAGCGATTCAATGATTATTATGTGTATAATAGTCACATTTTTGCAAATATGTGTAGAACTGATGTTCCTAATACATTTGAGAAATCAAATGGAAGTGAATTATGGGTCAAAGCTATGGATAAAGAAATTGATTGTTTAAAGAAAAGCAAAACTTGGCAATTAGTTGAAAATGTTAATAATAATAAAATCTTGGATGTAAAATGGGTATACCTATACAAAAAAGTCTGATGATACTTATAAGGCTAGATTGGTAGCAAGAGGCTTTCAGCAAACTGCTGAAATTAATGATGTGTACTCACCTGTGGTTAAAATGCTAACTTTAAAAGTTATCTTATCATATTGTTGTCAAATGAGTCTTTATATTGAACAAATGGATGTTGAGACTGCATTTTTAAATGGTAAGGTAAATTCTGAAGTAGGTACATGTTTGTCAACCAAAGGGTTTTGAGGATGGTACGAAAAAGGTTTGTAAATTAATAAAGGCATTATATGGTTTGAAAGAAAGTCCGAGGGTATGGTATGAATGTCTTAATAAATTTTTGATCAGTATAGGTTTTAAAAGAAGTAATCTTGATTTTTGCTTACATTCTCATGGAAATGGAAAATATATTATATACTTATTAATTTTTGTTGATGATTTATTAATCTGTGGTAAAAATAAAAATGGCATAAAGAGAATTAAAATTTTACTGTCAGAAAAATTTAAAATGAATGTTCTTGGTAAAATTAAAGAATACCTTGGTGTAAAAATTGAATATGAAGATGATAAGTGTGAAATGAAATTGAGCCAAACAAAGTACATTGAGTCCTTAACTAAAAGATATAACTTGGAAAACAGTAAGCTGTATGATACACCTATGGAAGTAAGTCTGAAAATGGAAAAGTCTGATATTTGTGAAATGAATGTTAACTATAGAAATTAGAAAAAGAACAATACCCACAATAAAATACCAAGGAAATGGGAGCCCACTAACCACATAAAGCACTACATCGTCTTGGATAATGATTGCCCACCTTCCTGGTTACCTTATCAAGCATGTTCCTCTCCTCATCAGCATTCTCATCTTTGACCTTATTTTGCCGCAGTTCCTGACGAGAAAAGCATTGAAACATCCCAGGTAAATTCATCCATTCATCCCTCTCTTCACTGGCATCACCTTTGACAGTAGGGTTCTCTTCCTTTGGGCTACTTTTCTTCTCAATCCACACCTCTTTTTCGCCATCCTTGAGACAAAAAATGAACTCGTGCAAAATCAATTTGTCTATCATCTTCACCATCCCACTTTAACAAATAATAATCCATACTATGCACCCACTCCACACAATATGACACAAGCCAGCCATGATTTGACCAGGACAACTCCAACTCAGAGTAAAACTTCACTGAGGGACACAATTTCAAGAAACGGTAACTTCAATGGATGTACTTGAAGTATACTACACCTAGATTTCATCAGGAATGACCTCTATTTTCTCCAATTCAGTACATTGTTATTCTTTCTGAGTAAAACTTTTTGATACATAACATTTTTAAATGTCCTTTAATATTTACAGTCCAATGATCCTTTTAACATTTGTTTCGCTTCAATAATTTTTATGATTAATTCATTGGTTGTATTATTTTCTCACACACTCAAATGCTTTGCTTGTACTTAATAACATTACACACTCAAAATCATAACTTCCATGCTGAATAGTTTTTAGACTGAGATAATAATAACATATTTATTTGATTCCATAGGTCTTTCACAAGACACTGAGGTCATCAATGTATATCTACACACACTAAATCCATAAAAACACACATCCACACTAAAATCAATGGACACTGCACACAATATTCACTATTTTAACACAAATATAACATGCAGAAATTATTGCAACTGGTTATGTAGAAAATAAATAGTCACCCACTCAATTGGAGAGTATTTATGATAGAGAAAAGATTTTGGTTTCATTTTGAAATTAGAGACAGTCCTCATTTTTCAATGAATTAAGTAACTTATGGATCATTATAATGCAAAAGGGTAAGGGCCTGTTTGGCCTTGACACAATTTATGTTCATTGACATGAACATTCTCCTCATTGTGTTGTACCCCTTATTTATTTTATTTAACATATCCTTAGAACAATCTATCTTTCCAGATAGTTTTAAGACTGCTTATGTTATTCCTATTTACAAAAATGGTGATAGACATGATGTTAGTAACTACAGACCTATTGTTATTCAACCTGTTTTAGCTAAAGTTTTTGAGAGTATCCTTTTAGATAAATTGTCTCCTTCTGCGTGCAGAATTTTAATAAGTGAGCAACATGGTTTTACTAGTGGCAAGTCAACGACGACCAATCTTTTGTCATTTCATAGCTTCATATCTCCAGTTTTGGAACAGCATAGGCAAATAGATACAGTTTATACTGACTTCTCCAAGGCATTTGATAAGGTCAAATACTTTTATCTAAATTACAGGCCTATGGTATATATGGGAATGTTATGACCTTAATTAAGAGCTACCTAGCTAACAGAAAATTGCTAGTTAAATTGGCTGACTCCACTTCCTATACGTTTGCTGCAATTTCAGGCGTTCCTCAGGGGTCTCATTTAGGTCCCCTACTGTTTCTCTTATTTATTAATGATATAGGTGAACATTTAAGTCCTATCAAATATTTGTTGTATGCTGATGATTTAAAGATTTTTCACCCTATTGATAATCCTAGTGATTATATTGAATTACAAAATTGTTTGAATAGGCTGGTCCACTGGTGCAATATGAACTTCATAGACTTGAATATTTAAAAAATGCAGTTTACTTACTTACCATAAAAAGAAGACTCCCATAAAATATGATTATGTTCTTCACGATAGTGTTTTAAATAGAGCCCAAAATATTTCTGACTTAGGGGTGCTTTTTGATGACAAAATGAGTTTTCAGCTACATATTCAATTTATTGCCACGAAGGCATTTAAGATGTTGGGTTTCATCTTTCGTGTTCTTCTAAGGGACTTCACTGATATTAATTGCATTCAACTATTATACGTATCTTTGGTGAGATCCATCTTGGAATATTGTTCGATATGTTGGAATCCATACTATACCAAATATGAGCTTCAATTGGAAAATATTCAAAGGAAATTCCTTAGATTTATCTCATTTAAATTCAATCTGGATAGGAATCGTGGTGAATATGAGGGGCTTATGAATTGTTTGAGCTTACCACTTCTCTCCTCTAGGAGGAAACAATTAGGATTAAAATTTTTACATTATATGCCAAATGGAAATATTAAATGTTATGAACTGTTATCCCTCATAAATTTTAATTGTCCAATAGTTTCCACCAGAAACCCTGATCTTTTAAACATACCCGACCTACTAAGAAATTATACTCTTTTTCCCCCCTATATCGAATACTGAGAGAGACTAATGAGTTCTGTGCTAACACTGATTATTTTAATACATCTGTTTTTATGTTTAAAAATTATGTAAGGTTCAATGTTAAATAATATGGTTTTAATTACTTGTATAAAAAAGGTATTTTTTCATTTTTACACTGTATTTGTGTTACAAAATAGGTATATTCTCATTTTTACATTGTATTAGTGTGTTAGACTGATGTTTCTGATTTTTGTCTCAATTCTTTGTATGGTATTGTTACCTGAAATTTATAATATAATGAATATGAACCCCATTACTATTGTGTTTACTTTTGTGTGTTTCTGTATTTAAATATGACAGCTTACTGTGGTTCTTGTACCTTAACATGCAAAAGGGCTCTGCCCGTAAATAAAATTATTATTATTATCATAGTGGTGAAAATCTCAATTGATAGGAAAAAGATGTAGGTATCTCTAACCAAAAATCACAAATTTAGTGTTTAACCCTTTCACTACGAATGCCATAAATATGCGGCACTAGATTTCCTCACCACGAAAATGAACACAAAAAATTTTGTCAGGGATTTTCCTATGCAAGCGAACAAATGCTGTATATTTTCGTCGCTATGCTTTCCCCCTTTTTGGCACTCGTAGGTACTCAGCTTTTAACGTTTTGGGACCCAAAGCAGTGGGGGTCAGGCTTTTCCCTGAATCTGGGAGCAGGTACATGGACACCTCGTCATATTAGAACCCTCTAAACAGCAAGGGTCCATGGTCATAGGATTGTTTATTCAGTGATTTTGCTATATAAATATTTGTTTCTTTCACAAAAAATATAAAATCAGAATTGAACTCCTTGTCTTTTAATGAGAGTTTACAATGTTTAACCGAAATTCTACCATCATTATTAACTGATATCTTGATTTCAAGATAAATATCATACAAATGTTCAATAATGCATACCCGGAATATTTTGTTTCCATGTTTTTTTCTATTTGAACTATGCTCAAATATTCTTCAGATCAATTTTAAATAAAGTTTATTATTCCTCTGTTGTTACCGTAAAATAATATTACTCATCCTTCTTACATATCCTGGCTTCAGATCGTGATATTCTAGATGTTGAGGGCAGTGCTTCGGAAACTAATTCACTGGCAACCTCTGAAGAAGTTATCCCTGTTGTCATAATATCATCATCGGAATCAAGGCATAGGATAGATCACCATCAATCAGAGTCAATAATTCCAATACAAATTGATCCATATTGAATGATCTCTTTATCATATTTTCAGCCACGGAAAAGTGGTTAAATACAATGGTGTCAGAATTCCTCACAGCGGGAAGGGAGAGGCATTCAAGTGCAGAACGAAAACGTCAACCTCCAGAGCCACAAACAACTGCGACAGAACTGAAGAGAAACTTGATTTTCAAAAAGAATTTTGGGGATACAAACGATAATGAGAATAAGTTATTCCGAGAAAACATAATTATACTGATGGATGCAATTCCAGAGAAGATCCACAGGAGTATTGTATGCCCATGGTGGAGCGAACTTTCCAAACAATGACACAGAGATCATAGCTGTGATAATGTCCTTTTCTGAGTAAGAAATTTTTATCACAGCCTATCCATTTCAAGGATATATATACATAGTTAATGTGGTTTGTCGAGAGCAAACTTGGAATCAAATAAGGGTATTTTAAAAGCACATATTTTTGCATTGGAATTTGTTTATGCATTAAATAGTTCAATAATGATGGTAGAGTTTTGTTTAAAATTTGTAAACACACAGTAAAAAATGAAGAATGTATTTCTAAGACTACAATTTGAGAGCAAGCAACAAATATACATGTAGTAAAACCAATAAATAAACAATGAGTTGACAACAAATCCATCTACATAATACCCCGCGGGCCACTGCATGGGCATGTGGCAGGGGGTGTTAGATCACCAGCCGTGTAACGGCGTACCTTTTTTGGAGATGACATGAATTATAGGAGTGTATTTAGTGCAGCTTAATTTTTATAGTGGTTGCTTATTGTTCGTGGAAAGAACGATTTTTGTACCCATCAGTTAAATCTTTATGACCAGGGTCCCAAATGCTCGCGGCGTATTCGAGGTGGGGCCTAACCAGAGCGAAGTAGCATCTCTCTTTGACTTTTTCATCCGAGGACCTTCCTATTATACGTTTAACAAAACCTAGTTTCTTTAATGCTGCACCACAAATGTTCTGTATCTGTAATCCCCACGATACATGAGATGTTAATGTAATTCCAAGATATTTCACGGTGTCTGAAGATTTTATGTTTGCTCCACCCACAGTATAGGTATGGCATTTTTGTGATGACTTTCGCAGGAAGTAAACTGAGGTGCATTTGCTGATATTTAATTCTAACCTCCACTCCTGTCACCACGAATGAACGTTGTTGAGGTCCGATGACAGAGCTTCAAAGTCCGTGTCTTTACTCATTTCACGGTAGGTAACTGTATCATCTGCAAATAATCTTAATTTACTGCTAACTCGAGAACTTAGGTCATTAATATAAATAATGAATGACAGAGGGCTTATCACACTTCCTGGAGGATACCCCGGATGTGAGTTCGACTATATCAGAGCTAAAACCATCAATAACTACTTTTTGTTTTCGAACACTTAGAAAGTCCCGTATCCAGTTCGCTATTTTTTTATTAACTCCGCATGAATACAATTTATAAAGAAGTTTTTTTCTGAGAAGCTTTGTCGAATGCCTTCTTGAAATAAAGGAATATCGCGTTGACTTGCCAAATTAATTCACCTGACTTTAGGATATCATGAAGGAAGAGCGCAAGCTGTGTTTCGCAGGACCTTCCCTTACGCAAGCCGTGCTGACTGCTGTGTAAGAAGTTACGATTATCCAGAAATGTCATAATATTACTAACAACAATGTGTTCGAGGATTTTGCATAAAAGTGATGTTAGCGATATAGGCCGGTAATTTCTTGGATCACTTTTATTTCCTTTTTAGAATATCGGAGTAACGTTGGCTGTTTTCCAAACTTGGGACACCTTGCCTTTGGATAATGATTGATTAAATATAATTTCTAAGAATGGTGCAATCTGTGGCGCTAACTCCTTCAGTATTCATGCAGGTATTCCTTCTGGACCTGGGGATCTGTTACTTTAATCGAACGCAGTTGTTTACTTATTCCATCACGTTGAATTGCTATGTCAGCCATCGGCTCGTTAAAGTCAGGAATGTCTAAATTGAGAATTGTGTAATTCTTAGTGAATACACTTTCAAAGTAGTGGTTTAATAAATTGGCTTTGTCGATACTGTAGGTGACCACTTTACTGTTTGTATCCAGTAAAGACTCTACTGTCGAAGATTCGCCCTGGAGCTCTCCTGCATAAGACCAGAATGACTTGGGGTTTTCATCTAGTAATTGACCGAGGATTTTTTTCTTTGAAGTTTCGTAAACTAGTGCGCATTATTTTCTTTGTTTTTGAGCGTTGAGCAACGTATATTTCTCTCGCCGCAAGCTCCATTGTTTTGTTACTTAACACAATAGAATTTCAATATAGATTGTGCAGTTGCCTTTGTCTCCTGAGCTCCCGCCTCATTTTGTGGTTATACCAAAAGGTTCTTTACTCTCCCATTAGAATTTGAATGGAATATATTCATTGATTCCTTTACATAGTATATCTGAAAAATATCTCCATGATATTTTTTGGTGATAATGATTTGGTGCTCTCGTTCTTCATTGTGGCTACGAATTTCTGGAATGAAGCTTTTAACATCACTCCAAATTTTTTGTAGTTGCATTTTTCACATAAGTAGACTTTACGGTTGGGTTTTACAGTGGAATCTACTGTTGTTTTTCAAAGTCATCAAAATTAGTTTATCATCACTTATGCCTTCAAGGATATCGACATGTTTAATCATTGCAGGGTGACTAACAGCTAAAATGTCTAATATTTTATTACCAGGTCTACTATTTTATTACCTCTCGTACGTTCATTTGAGTAAGAGTGGTGGGAAAGTGTATTAAGTAAAGCCTCACTTATATCACACTTCTTTGAACTTGTTCAACTCAATTGGTTTTCCAATTTATAGCCGGGAGGTCGAAATCCCCGCCAATAATTACCACACTTTAGTTATCTTTCGAGGTAAATGATATTAATTGAGTTTCTAATTTGTACAAAACTAGTCTCTCTATTCCATTGTCGTTCAATATGTGTGCGGTACTATTCCAATACAATTGAACTGCTATGAATACTCCACTTCCATTCCCATAGGGTCGATCACTTCTATAAATTTTATATCCTGTGGGAAAACTTCGCTATCGTTAATATCCTGACCGAGCCAGCTCTCTGTTCCAATTACTATATCTGCATTTTCAAATATATGCTCAACTTCATCACGTTTGTTCTTCACGCTACAGAAATTTACTATTACTACATTTATATTGCATTTTGCTTGATGAATGTTCGTTCGTTGTTTTCTCTGATTCTGTGTATTATCTTTTTGGTGTTCTCTGAATCTACTGAGATACAAGTCTATCTTCGAAGTTTCACAGTTATTAAGAGTGTAGGAATTATTTTTGCTATGGAAGTAACATTTATTTATTTGTGCTTCTCCTAAGTTTATTCGGCAATGAAGGTTAAAGTTACTCAGAATTACTTGGAGGGTGTTGTCAGGTGTATACTTTTGAATCCCACTGAATGACCTACTCCCTAGCCTAAAACATACCTAAAATGCTAAAAAAATCCTATGAGCCACCCGTTCTGATGCCTGGGCGGAGTAATGCACCCCAGAACGGTTGAGGGGAGCATGGCACACTCCGAACACCGGTCGAAGACATACCGCTGGGAAGGTTTTAAACTTGCGAATGGTTGAGCTTAACTGACCCCAGAGTCTGAGATAATGGCAAGGTCCCCGCTAGGAGGGGTTGAAAAAGGTGGGAATTGAGTGTGAGTGTATATCTGCGAGAACTTTCTCCATGGATGCCAAACAAAAAATCGTCCATACAGTGGAGACGGAAGAGTCTCTTGGTACTCGGAACAGAAGACATTCATAGGAGAGAATTCCACCGTCTCAAAAGGGTTAAATGTACAGCACAGAAAGTGTTCCCAGGGATTAGAAAAGTGGTTCACCTGAGTGAGTACATTAGACACACCAGAAATTGCTTTCACGGCTTGTTTCTAAGGGGAGAATATTTTAGTTGCATAGTTGTCCCCACTCCAAATCATAATTGCATATGACAAAAGTGACTAGCTTTTGGCACAATAAATCAATGTAAGAACATCCATAGAATTTGTATCAGATTACATATCATAAATATATCACTAGAAATTTTGCTCATTTAGGAGTTTTTCAGACAAGATTGTCAGGTACACATTGACCAAGAAATTTAGTTTTCGAGAATTTGGCCTTATGTTTTTCCTAATTCCATTAAACCATCAGACTTGACAGAGGGGGAACAATACCTCTTATAATGAAATAACGGATCGTCAGGGCACAATTATTTATGACTAGGGAATCATCGGTCCACATTGACATATTTAAAACAAGTACTAATACAATTTACTGGTACTGTAAGTTATCAGATTTCAGAAGACACAAGGTATCATCTACATACAGATATGAATTGCTTGTAAGTGGAGAATGCAAAAAATCATTCCCTAGGATATAATTTTCTTAGTCTGATGGCATTATGTAATATTTGAGGTGTGTACCATTACCTGTAATATCCAATTGATCTTTTCAGATTTGGGCTCAATCATATTCCACATGTTTGTAACTCATGATATATACACAATGCATAACTGTCAATATTGAATCAAAAGATTCCATGCTGCCCCGGCAAGTCATGTTCATCAACTGTTCTTGGACTCCCCCAAAGAGATTTCCTCCATACCAGTTGATATTTCAAGAAACCCCAGTCGGAAGGTTGAAACGAAATTATATGCTTATTTTATACTGTTTGAGATATTTTTGCCATATGGCAACATTTTGGTGAATCTCATTCAAATTTTAATTACTGCTAACTATTTTGCTATTAAGATATATCTTTCCAGAATAACACTCCCACTAATTTAAAATAAAGCTGACAGCAAAAATGATGGTCTTAACTGAGGCATAATCAAAGAGATTACCGATTCGGAGGATGAGGACGATGAACGTCTCCTGGATTTCTTTTTCCTTTTTCGTTTGCTCTTCTTTTTGTGCTTCTTCTTCTTGGACTCACCACCAAGTCGAGATTCCACCGAGGGAAGCATCCATTTATCATCACCCTTCAGCCTCCTTTGAATTTCCTCTTCCTTTCTCCTAAAATAATCTCCTTTAGCCTGAAAGAATTTCATTCTTTTTAAAATTATACGATTATTGTTCTTCATAAACATTGTTTTCAGCATGCTGTAACAGAAGTGTGTCAACGATGCTTCCCCATATTGTCAGCCAGGGATACGAGAGGATCAGATGCAGTCAATTACAAGGATGATTCAACGTTCAGCTGACGCCAGGGCAAATACTACATGAATTTTGAGCAATTTTATTGGATTTCGGCGCATATACAGTAACCGTCCAGGATTTACAACTGATTCCTTCCACAGTGTTCAATTAAAAAATTAAATAATAGACTTTGCGCTGGGAAAAATATACAACTTATAGCAGTCAGTTGAATACTACCGTACGGAACTATTAATATCCTTAAATTACAAATTAAATAGTGAGCAACCAGTGGGAAGAATTGCCAGACAAACCATTTTACGGTAATTACCCGATTAATAAGAAATATGATTCTGATTTAACCTTTTCAAGCACTTTTCCTCTTGCTTCTCGTACCCCGCGCCTTTCCTCTGCCTTAACTCTCGAGCTTTCAAATTGTATATAAGACATTGTGACCTCAATACTTTCGATCCTTGTCTACCCCTTGATTGATTTTTTTTTTAATATAGAAAATACGAAATTTAACATTTTAAAAACGAAACCCACGTCCTAATGTTACACAACACAACTTGCATCCATAGCACAGCTGAATCAAATTTTAAGTCGCGGCTTCGCATTCAATTTCCGCGATACTGGCGCTTCGATGGGTGGGAACCATGGGAACCATGGGAACTACCGCAATCAGATGAGCGCGCATCAGCGCGCATCAGCGCGCATCACGCACCAACAAGGACAGAAATGGACACAGTGGACCACAGTGGACTGAAGAGTGGAGAAAAGAACGCATGGATTACAACCATTACAATGGTTGCTCATCATGCTGCGGATGCTGCACGTATTAATAATACTGAGATAAGTAATGTAGGTTATAATGGAATAAAGTGGCTTTTAGATAGTGGTTGTACAGACCGCATAATTAATGATGAAAAATATTTTGAAAATTGCAAGTTACTTAAAGAGCCTGTAAATGTTTATCTGGGTGATAAGAGAGTTGTAAAAGCGATAAAAATTGGTAACGTCGTGAGTTACTTTGATGCTTTTGGAAAGATAAATTTGGTTGATATGGAAAAAGTATTTTATGTTAAAGATATGCAATCAAATTTAATTAGTTATTGTAAAATAACAAAATAATACAATTGTTTCAAAAGACAAAATGACAAAAATTATTGATAATTATGGTAATGTAACAGCAGTGGCTTTGAAAGATAATGGTTTATATATTATGAAAAGTGAATTAAATTCGCTGAATCTCTTGTAAGCAGTGCAAGTAAAAGTACGGTAAATGTCCGCTTCCGTCACACACCTTTCAAAAATTGTTTTCGACCCTTTTCACATAACTTATCGCCGCGAAATTTATATGACAAAAACTAGAAAGGTGCCGGTATCTAGTGATAATATTATTTTGGGGGAATAAGTAATGTACGATAAATAGGAAATTTTTAAAGCTTGAGTTGACGTTTTTCCCGGCCGCCATTGCACTGTTTCCACTTTTGATCGCAGCGTGGCGCGACAGTCGCTGAGTTGCGTTTACCTACTAACATCTCCCGTTCCATGTTATTTACGTATATTTTCTATAGCGCGTTCCACATTTAGTTGACAGTACAGGCCTTATGGAGTACAATGTTGCCAAACCTACGCTCCGTCATCCGACATCCTGATGGTTTAGGCCACCACTCATAACACCGCGCCAAAATGTCAAATTTAAAAAGAAATAATGGAGGCCCTCGATTCATGTCATTCCGATATATATTTGATTCTATATTATGCATCGTAAATGGCGGTTATTAAATTCTAAAATTCAATACCACAGCGCGCAATCATAATTTTTATATGTTTATACTGTAAATATGCATTAATCCCATCATAAAAGACCATTTAAATATATTTTTTCTGAGTAAAGGAGTAAGAATGAACGTAAGAACTGGTAAATAACTAAATTTAAGTGGTCACGAATTTCTTGTTCTGTTTTACGTTCATTGGATTTTCGTCGCACATCGTCAGCCTGCATCTCCGACTCGGGAATCGGATACGGAAAAATATTGATAGAAATGGAATTATGAAGAGAAAAGAAATACTATTTGTTAGAATATGAATGGAAAATTTTATTAGTTTTAATGGAAATTTTTATTGATGGAAGTATTTATTCAGAGAATGTCCCAGGAATTTGGGAAAATTCAATTCTGAAGAAGGGGAATTCATTGGTTAATCAATTTGGTCAAATCAAGGGATTTGTACATGAGAAACAACTAACCCAAAGGTGAAAAGTAGGGCCTACTCTTACCGTTTCACTGTAATTTTTGAACGGAACACTTCATGGGCTAGTGTCTTTGGGGCCTCGAGTAACGAATAATAAAAAATAGTGACAGTCGTTGTTTACAATATTTTGTGGATTATTTTCTAGCACCAGTCGAGGTAATCATTCTCCTCAATGAGCTTAATGATCCTGCATATTTTTTGCATGCAACAGCTATTTCTACTTCCTTCACGCGCAGACGAACACTGAGGAGCATTTCTCATTTCTTTCTTACTCCAAGTCATGTCTGCAAATAGCCTAACATTGATCCATATCTCTTCTTTGAGCGCAAAATCTTTTTTCACGATAATTTTTAGCTCTCTACATTAATTGTATAGCAATTGTATAAAAATTGTCCCTTTCAATAAAAATAATTAGTTTCCCTCTGCAGTCGCATACGCAGGGCCGCCCAGAGGTAGGGCAAGGGGGGCAGTTTGCCCCAGGTCAGCGCCTTTTGAGCCTTGTAGTCGCTAAAATAAAAAAAGAGCACTCAATATTTACCATATTCTGTGGAGTAATTTCTATTTTCCATTGAGACAATAAGCAGAAAATACACAACACTCCTAAAACCTCGTTTCCCCTTACCTTACCACAATCGTAACAAACGAGCCATCCCCAATCTGGTTGCCGTATTTTCCTCCTTTCGAGGATTCGCGAGTCTACCGGATTCCCTTCCACTTGCGACCCTTCTTAAGCCCCCTGCCCATTCCTGCACGTAAGTTGTCCCTAGAGTACCCAGGCCTGAGGTATGACGTCCAGGTTCTTTTGTACATACATTTTTCTTTAGGCGGGTCCCTCCCACTCCTCGCGCAATGGAGCCCACGGGGCCCCACAGGCGGAAACCAAAGGGAAGGACACCGCGGGTGACTTGACACAGAAGCTATTTCCCTTTCGTCGAAACCCTATCCAGCTCCCAAGCATTTAATGCAACCTATTGAAGGGGAAGACGCCAGGCGAAATCCTTGAAAGAACAATCAATTGCCGCTGCTTTCTATTGCCCTTCTCCGGTATTCCAACGATTAATTTTGGAACAACAACGTCCGGCGTGAACATTTATCGCATATCCTCAATTACCTGTTCGAAAGTTGCTTTTTTTATATTTTACCAAAACACTTTCAACTTATGCTAGGAGATGAAAAACATCGCCTACAACTAAATGATAGTTTAAGTATACGTAATAATGTTAGCAAAATGATCCACTACCGCCCAAGAATTATTTTCCCCTTGTTTTAAGCAAGCTAAGGTATTTAGATTTACTTCTATTTTTTATATTTAAAATTCTAAGACCGATCAAGTGAGAACCTCTCTGGCAAAGTTTAAGGAAAATAATTCGACGCGATGCCAATACACGCATGCTCTAGGAATTATCCTTGAGTTTTTTTAAAGAGCGGTCCTCTTCATGAGTTGAACTTTTTCAATGAACTTATGTGTCGCATATGCAGTAATGATGATAAACTCTACGCTTTCAAGTCTCCATAAATAATTCTTGTCTAAAGCAGATTGTATAATAGCACTGTAATCAGCCGAAACATAAAAAAGATTAACTATTATCGAAACAAAATGCCTCCATACCTTCTTGTTCATGAGTCCGAGAGATATTCCACTCCCTCCATGTAGCGCGATGTGCTCGGCTGTGGCTGTGGCTCGTCCTCCGTTGAAGGAGATGTCGACTGAGAGGATGAAGACGATGTCAGACGAATAATTAACTCTTCGATGTCATCTTGCAAATTATCTGCACGCCACATGTCTTCTTCCACTTTCTTCACGTGCTCGACATAGTTTTTCCAATTTTCGGAAGTGATGGCATCAAAGCTTTCTGCGATGAGTTTTTCTACCTCTTTCTTCTTAAAAGTAGTGTTATTCATCCCAACGTAATGTTTTACTTGAGCCCAAACCATTTCGATTGGATTCAGTTCGCAATGATATGGTGGTAGTCTTAGCACTCTACAGCCATAACTCATCGCTAGTTCATCTATCTTAAATTTTTCATATTTTTCCCGTACTTGATTCACCACAAATAAAAGATCTCTTTTCAAGCTGTCCTCATCAAAGCTAATTCCTTTGCCAACCAACCACTATTTAGTGGAATTTTTCCTCCAGCTTGTGGTAGGTAAGGATTCCAATTTCCTCGAATTGTATGATGCATTATCTACAACTATAATTGTGCCTTCGGGTATGTTTGAGAGAAGTGAGTGCTCAAACCAACTGTCATAACACTCGCCATCAACTTCGTCATGCTCATCCATGGTGTTTTTCTTGCATAAAAAAACACATGCTGCTCCCTCTATGAACCCTTTCTCCGTCCCTGCATGTATAATTGCAAAGCGTCCACCTCGGGAGGTGGGGGCCTTCAGCCCGGTTGTAAGTCCAGAAAGAAAAGCCTGACGAGGAGTTTCTATTTTTTTGTCGCGCCAAGTCATGTTACCTATTTGTCCGACATTGATCCAAGTTTCGTCTGTGAAAACAAAGACCCTTCGTTCACAACGATATTGTTTTAGCTGCCTTAAATAATTATGTCGCCAACGAATAATATCGTCCCTTTCAAGTAAAATGCTTCTTTTTCCCCTGCGTTCGTACACAAAACCTATGTCAACAAGAAGGCGATATAATGTAGTCCTCTTGAAATTTGGAAGATCTTTGTCCATTTTGACTGAGCTTAAAATAGATTTTCAAGTCGGAGGAATATTTTTCATGAAAAATTCATGCACTTTCCTTCGAACTCTAGATCTCACAAAATCGTCGTAAATCAACGCTCTCGAATTCTTGTAAGTTTGTCTAACTTTTTTAGTCTTTGAAGGTGTCACTAATGGACCACGGGACGCTTCCTTTCTCACTCTGTAGATAGTGGACTGTGAGCAGCCAGTTGCCTTCGAAGTTTCACTGCAGGCTTCAGTTATACTGAGGGATTTGTTGAAGTATGAGAAGACGTTGAACACTAGCTCTCTTTCACGGCTTCTCAGCTTCCTCGCTTTTCTCCTCCTCTTCGCATCGGACATGGTGATAGGGCACCTTACAGCAGATATTGATGAAAAATACTCCACAGCTCTGATAAACAAAGCAGACTACACACCACTTGTTCACTCAAAAAAATCCTACAAGAAACTGAACGTCCTCGCTAATTCTTTTCCTAGCCCCTTCCGCTGGGGTTGCTTCCCGTCAGATGTTTTATGGCACCCTATTAACGGAACTTCTGGAAAAACCTACAGTGCCCTTTTCCTTAAGGGCTTACACCGACGAGGAATGCCCCTCGTGCGGATTATGGAATAATTTCTTTCATGTTTCCAACGGCAAGACTCGTAAAGGCGAAATTTGCGTCTTATTTCAAAGCCGTCAAAAGGTGCATGGGATAGGCTTTGTTAGGATGATGATAGGATGTCATTGTCGTGAAATATAAATGTTTCTAATACAACGTATGAGTACTCTCCTTAAAAAACATCTAACGAAGAATTACATGCATTTTAGTATGCATTCATATAAATATATAAATCCCGTTTTCCACCGAATAATCTCCCGTCTGCGCTGTGGAAGTTAGCAAGATAGCAAGCAGCGCGCCTTGGCGGTACCGTGGCGCGCTGCTTGTTGTCTTGCGTAGCTCCGAAATAATTTTTCTTAAGATCAAAACGTTATAGCTTTCTTCACAATTGAGATAACTAAATGATTTTTTCACTAAAAACAAATTAATAGTTTTCTTCAAATTTTATACGCAGGATATACGGACCTAAAACTTAAGGAACGTAAGTTAGCAGGCGATTACTTTTTACCTTACAAAAACCAAACTTTTTTGTCCTTAAGATATTTACATCAGTATAACAAAATTTCAGCTCAATTAAATTCTAACTAATGTACATCTTTATTGAAATAAAAAGAATACGGAACGTTTTGCATAAGTTTCAATCCAGTATGAAGAACTGTTTGCCCACACTTGAGTGAAGAAGACAAAGTCAAAAGAGCCGCGTTTGTTGCGTAAATTAATGAAAATATTTTATAACTTTTATTATAACTTTTATGGAAAAACTATTACGACCAGTAAATGTAGCGTGTCTCTTTGCATTAAAAGAGATGATGATAAATTGGATAGTGCAATATTAATTTTTCTGCTGCTGTTGGCAACAGCGCATCTCCAGCCTTATGGGGATTAACATGGGAAACGAATCTCCATAAGAGCCCATACTGTCAACTAAATGTGGAACGCACTTTAGAAGAAAATCTCCCTCGAGACGGTTGGTGATTACAAGGGTGGAAATATGAGGTGTGGGCATGTAGAGACGTATATTTTCTAGAAAAAAATCTCCCTCGAGACGGTTGGTGATTAGAAGGGTGGAAATAGGTGGTGTAGGCATGTAGAGACGTACATCTCGTGTATTGTAGAGGTGAAGTTAGAAATATCCCTCTATCGGAGCTTTCGCGAAACTGAGAAAATGGCGTCGAAAAAGTCGGAAAAACGACGAAAATTGGTCATATTCTAAGGTGAATATCTCAAAAATCTGCGGCTTAACAACTTTGCTGTAACTTTTGTTTTGTACTGTGATTCTTAAAGAACTAAACTATGTCACAGTCATTATCCTTAAGATCACCAATTTCCGGGAATAAGTGTTTGAAAGGTGTGTGACGGAAGCGGACATTTACCAAAAGTACTGATAGAATGAGTCAAAAAGAAAGATGGCATCGTTTGTTGGGCCATGAAAATTTTAAATATTTAGGTACTTTGTGTAAAGAACAATTGTTGAAGGGTATTCCATAGGAGCTTGAATCAGAGTTTATGAAATGTAAAACGTGTATTGAAAATAAGATGCATAATATTCCTTTTGAAAATAATGGAGAAAAGGCTAAAGATCTTTTGGAAATAGTTCATACTGATGTTTGTGGACCTTTTCAAACAACTGGTCTTAAAGGTGAAAAATATTTTGTTTCGTTTATTGATGATTATAGTAAAATTGCTAAAGTGTATATTATGAAATCGAAAGTAGAAGTATTTGATTGTATTGTTCAATATGTAAATGAATGTGAAAATTTAACTGGAAAAAAGGTCAAATTTTAAGATTGATAATGGGAAAGAATTAGCTCGTAGGCTTCCGCGGATGCAGTGTTGACTGCTCCTTTTTTCGGGATTCATTCGCGATGTATGTTTTAAGAAAACAATATTTTGCTGGTCCTCCTGCCAGCTTCATCAGGTTAATTGAACTGATGAAGCTGGCAGGAGGACCAGAGAAATATTGTTTTCTTAATACATACAAGAGGCTTTCAGCAAACTGCTGAAATTAATGATGTGTACTCACCTGTGGTTAAAATGCAAACTTTAAAAGTTATCTTATCATATTGTTGTCAAATGAGTCTTTATATTGAACAAATGGATGTTGAGACTGCATTTTTAAATGGTAAGGTAAATTCTGAAGTAGGTACATGTTTGTCAACCAAAGGGTTTTGAGGATGGTACGAAAAAGGTTTGTAAATTAATAAAGGCATTATATGGTTTGAAAGAAAGTCCGAGGGTATGGTATGAATGTCTTAATAAATTTTTGATCAGTATAGGTTTTAAAAGAAGTAATCTTGATTTTTGCTTACATTCTCATGGAAATGGAAAATATATTATATACTTATTAATTTTTGTTGATGATTTATTAATCTGTGGTAAAAATAAAAATGGCATAAAGAGAATTAAAATTTTACTGTCAGAAAAATTTAAAATGAATGTTCTTGGTAAAATTAAAGAATACCTTGGTGTAAAAATTGAATATGAAGATGATAAGTGTGAAATGAAATTGAGCCAAACAAAGTACATTGAGTCCTTAACTAAAAGATATAACTTGGAAAACAGTAAGCTGTATGATACACCTATGGAAGTAAGTCTGAAAATGGAAAAGTCTGATATTTGTGAAATGAATGTTAACTATAGAAATTTAATTGGGGCCGATAAGTTCAGCTACAAGACCTGATATAAGTTTTAGTGTAAACCACTTAAATAGATACCAAAATTGGTATAATGAAACGCATTACTAATTTGCTTTACAAATTTTAAAATATTTGTATTCGACCAAAGACTTAAAATTGACTTATAAAAGAAATGAAAATGTGAATATTATTGATTGTTATGTTGATGATGATTGGGCTGGTGATCATTTGGATAGAAAGTCTACAACTGGTTATGTAGTGAGATTATTTGGTAATGTAAAATGCTGGAAATCAAGGAAACAAAGGCCTGTAACGAAAGCTTCAACATTTGCAGAGTATGTAGCATTGTCGGGAGCAGTAAGTGAATTGAAATTTGTAAGAGAATTACTGAAAATATTTAATATTAAATTAATAAATCTAAGTAATGTATTTGAAGATAATTCGGGTGTAATTAGTGTCAAAGTATGGTAATTTTACGAAGAACTCTAGACTTATTGAAGTTCATTATCACTATGTACATGAGTGTGTAAAAGAAAATGTTATAAACATTGTAAAGATCAATATTGATGAAAATATTGCTGATATTTTCACAAAAGCATTGTATAAGGAAAAGTTTGAAAAATTCAGAAGTATTTTAAACTTGGAAATTTGAACTTGATGAATGAAATTGAATGAGATTTAAGTACAATATTAAATGTAAGGAAGCGCGTTGAGACGTACATTCATTATTGTACATGGATACGCGGGAGACGTGCATGCATTGTTGGTAGAAGTTGATAGCAACAATAGTCTCACTACCTGGTAAGATGTCGTAGAAGCACCACAGTTGTGTAATCTTTATAGGCAATAAAGCCTACATGTTTTTCAATGGAAAGACTGCTTATTTATTTCCACAACCAATCCACACCTTAACAGAAGCCTCGCGTGTTCAATCAAGTGTGACTGTCTCAAAGCCTCGCGTGTTCGATCAGGTGTGGCAGAACTTGACTGGAATGTTTTCATACGACATCCATCCTCGTCGCGGTTCGTTGCACTTGATGAAAGCGTTTCCTGGTCTAGCGGCGTCTGCAGTGAGTTGACCAAGTGAAAGCGTTCGTGATCTAGGGGCGTCAGCGGTGAGTTGATTTAAATGCATATTAAGTGTTTTGGATCGATTCAAATCTCACTACTTGTGAGTAAGACTGACAAATTTCCAAATCTCATGCATTTTAATGATCCATCTACTAGCTCATGTGATGACATAAGTAGTCTATTCGCAAACTATTTTTCAACTGTGTATGTAAAATATGACAATCCTCCTCTGCTAAACTACCATATACAAACTGATATTTGTCTCTCGTCTCTAACATTCTCAGTAGAAGACATTAAAACTAAATTACAGAAACTCGATCTGCAAGAAGTCTGTGGTCCTGATAAAATCCCTCCCATTTTAATGTGTCTCGATCCATTACTTTACCCTCTTTATATTCTGTTTAACAAATACCTCTCTGCAGAGATCTTTCCTGATGTACTCAAATCTACTTATATTGTCCCAATTCACAAACAGGGAAGATATAACTATCACCCAATCACAAAGCTTTCCGTTATTGCTTAGGTCTTTGAATCATTGGTTGTTGATAAACTAACTCCCATTTTACACACTATTATTATCCCTGAACAACATGGTTTCACTAAAGGAAGATCAACACTCACAAATCTTATGGTCCTAAACAAAAATCTTATTGAAAACATGGGAAATGGCTTACCAACAGATGTAATATATACAGATTTTAATAAGGCTTTGATACTGTAAGTCATAAGCTTCTTCTAAACAGGTTAGATTCACTGGGATTTAGTGGCAATTTACTTCACTGGATGGAAAGTTATTTGTCCAATAGAGACCTTGTTTTGAAAATCAGTGCATCTACGAGTCATTGCTTATATTCATCATCGGGTGTTCCTCAGGGATCTCACCTGGGACCACTGCTATTTAACCTATTTATTAAGGATATTACAATGGCCTTAAACCCAATACCTTTTCTTCTATATGCAGACGACTTCAAGCTTTTTTTCAACCATTCAATCAATTGAAGACCACCAATCTCTACAGAACTGTCTTCATAGACTAGAGTCCTGGTGCAAACTAAATTATTTAACTTTAAATTTAAAAAAGTGCTACTCTGTGACATTTACTCAGAAGATGAATATGGAGTCTCTTCAGAGTAGACTATCTGATCATTCTTTGGTCCAATTAACAAATATTAAAGATTTAGGAATTGTATTTGACACTGAATTAACATTTCACCAACACTATACATACATTAAATCTAAATCATTTAAAATGCTTGGATTTATTTTCCGACATTGCAAAAATTTTAGTCGTATTGAACCATTTAAACTGCTATTCAATTCATTAGTAAGGTCACTTTGTGAATACTGCTCCACAGTCTGGTCACCATATTATAAACTTCATATTCATTTAATTGAAAGTATACGAAGAAAATTTGTTTGCAAAATTGCTTATAAATTCAATCTTTACCGAACTCCCTACAGCTATCATGAAACCCTACATTTACTAAATCTTCCCTCTTTACGTAAACGCCAGAAAATTAATAACATAATATTCCTTTCCAAATTAATGTATAACATGATCGATTCCCCAGAACTCCTAAGTGCAATATGCATCAGAGTCCCAAAATATAATACAAGGCTTGATTTACTATTTGATATCAGATACCATGCACAAAATTATGCTTACTACTCTCCTATTAGTCAGATTCTGAGAGATGCCAATAGCTGTAACAATATTGATCTATTTAATACCTCACCCTTTACCCTCAAAAATTTGCTATTTAAACTTCCAGAAGAATACCAATGATTTCTTTGAGGTTTTAAATCAAGTAAACTAGCCTGAATTGTCTAGGTGAACGGTGAGTTATGTCATTTTTAAGTAGCTATATTATTGAATTTGTTGTTTCAGTAGTAATTTCTCAATTTTCTCTTAATCATTAAATGTTGCTTATTCTTAATTAATGTAAATTGTAATTGTATTCTTATATAATAAGTGTGATTGTATTCTTATATAATAAATGTAATTGTATTCGTATATAATAAATGTAATTGTATTCTTAATTAATGTAAAATGTAGTTCTTAATTCGTGTAAAGTTTTTCTTTGTGTACTGTAAATGGGCTATTTTCCCGTTAATAAAACAAAATAAATAACTACAACTAATGATTGTATTCAAGCCTGACTAGGAGCATAATGTCCATGGCTGCACTCTTCAAGAAGATGAATCCCAGCAGTGTTTCAGATTGACATGAACAAAGCAGAAAATTTCTTTAGAGGTAATTAAGTCGTGTATAGCATCCCAAAGATGATCCATGGTGATACTTTCTAAAGTACAAATAATCATTTGAAGATTTTTAAGAAGAGCTATTGATTCTTATTCGATTCACTCTCCTAAAACTTATCTAGGTTTAACCAAAGTATGTGTAGATTGAACCACAAATCTAGAGGTAGGTATTCTGTTCTCTGATGAGCTGTGCATATTTTTATTATTTCATGTGTATTTTTTACGCGTAGGTCAAAGTAATTATTAGTATTTTCAAAGATTTTCTAAAAATGCACAAAAATATATAAACTTATTCTCCTTTTTGTAAAAAGAGAACACCAAAAAATTTCAAGAGCTTAAGGAAATAGATACATTAAACAAGTCAGAATGTAAAATTTCTTTTAAAATTTACATAGGTATCATTTACTAAGAAGACACAACAGCACTGAATATACAATTTTAGTACACAGTGAGGAGAGAGACCTCAATCTTAGTACAATCTCATTTTTTATATAAACAGTCATCACTATTTACACATTTCAAGTCAAAATACATCCTCTTTTACAAGCATTTTGATACTAATGTTGAGCAGATTTTTTTCTGTTTACCCTTATGATTATTATTAACAATACATTTCAAAGACTATTGATAAAAAATAACTGTACACAAATTTCTAGACATCTGGTAAGTACAATCTTCAGATAGTGTATATTAGCTTGGTCTCCTAATCTGCACCACATTCCTTTGAGGGGTTGGTTTGAAACATGCCAGTCACTTCACCAGTTCACCGCTTTGTTTGGAACGTGGGAAATGGAGAATGAATGCATCCTCCGCCTTTCCTTACTACTCTCGCGGAATCCCAGTGCCACTCCGGCACCACCAAAATACTAAGGTCACAAAATTATGAGCATTGGCAACCAAAGGAATTGATCAAATATGCACAGAAAGAACAGGTTCTGTTTGTGGAAGGACTAACATAAGTGCATGAATCACTTAGATGGTGTTTGTCACCCCTTGAGCAGGAGGGAATGAGCAAAGTCTGATAAACATCCACTGCCCAGCTACTTAAAAATTGACAAGATAGGGAATAGTTATTTTATTTTGGAATTGTTTCCACCTCTACCAGACAGCAAAGCCAGAGCATTAACCATCCTATCACTGGTTACATTGGAATAATGTTCTGCTTGTGTGAAGGAAATATAATTGATATCTTTCTTTCTCAAGTGTTTAGAGAGGCATTAGTGCAAATCTGTATTTTTCCACATCACAAAACCCTCAATGTATTTTTCTGCAAGTCATAAAACCCTCCAACTGTATAAAACTTCTAAAAATTCAAATTGATAACACACAGATATAGTAGATATAAACTACATAAAATCCATTGGTAAACGCAAAGAAATTAAAAACAAACAGCAGAACACATGAGAAATATTGGGTTTCTTTCACCCAAGAGCCTTGGAAAGGAAGTCAATTAACATACAAACTATGAAAATTTCTCATTAGGTCAAAATTTTAGCTTTTTTAGTTGAAGACTCAGTTAGTGGAGGAGCTACAAGAGAGGAGCATTGGCATGGCAACAAGCAGAACACAGAGCGTTCAGGGCTACTGACCACACATCTTCAATAGTTCTGTTGACAAACAACAAAGAGGTGAATGAAAAATTCAGTCACAAACTAAAAGACTTTTTCCAGACCACATAGCGCAAGCCCACAATCAAGCTGAATCCACCTCAATCCAAACAATGATTCTCTCACACAGTTAACCAAACCCCAACTCTTTAGGTTCTAATCTTGGGGAGGGATGACTCGGACACTTTTAATGCAGGCGAGAGACCCACCAGTCACTTGCAGCACTTTCACCACTTGCATGTCAATGTTCCCTCCTCACTGCTTCAGCCTCTTCATCAAAAAAATTAGTGACAAATCATGTCTAACAAACAGAATCACTCTTTGGCACACACTCATTCACTCACACAAATGCTACACAGTCATACAGATGCAAAAATATGCATGAGCTGCACTGCACCTGAAAAAGACAAAGCCAATATCAATAAACAGCATAGCCACACATTACTAAGGGCATTACCTTCTGTGAAAAAATGCACACGCATTTACCTGAGACATTAATTCTTTATGCATACAGTCAACATCTTGATCCCAGACATTTTCATGGCTCAAGTTAGTGGCCTGGCTACGTTAGTGTCAAACATTCGGGAAATAAATTTCATTGAGAGTCATTGGTTTAATAAGTGTAAGTAAACTATACATACACAAATATAACTGGATAAAAGGCTTTGTGTTGGATGGGCTGAGTGTGCCTGCTGTCCTTGATCCACCTTCACTTCATCATTTGGTAGATCTGAATGCATATCCTCATCACCCAGAGGTTTTTTCAGAGGTAAATCATATCCTCTATCCCAAGCACAACATGCCATATCCTGACCCGCACAGCAAGGTAAAGAGACATTAGCTGTGGTAAGTCCCACTAAACAGAGACATGACCCAATCAGGATTATATTCCTCATTTTTGTGTCTCTCGCTTCTTGCATGAAGAGGAGTTCAGCACTATCTTAATGAGTATTCTTTTGTTTCCTCTTGTTGCTTTTGTGGTACGACTGATTGTGCCTCATGGCAGCCGAAATCATTGCAACAGTTCAATGCAGTTATGTGTATCCAATAGTTGTGTCAGTGGTGTATCGAGTAAAACAAACATGCTCCTAAACAAAATCCTGCATTATTACTCAGCAAGACATTCCAAGTGCACAATATATTAGGATTTATTCACCACAGGCAATCAGCCCAGGAGAAAGGCAGAGTTCACAGTGCCAAATGTATTTAGGAGCAAATTCAATTTGAAGTTGAATGATTGCATTAACGCATGATGATAAAAAGGCTGGTGTAGTGGAGGACTCTGCCACTTTCATGCTTCTACTGGGAGGAAAAAATTACTACGCACTGTTGACACAAATGGATTCTGGGCTGACTGCCATTGACCCCAGGTATGAGAATATCAATGATGCAGTCTTGTTGGTCAATCTCGTGTCAATCATAAGGCCTGAGCTCGTTTGAATTAACATGTACACAACTCTTTACCCAAGGACAAAGGAGGATGCTCACTTGCCAAGGAGGCGTGGACACTTTTGGAGGAGCAGTACAGAACATGCACATTGCTGGACACAATTCTGAATTTGGAAGACTAGATGACTTGTAACAGAAGTTCCCTGGCAGTTATCCATTTCCTAAGTCCAGTAACAGATTAGAAAGGTAGCCTGAGGAGGGTTCGTTTTTCTGGAGAGCATTCCCCTACCTCTTGCCCCAGCGACTGCCTCTCCTGGCATGTGATGTCAACGGCAGTAGGGGAGGACACCCTAACCATGAACAAAGTGAACCTGCAAATGCCCCTGGAGGAGAAACACATGTGGACGAATGAGAAGAACCAACAGGAGGAGGATGTTAGTTCCCTTGCCCACCTGAGCAGGGAATGCCTGAAGTCATGGTTTTGTGGCCAGCCCAGCAACCCATGCCCGCAACGAGGTCCAGTAGAAGAGAAGCACAACGTTCATTCCAACAATGCCTAGAGCAGCAGCCACCAAACCATCAAATCAGGGCTCCCACCAGTTGGTATAAGTGCCAAGCATGTATCAACATGGGACATATCGCCCAAGACTGCCCAGATGTATGAAAGCTGAAGGAGCATATTGCAACAAAAGAAGACAAGTACTACAGGTGTGTAGCAATGGCCAAGCATGACAGCATTCATCCACTTGGCTATTTTTCATCATAGACTGGGTGTAATGAGGTGCAAACACAGAGGAAGTTTACCTTTTCCTATCACCTTTCTGAGGTGAGACCAGCATACCATTATTTTGGCATGGGAAGTTGGGTCCTTGAGGACCATGGCCTTCCCAAATAGATGCCTAATGTTCGTGAGAACAGAAAAAAAATGGATCATAGAAAGTCATGTGTGTCTAACATCATTGATTTAGACAAGCTACAAATCTGTCCATGGGAATAAGGGGGATGGGAGAATTGAGACAACATATTTTTGCAGTAGAGCTGAGAAGTTTTGTGAGTGAATTCTGCCAACAAGTAACCAGGAAACATCTAATCTAATGAGAGACAAGTTTGGTGAAGTGCATTAATACAAAGAATAACATACCACACTATAATTCAAAGCAAATTCAAGAATAATGACTGTAAGCATTTTCAAAGGAATGATGGATGGTTCTCAGTTTGATTACCTCAGATGGGCCACACGATACATTAAAAGGTTTCACATTGAGCAAAAGGCAGAGATGTCAAGTTTAAAAATAGATTTATTTTGCATTTATGTGTAGGTCATTAATATCAGCCAAAAATATTCCAAAAGGATGAGCAGAGTTCAGTTTTAGATAATGAAGAATTAAAACTATTTATGGTACATACATATCAAGATATTTACATCGTGTACATTTGAATGGAAGAAGAATTTTTCCACCCATTTTAACTGACAGCAAAACAATGCCCAACAGGGACAAGGATTTGGGTTCAATGATGAGTACTTAGTTCCATTGTTTGCTGATTACATTGAAAAAGGTAACTATTCACTGAAGATAAAGGTTTTTGAACAAATGACATAATTTACTAATGATGTCTTTCTGCTTCAGCATCAAACTCCCAAAGTTCACATGGTATATGGAGGAAAGAAGATAAAGCACTAGGCTCAATTCAAGCACTATATGAGAAACAAGGAGGGAAATAAACTATTTTCGTCTTTCAGTTTACTAAGAATTGTGATCAATGTAATTAGGCCTCAGCGTCACATTTCTTGCATTTGTCCTGGTTTTTCAAAATCATTCTCAAAATTATTAAATTTTCTGTAAAACAAGTATGTGTTATGCAATGACATTAAGAATTAGCATAGTTTGCACTTTAATTTCGAACTTCTCCGAATAAACTTTTCCTAATACTGAGGTAACTAACAAATTGAAATTCAAGCTGCTCTTCGCATCACTCACTCTCTAGGAACATGTGGTGGCAAAAAAAAAAGATATTAAGCAAGGGTGTGCGAGCGACTCAAAATTTGAGTTGAGTCGAGTTTAGAAAAAAACTCAACTAAAACGGTATTATTGCGCACTGCAAAAATGGAGTGGCGGATATTTATTTTCTTATTAGAGCAAGTTGTATTGAGTTTATACAAGTCAGTAAGTGAAAGTGAGTTTACTTCTTAAAAATACGCCAAATGAATTGATCTTTACTGTTTCTATCTCAAATTAAGTCTATTGTTTGGATTTGGGAATGATTTCTATTGAAACTGAGTTTTTCTAGTTGTTGAACGAGCAAAAATTAGGAAATTTATCTCAAATTAAACAAGACTAATGGATTTCACTTTCTCTTAAAAACATAAAATATAGTTACAATTGATGCTCTAACCTGAGTCAAAACTATTTTTATGTGAATGTTTGATTCAAGGTGAAAATCTAGTGTTCCCTAGATGTAAGAATACTATGATCGATTTTCCATGCATGTCCTCCTCCATCCAATCCAGTTCATGTTTGCTGATATTTTCTAAACTACACTTATGTACTTCCTTATTTTAATTTCTTTATTATTTTTTGTGATGTGAACAATTTGATTTTTTTCAATGTGTTTTTTTATATACTTTTCATTTCAAGTGATTTTTCCAGTTCCGTACTTCCATCTTAACTCCATAATACCAATGCACATAGACCATTTTATCCATAAATTAGGAAAAAAGAGTGAAGTATTGGTGGAACTGATGTAGCTTGAAACAACGTAAGTCAAAGAATACCTGTACTGGGGAGCATCTTTTACAATTTAGTAGAAGTGACACAATGATATGAAATGATCCAAAGTTACATGCAGGCCATTCATTACCAAGGAGCCCCAACACATTAGTCTAATTATCACTGAATTGTTAACAAGACAATGTGAAATTTTCCAGCAGTAAAAATACAAGGCCTCAACTAATTTTCTGGTATGCATGGTATTTACCACAATCCCACTTCAGACAATGTAATAAAAAACCTAAAAAACAAAGAATGCTGTGGGCTTGGAGGTAAATTAGATTTAGAAAATTATAGAATCAGGAGAGTTGATCACTGCTACCTCATATTTTATTGGAGAGGAAAAAGCAATAGAAATTGTTGGAAATAACTGTGCCACAATAGATCAACAATGATCTGAAAAAAACTATTAAATGCATATAGTACTTCATGACAAAAATCTACAACAACCATTTATATTGAAGTATTTTCGGACAAAAAATGTTAACTTAAGGATAGGTCATGATGAAAACACTTGCCTGATAGCTCCTAGGAAAACAGTAAATCCTTTAAAATGCATAGATGAATATCAATGCGAAGGGAGACTAGCAATAAATATAAGAAAGACAACCCTTCAATAAATTTATCTGTAATCTTTAGCAGCTATAAAATTGGCTGTGCCGATGTCAACATCATCCTTCAACATGACTTCAGCCATGAGACAGTTACGTCATTGTCTTGATTGAGGGTACCAACATCTTCCACCATGGCTACCTTACCCATAGTGCTGACGGCAATGTGGTTGGTAGCACTGGAGGAACAACTGCAGTAACCTTCCAAAAGCATGCAATGTATAAGAACTATATTTCAACTAAAAGCTAGGGAGTCTTGCAGGAAATATCTCAAATGACATAAACTTAGGTCCATCCCCTAAAAATAAGTGCATAAAAAGTGATTCCAAAAGCCTGCTACATAAGCAACTCTTAGGTGAGAATCAGGGATGTCCACATACACAGTATCAGGGGTATTACTACGTCTACAATGACAACTGTCAAGTATCAACCCTTCAAAAACATTTTGAAGTTTCTAGAGAAATGCTTTTTAATTATCTCCTAGATGAATCAAAACATATTTTTTATTAAATAAAAATGTAAACGTTGAAAGACTTTTTTGTAAATAAAACACCTTGAAGAATGATTCTTGGAATGAAACAGAGCAGTGAAATATGTTATGCAAGTCTTGCATGCTTCTTCCATTACTCTATATTAAATGTGACATGCCAGAAATCTTGCTATCAACCACTGATAAATCTCATAGAAATGTGATGCATTCAGAAACTTTTTTCATGAGTATCAGGAAGGAAACAATGCTGTGAACAATTCTTGTAAATTTAGAGTAATACGTCCAATTTTTGTATTCTATTTGTCTTTTTGGTAATGATCTCTGGTGAAACATTAATTTTAGAAGTTTAAACGATCATGAGTGTCTTTGTTTTATGGTGAATCCTTTTTCGAAGCCGTATTTATGACTGATTATGGGAAACTCAATATGGTACCACTGCATTATTACTGGGGACCAATAAAATCCATCAGTTTTATAAATTAAAATTCACTTAAGTTTAGCAGTATCACAAAAAAATAGCACAACCCAAATAACTCATTATTACCAAGGGTAAGCTTATGAGACTATAGTCTCATGAAAATTTAATGAAAGTGCTTCTAGACTCACCTTTAACATCTTTATATGCAAACTGAATAAGGCTGTCTCCAAATAAGGGAAGAGGATGCATGGACTACGTGGACTTGACCCACAAGGCTGGGACCCACTGTGGCTCCCTCTCCAGGCCATTTATTTCATTCAACAGCTGCTGATACGCCCTCTCCGTATCATTATTGACTATAATCATGTCAAAGTAATGGCCATACTTTTCCTCCATCTCACGTGCCTTCTCTATTATATCCTTCAGTTCCTCTTCCTTCAAAGGAAAATACTTAACATTAGAGAAAGGATGCAGTAACAAACTTCACATAACATACTAAACCAGTCCAAGAAAAGGGAGTCAATGAAGATAGATCAACATAACCCCCCCAAGGTGAATAATCTGTGTTTGTCGCGCTCTGAAATTGATGCCAACTAGAGCGTTTTTATCCTTTGTGAATATGATTGTTGAGCAAAATTCCATCTCCAATGCACAGGGGTAAACAAATCCACACATGATGCCTCATGTGCATTTTAAGATTCGACTTATGGCTGAGTTAATGCCAACCTTCTCCTCAGAGCCAAATTCATAATAGGCTTATGCAATGACTAATTTTGCCTATCAATGGTCAATGGAAAATTTCATCCCAATGGATTGGTTCCGAGAATTGTCATTAATGACAATGAGTCAGGGAATTAATCAACTTTGATCAGTCTAGGAATTCCTCAGTGTCAAATAATTTTTGTTGGGTATACAGTAACTGAGCATTCACTGACTCATAGTATGGAGTCATAAACTTAGACATAGTCGGCCGTATTCATAGATTCCTTAGTGAGCTACTATCAGCTTAGTAGCTCACTAACTAGTCGCCAACTAACAAAATCGTATTCATAGACAGCTACTAAGCTCAGCAGCACCAAGTGAGCCACTATTTTAGTAGCTGATACTTAAACACTCTCTCGCCTCGTTTAGAGGCACTACTAAATATGGCGGTCTGTCACAAGTGGCTCACCTTGGGTGATAACCTGAAGCTATAATGGAGATTTTGGGCGAAAATACCAAACATACTGGTGGAATTGCTTTTCTCAAGGCTGGTGGATGTGATGTGTAGTACTGTTGCTGGATCAAACTGAGCATTTTTATTATTTGTTCTTAGTCTACAACACTGTGTTCTGGTACTCCGTAGTGCTTAATGAGTGCATTACTCAACGAAAAAGGGAGAGTTAGTAAGATGATTTCTGTGGTTTCGAGCGTCGTAAGGTGGTCGCCATCTCTTCTTCATCTCGCTTCATCAGCGCTACGCCTCACAGCTTTTTAAGTGCATAAATCATTGCGTGTGTATTGACTGGTTTTTAGGGTAACGATTGCATTTTTAAATTCTTCTGGCCTTAGTACTGTTCATTTGTGGTTTTAGATGATTACTCTACGAGAATACAACCCATTTTAAAGAATGTGTCCAGGAGGAAGCCTCGTCAACAATTTACAATTGCATATTAGTTTTCGTGACTACTGCATCGAGTGAGGTGCTTCAGAGTAATTAACTCGAGCATATTACGGTTGTGTAGTGATTATGTCTTACATTGATATAAAGACGTACAATTGTTATCTTAATGAATTATAATGATTTCGCAAATGTAATAATTGTAATTATGAGTCTGTTTACATCATAGGGCTGGTCTGTTAACATTCTGCCCTAAGACCATGATTCTGCCGTAAATTTCTACTTCGTTTCGTTTTTGTTTTGGTAGCAGAACGTTGCTATGTTTCACAGAGAGATAGAAACTTCTTCCAGTGCTTCAGCCGTATATTGCATCATATTTTATGTTTTATCTTCTAAGTGAATAAGTAAAATCAGTTTCGTTTTATTTAATGCTCAGAAAGAATTCGTGAAGAGACAAATAGGTATTTAGATTAAATAGTGACAATGTCCGCTGTACCGTGTGCATGTTCGTTTTTCGTTTACAAAATGATGGTTTGAGTGTGAATGTGAGTACTGTTACATTTTCTATGTAAATACCAGTTATTACCCATTAACTAAAGGCAAACATTTTCTATTTTGTGTTTTTATATTGATGGAACGGCGGATACCTCAAGCAAGTCCTGTGTTTGTTTAAATATAACTGATACCTTAATTTGGTGCGATTGGATGGAGTTAGTTCAACTTTGATGTGGTGAAGCTCCAGTGTGTTCAAATAATTATATGAACGATCTGTGCAAGTTTGTGGTGTACCAATACGTATGGCAAAAAATAAAGTTTATGACAAGCATGTATTCCCGATTTTTCTATACAATAACAATTAAATTTTATGGAAGATTTGTTGGAATTATGATGGTAATGGAGAACTTGCAAGGTTTTTTTACAGCTGTTTTAACTCATGCATCATATAGATAACCAAAAATATTTCCGACATATTCTTTTCTTTCATCTGAGCGACCCATATTTATTGAATTACTGTCAATGGAAAAGATGATGTCGTTTCAAACGCTGCTTTTTGCGCGCCATTTTGGAAGTGATACGCGTGACGTCACACCTGCCGTCTACCATACGAGATACCGGCGAATAGTTCGGCGAGTATCACCGTTCACTTACCGATCATTTATCTTTAGCCTCGTGATATTTCGTTGAAATATTGCGTCTGAGTTTCGGAAAGTATATATGTATTTTGGTGTGCAATACTTTAACGATTTATTAGTATTTAGTCTGTGCCAACTCAGATAATCTGCCTATAAAGTCGACGCTCCAGTGATGATGGAGTACTTATAATGAGATGCGACATGTAGACATAGTCGGAAATACAAACTGCTAAATCACTTCGTTAATTATTTACTGTGATTTTCCCGATAAATTAATACATTAATTGTTTGAAATTTCTATTGCAGTATTTCGACATTATTAGAAATGTGATCTTTTCGAAAAGTTCGATGGTAAAATTTTATTGCAGTTCCATGAGGAAGTATGACATCGATAGTGCAATAGGACGCGTTCCATAGCAAATATTGAAAAATGTAGGCACAGTGAAGTACGAAATAATCCCGGAACATAAAGTAACGGCAAAAAAATGTGAGTCTAGCCTTATAATCAGCGAAGATTCTCACGAGGAGACATCGCGGGACCTACGGTGAGGTAAGGTGACGCCAAAGATTTAATTTTTTTGCGACTGGGGATAGACGTAGAAAAAGGGTCACTATGCTTTTTCTCCCATAGGCCTGGGTTCGCGAGAAAATTATAGGTAACTCGAGAATTTGGCTCGTCTTCAATTCGTCGCATTAAGACATGTTCACACGATGCATGTCCTTGCAAGTATATACGTTGATAGAAAGATGCATGGGCAAATTATCCCTATCATAACAGGAGCTTTTTTTATGTCCACGAGTTCATGCATTGGCGCAATTTTGGGTGTAAATACGATGCAATTTTAATGGTGACTGTTTACGCATCTGCTCATGCGTAATTAACAACAGTTTTACGCTCGTAAGATAATTATTTTCCGTGGTGGTGTGGGTTAAGGCATTGAGTGCACAGGACTCCAGTGTAGTATAGGATCGTGGCCATACTGCGTAATTTATTTTTCGGTTTAATATGTTTCAGAAATAAAGTAGAATTCCCAATTCCGAACAGGTACAACCGTCACTGCATCATTTTTGTTGAATCTCTATTTGAAGAGTGTTAACAATAGACAAATATGTAATTTTTATCGTAAAGCGACGTATTCACTTTGAATTTCCTAGCAATTATAATCGAATGCTGATATTTGTTAATCAACTTTTCGCTCGCCGTGAAGAATTTTCGGACGTGAGAGAGTTAATAACAGGGTATGAAAAGCAGAGGTTTATGAAGAGGTTCATTTAAAACAGCGTATTTAATGCTAGCGAAACGCGGATCAAAGGATCATAGAGTGTTTTCCTTGCACAATCAACTAACGCGGTTGAAAACCCGGAAGACCTTAATGTTCGACAACATACCGAAATGGTCGTAAGTTATGTTACCCACACGAACAGCGTTCGAGCAGATGCAAAGCATCTGGTGATAACTTTATAAAATGCGCTTATTGTGGAGTCATTGTTTACTTAACATGCCTATGTGATATCATTTGAAATCATGCCGCATTACGCCGTGAACGTAAGATGAAATCCCTAGTTTCAATACGCATAACAAGGTAAAGAAAATACCTTGTTATCATGTCCTTCATTTGTAATGAACTGGAATGTATTAACTTTCTCATTCCCGAGGTCCCTGTTTCGATTCCTCAAAATGTTACAAAAATAAATGCAATGACAGATAAAATAGTGGAAAGAAATCCTATAGTTGCAATTTTATCGCGAACCCAGGCGTATGGGAAAAAAATCTTACACTTTTCCCTCGTTTCTCTCCTGTTTCAGAAAAAAGTTGTGTCGTTAGCAGCCTAAACCAGTCTCTTCAGTGTAAGAAGTTCTGACAATGCCGATGACATGCGACTTTAAATTAATGTATATGGTTAAACTTCGCTTCGTTTCCGTTACTTTGGAAGCGGAATTTCCATCGTCAATGTTTGCGTGCTTGAACCCATTGAACACTCCACCGTTCTAGGCGTAGCGCTCCTGCCCTTAGACCCCGGTGACGACGCTCGGAGTCCCCGAGACAACGCCGGGCCTGTCACCGCTGCGGCCTCCGTAAGACAGGTGTGACGTCAGACCTGCCCGATCTGACCACGCCCCCCTTTTCGCCCGTTTTTCCGCGCCGTTGGAATTTCGACAACTTTGGGAATTTATATTTCGGAAACTAAGAGTTACTCACGCCACGGGTTTCATGCGTTGGGCAAGATTCATCATCCTCTATTTCCTCTATTTTTTCAAAAAATCTGCAAGTTCTCCATTCTAAAATATGGAGTAATTAGAGTATAGCCTCTTTGTAGCAATATTGATGTATGTCATACAAATTCACGTAAGTACAATGTAGCCAGTGGCAGTGTTGCCAAGCGTTGCTTCATTGTTTCTAGGGCAGTCGCTACCGACAATTATGTACTCCGCTGCGATAGTAGCATACAAGAACACTGCATAAGGACAGAAAACTCCCATTTTGACTCTCTTACCAATGGGAGCGAAAGAATTGAAGTTCCACTTTTGGCCATAGGCTGCGCTGTTTAAGTTAACAAGCCTTATAGCCGACGTCTCTGGGCGAACTATACGTGTTCTTACGTCCCCTTTTTCTCCGCCAGTACGATGATTTATCCTGAAAGTAATACTTTAAGGCATTGTATAGTAGATTTATGTACCTAAGGTACCGAGCCATCAACGAGAAAACTCTCCAGAGCGTCGCGAAATAAATCAATGACACCGAAAGCGTACAGAATTAGGTGATGTGATCGGTGGATTCGTATTCCGGATTCCACCCTACAATTCCTAATTTACGACGTAAGAAAAGGGAAAAGAGTGCATTGAAATAATATTTAATGCAATTAATTCGAATGCTAGTTCATTTCCGGTTATTCGATGCCAATTCACGTAAATTGAATACGCCGCTAGCAAAATCAGCTGATGTTATTGATGCCATGACAATTACAATGATTCGAAAGCATTTGCCCTTGATAATTCGTAGGGCGTAGAAAAGTAAAATGGACATTGAAAGAATAAGAATACACGATCGGGCGGGCAGGGAAGTGAGCAAAGTATTCCAATATGCGTTAAAAAAGAAACAAGTATCAGTAACTTACTTGCTTTATTATAATCCTTGAAAAATTAATCTATGTCTAATAAAGTTGGTTGCCCGTTAAAAACAAATGGTCAAATATAAAATAGCCTGTGGCAGATGAAGGTCAACTGCTGAAATGAAAATGAACAACTTAAGCTCAGAAAAGTCACGGAATCAAATGAAGGAATGACGGAAAATCTAGGAATCTGGGAATGCCAAAACTAAGGAATCACACTGTCATGTGCGAACCGTTGGAGGCACTGGGAAATATATATGTACACTGAACGCAGTCTCCCTCGCCAGCAAATGATGGAATAGCATACGCTGGGAAAGTCAAAACGAAGGGATCACACTGTCATGTACGCACTGTTGGAGGCACTAGGAAATACATACGTACACTGAACGCTCTCTCGCCACAGCAAATGAAGGAATAGCATACGCTGGGAATGTCAAAACAAAGGAATCACATTGTCACCAACGCACAAGGAAATATATACTGAATGCCGTCTCTTGCGTAATGGCTACCTTGCGCAAGGGCAACGATCGTCACCCACGTGTACTTACGTTAACCTTAAACAAGCTTTTGTTCTTTTCGCCGAGAATCTTGTTCCTCATTGAGGTATTCAAGTACTCAGTAAAGCATCTGACACACAAAAACTTTTGTGTCAGTCAAAAAAAACCCATTTTGAACCAAATTCGTCTCGTTTAACTGCACATTCACACTCCAAACTGCCTTCACAACAATACAAAACTCATCGTAAACAAGTGGTAAACAAGGCTCAAAGATCGCATCAGTGCCACCTATCGTCAAACTTCGGAACGCTATTAACCTGCGACAGAAATTTTAGCTAAAGACGATCGAAAGCGCATCAAGGGTCGCGTCCTTATGTAGTGTTCTTGGAAGCATACTAGGTTAGTAGGTCACTGGAAAGGATCCATGAATGCCATTTTTTAGTATGAGACTAAGAACTCTAAGTAGCTGACTAAGTTAGTCGCCTACTAGCGCCTTTTAGCTGAAATCTATGAATATGGTCGGGTGTATTTATACAAATCCTTTAGAGAAGAAGAAATTTTCAACATTGACTGCCAACTTCATATATCACACCTCAATTTCACAAAAGGCAGGGTGGGGCTACTTGGTCAAACTCAGAACCTTATATGATGCTATCACAATCAATAATAGTATATAATAAAGAAGAGGACCAAGAATACTTGGTAGTTTATTAGAGAAGAAGAATAAATGTAATAAGATGAATGGCTGTGCAATAAACAAAAGTAAATTGAAAAACACGAGCACTTGGGCGACAGTTTACCCACAGCCACAATGACATTCCACATTACACTACTTTGACATGTTTTTAAGTTCCTGTTCCCACTGTCAACTCTTGAAAAATTATATCTTCAAATTCACAGTTGCTTATGATCTAAAGCAGCATTAAGTTACCTCAATTGTAGAAAAACTTGCAAATTGGCTTACCATAAAATTTAATTTTCCGTAACACATTTGTTTCCCAACCCAGCCAGCACAAGGGATACTTGCTTCGGTAGAAAATAGGTATAAGTTAGTGATATTTGCTACGCTTCCTTTGTCATCTCTAACATATCCCAACCTTTACTACATTATTACTCATAAAGTGGTATGTAAATAGATATTCACTGAAGAAAAATAATTCAATGAATTTTTGTAATTTTTTCGGGCAGTAGCATCAGTATCTTAATTACCTGAGCTTGCCCAGCTATCAATGCGAGAGTGACTTCAGTAGTTGTCCTACCATGATGCGCCAAGTTTAATATGGAGAGTGAATGCACATTGCCTGATTTACCGTGGGTGAACTTTGTTTTTCTGCAATTATGAAGCAATCGAAGTACACTCTGCTCTGTTTTCCGGCTTTGCTCATATGCTTTAAGGTAAGGTAATACTTAATTCTTATGACTGGTGAAATTCTGATTGTAAGCGATAATTCCCACGAAGTTACTTAATCACCAACGTAATATTCCTGCGACAAGTTATAGCATTCCCAAATAGCTTTCAAAAATGATTCCAATTTATATAGCGAGCTTGGAATTTTGATATTAATTTGTGTTTGTCAATGTATTGTGCATTCAAGTTATGATATTGTATAAAGAATGAATTTGTTTAGAGTATTGATGAACAGCATAGCCACCATATTTTTTTGTGTGAAGAATTATTCTTGCAGTTGTTTATATTGATGACTGTGGTTTTAACTACTTAAGTGCTCGAAATATTCATATTTACATAATTGTTTATAGTGTTACCACGCTAAATCGGTCTTTTAAATGTATACATGAATTTTCCGATTTTAGTAAATAGGGTGAAAGTTTACACGAGTCACCATTAATGCCCAAAGTGTCTGATCCTCTTGTTACTCTCATTTAAATAATGTACAAAGAATTTTTTCAGACTGCAGCCATGGAAAGTGACGAATTCATTGCATGTTCATTTTTTTCAGACCATTTATAAACCGCTCGAGGGAATCATGGAAGCTACTAGCCTACCCGGCATTGTTGAACTCGCCACCAGAATTGTTAATTATACAGCCGCACATTGTTTTAAATAAATCGTGTCAATAAACTAATTTGTGGTAAAATTTTATTCCCTTTGTTTGCCTTATTTTTTGATATCCATCATTGGGATTTTTGCATTGTTTTATTTGAGTATGTATTTTTGGTGGCTGTGCAAATGCCCCACTTTTTCTTTTTCTGGGTGTTCTGTTCACAGTTTAGGTGCTGAACTGGCAATGTGTGTTGTGGGACGCTGTTCAAGAATGGCAGCTGGTACAGTTTTGTACATGTAAGCCCTTGTGCGTTGTGATCAAGAAAGTGCCCTTTTAATGACTGGTTAAAATAAAAGAAACAGTTACGCATGTAAATATTAAGAATAGTGCCATATAAATTAGTTTCCTATTACTGCCAATAGATGGCACGGAAATCGTTTATTAATGATACATGGGCCCTGATTGGCCAGCCATAGCCTATCGGTGATCAGAGTTATGGGACAAATGCCACATAACTGCATGCAATTTATCCTAATGTGGCAAATATCCCTTTCTAGGCGGACATTAATCTGTCTAATATCTCTACATCCTTCTGATTGTATCCCTATCATATCTCTTGCTTAAAGATATCCCATCTGATCACCAGATGACTTATCCCTTAAATGTAGTGATAATATCCGTTCATCTAGGGATATTTGCCACCTTGAGCCGGCTGGGAACCCATGAGCTGGTATCCACAATCTTGAACTGGGGGTTATGCTACTTTGCCCAAGTATGTAGCTATGAAATAGGATTTCAGTCCTTCCCTCTACCAAAGTAAATAGCTTGTCCCATTTCTTCCATTTTTTAAAATTCATTTATAATAATTTTTAGTAGATTTGGAAAGTCTTAGCTGAGAAGCTTACACAATAAAGAAAATAATCAGGTATTCTGTTTATCTTGTTAGAGGCCAGAAGATACGTTCCTTAACACTTGATCCAAAATTGTGGATAAACTTAGCAAAGAGTTAGTGAAAATGGTGTTCAGAGGGAGTTAATTTTAGAAAGCAAAGTACAGGTATACCTTAGTTACTAATGACTTTGTGCTACTCCAGATCATTAACTACAGTTTATTGGAACACATAAATGTTCTGTAGCACCAGAGGCTTGAAAATGACGAAATCTGCAAATCTAAAATTTTCAATTTTAATACAAATTAGTTCTTCATGCAGGAGAAATCTGATTTATATGCATTTCACACCTCATTGAATATAGCACAGGGTACATACTCTGCTCACTGTTGATATGATGTTAATTTGGTTCACTCTATTTAATAAAGGGACCTCACCCTTCACAATCAAGTTTGATTCAGTTCAACTTTTACTATATAGCCAGATCAATCTGTCAAATGAGACATTATGCACCAATCACCTATAGTCATTGATCAGAGATACTAATCGATAATCATTGATCATTGACAACCATCAACACACCCGTCAATAGTTGATGACAACTGATGATTGAAGCGTTGCGATTAACTTTTATCACCATCTTGGTCTCAATGGTAAAATAAGTCATCACAAAAGCCTAAGATTGAAGAAATGATATTATCATGGGGAGATTGGCCTTGGGATACAAGCTTTAAACATGCCTCATCACGACTGAAAACTGATCACCAGTGGCAGGGGTTAGGTAGGCACCACGCCTGTGCAATAGAACGAGGAGGGAGAGACAAGTGAGGAGACAGCACATAGGCCACCAATGGTGGCATGGCACCAATGGTAAAGGTGGGTGGGCAATGCAACAGAGAAAAGTCAACAGCAATGAATTCATCGACTCACCACCATCAATGATTGATGATGTTGAAACATTTATGTTAATTGAGCGATTCTCGATTTTTGTATTTCATTTTTATTTTGTTTCTCTCTGGTGATTTTGAGATCATTTTTGTTTCTATTGTATAATTTATAACACACTATTGTTGAGTAAGTTTGAGTGAGATCTGAGGTTGTATTTGCTTAAGGAAACTGGCCAAATTATAAAACCTGGCCAAATTATAGAACTTGAAAGAGTTTTTAGTGTCTTATTTGGATAGGTTGTGGGCCCAGATATGTTGGTATTACTGTGAATTGCGAAGATTATTTTGTGGAGGTAAATTTTACTCTTGAGCATTGGCGAAATGGCTGAATCGAGGGAGTCTATCGCCAAACTTGGAACTGGAAATTACTATGCTTGGTCCTGTCAGGTGCAGTCAAGTCTAGATAGTGGTGAGCTATGGCAGGCGGTTGATGTAGGCTGGGACGAGGAAGAATTAAGTGATTGCACGGCAGCAAAGAAGAGTGCGAACAAGAAAGCCCTGGTATTCATTAAGAGAAGTGAAGTGTGGAGGACATTCATCTTGAAAGTATCGGACAATTGAGGAGTGCTAAGGAGGCGTGGGATACCCTGAAGACTGCTTTGTGGTTAGAGATGAAAAACCAACAACTTATCAAGATGAAATCCCTAATGAGAATGGAGATGGATGACAAAATGCATGAAGGTGAATATATTAACAAAGTGGTAGCTACCCTTTCCGAAACTGGATTAGTGATGTTCTCAGATAGAATCGTCGCTCTCATTATACTTATGGGTCTATCCAAAGAATACAAAGACTGTGTGAAAAGCCTCACCAGGGACTCTAGGTTATCTGTGAGAAGTCTTATTCCTATCCTTTGTGTTGAATAAACTGAAATAGGATTAGAGAGAGAAGAGAGGCAATTGAGGGACGATGATCTTAAGGGTGGCATGTCCAGGAAAGTGTTTAGCAAGCCCCAATACAATTATAGGGTTCAACCCGAGTGCCATGCACATCGTCAAAAGGGACATATTGCCAGAGTGTGTCCCAAAGCGCTTGATGCAAAGGCTCGTGGAACTGTGCTCTGCCACTCGTGTGGAGAGGAAGGACATACTAGTGTCACGTGTCCGAAGGGGAAGAGGATCAATGTCCAAAAGGGGCGAGACAGATTCAAGCCTGGAGGGTGAGTGCAGAGAAATTTTAAGAGCAATGAAGCAAAAATGGAGAGAGAAGACAGTGGTGAATTCTTTTCGGGTTTCTTTCCGGGTGAGATGTTCCATCTGCTCCACTGCCGACATTTCGATGGAAGACTTTTCCATCGTCATCGGGGCCGTTGATGCCGGGTGTCAAGAGGGCCAGTTTATATACAGTCTCTCTCAGGTCAGGTCGAACATGATGGGTGGAGAAGTTTTCACTTTTCCTGCCATTTTTTAGAGTGGGTTCCAGGTCCTACTTAAGTGGAACCCTTCGTCTCTGTTGAAATTATGTCTTTCAAGGCAGATTTCAATTGCCTCTTTAGTGAGTCGGTCCCAATACCCTTTGGACTGGCAGATGCGTTTTGTCTCTTCCCAATGGATGGCGTGTTCTGCGACCGCAGACTTCGTAGGTTGGCAAAGTCGGAGGTGCCATTGATGCTCTTTCATTCTCTTCTCAATGGTTCTGCCGGTCTCGCCAACTCGCCGGTCGTACACCTCCCCACACTCACATGGTATCCGGTAAACGCCGGACACCTTCAGGCCGGCCGGGTCCTTAACTCGTTCCAGCTGATTCCTTAATTTGTTAGGTGGTAAATGCACTGTCCATATATTGTGTTTATTCAGTATACGGGATATTTTACCGGATAACGTGGAGACATACGGTAGGAGAGCCTTGGTGACTGGCTTAGAAGTGTCCTCCGTCTTCTCCTTGGAATCCCTGAAGGACCTTTTCAGGGCCATCGAAATTTCCATGGGTCTATATCCATTCTCTAAAAATGTCCTTTTTAGACGCCTTAACTCAGCCTTTGTTGGTCCGAGATGGCCTTGGCTCTGTGCATTAGGGATGAGAGAATAGCAAACCGTTGAGTGGGGTGATGGTGGCTCCTCCCGTTTAGATACAGGTCGGTGTGCGTTGGCTTCCTGCACCTTATGTCTAATACTCCCATCTTCCTTCCTGTGGATCAATATGCCGAGGATGGGTAAACATCCATCTCTCTCCATTTCCATCGTAAATTGTATGCTGGGGTGTCGGCTATTCATGTGGTCTAGGAAAGACTGGAGTTTGTCTATTCCGTGGGGCCAGATGACGAATGTGTCGTCCACGTATCTAAAAAAAAAAGGCCTTAGGGCAATGCAGAACTGAATTAAGTGCGTGCTCTTCAAAGTCCTCCATAAAGAAGTTAGCAATCGCTCGTGATAGTGGAGATCCCATGGCCACTCCGTCAGTCTGCTCCTATAACTTCCCGTTGAATAAGAAGTACGTGGAGGTCAAGACGTGATGAAAAAGCTTCACTGTGTCAAGGTCGAATTTCTTTTTCAGGAGTGCAATGGTATCAGAGAGTGGTACTTGGTGAAGAGGGATACCATGTCAACGCTGACCATGATATCCGTTGGCTGGAGGCGAATTTCTTGCAGCGTCTTGATGAATGCAGTGGAGTTTTTAACATGATGAGTGCAGCGTCCCACATGTAGAGCCAGGATATCCGTCTAATGTCTGGCGAGGTAGTATGTCGGGGAGCCAATGGCACTGACAATTGGGCGAAGTGGTATTCCATTTTGGTGAAGTTTCGGTAGACCATACACCCTCGGTGGAGCTGGTGCCTGTAGCCGAAGGATGCGTGAAATCTCCTCGGGAAAGCTGGATTCTTAATCAGGTCGATCGTTCGTTTGGTGATGGCATCCGTGGGGTCACGAGGAAGATTTCGATAGGCAGAGTCGGCCAGAAGATCAAGCATCTTCCAGCGGTATTCCTCAGTTTTCATGACAACAGTCGCATTACCCTTGTCTGCCAGCAAGATGGTTATATTTTCGTTCCTGTTGAGCCTTTGGAGGGTGGTTTGTTCACTTCGGGTGAGGTTAGGTTTGGGTGGTTTGGCCCCTTTAATGGCCATGGAGACTTCACTGCTTACTTCCTCCGCTGCTTCCTGGGAAATTTTCCTCAATGACTGTTCCATCCCTCCAATTATATCCTGAATGGGTATGGTCCTTGGGGCCGGCTCAAAGTTGAGTCCTTTCGAGAGAACTGAGCTGGTGGCGTTGTCAATATTTTCGTCCGTCAGGTTTATCACCACTCGATTATGGTCAATGGCAGATGTCACAGCCTGAGGGCCACGTAGTTGGTCGAATTTCTCGTTTAACCTCTCCGTGTCCTTTCTGAAAAGTAGTTCTGCAGTGGCCATGGTAATTCGATCAATGAACTCTCAGTCAAATGGTGAGAGTATAATTGAGAGGTGTAGGTGAAGATCCTTCAGCTTCTTGGCGTTGATATCCAACACCCTCCTCTTATCGTGAATCCTCCCCTGAACGAGTGCTTCGCTAGCGTGTTCGAGGATCCGGTCGGCTTTAGATGACCTTACTGAGGACTTCACCTTGGCAAAAGTTGGAATCACTCCTTCGTCCTGGCATCTTAATAGATGGGCAAGACTGCTAACCAGTGTTGCCTTCTCCCTTCGCATTGCAGCAAGTTTCTGAATGCTGCGGTAGGTTTCCTCCCTGTAGAGGCTTGATATGTAGCATTTAACATTTTCCCGGCGAATGACAGCAATAAATTCTTCTTGGGTTACCGTCCGGGTGAGATTCTCCTTGGAGCATCCGTCCGGGTGGGATGCTCCTTGGAGCACCTCACCCAGACGGAAACCCGAGAAGAATTTAGTGCTGTCATTCGCCAGAAAAAAGTTAAATCCTACAAGACAGTGGTGAGCAAAATAAGGGAACAGTAGAGACTGTCAAAAATCTTGGTTGTGGAATGGTGAGAGTCCTGCGTGGGAAGAACAAGGAGGGAGGTATTTTTGAACAATAATGAGAAATATGAGCATAGTGACCCTAACCATTGGTTTTTGGACAGTGGGTGTCATGCTCACATGACCCCTCATTGCAATTTGCTCGACAACTTTTGTAATGATGCTGGTGGGAGTGTGAAGGTAGGTAGCTAAGAATGAAGAGCCGTGTGCAGTCAAGGGTTATGGAACTGTTACAATGAAAATTTACAACAATTTATCGTGGGTGGACTCTTGGACTCCAATGTGCAGTGGCGTCACGTGCATAAAATCTTTGGGTGTTCACACAGAGCTAACAACAGATTAAAAAATTCCTATGTACAAATTTTTCTTCAGTCGGTCAAAACGTTAACGCGAGCCCAAATAGCCTACATGGTGCTGTCAATGGTAATGTAGAATAAACCGATAGAAACACAAATATGACTATAACACGCAAATTTTCAAAATTACGCGCATAATATTGATGTAAAAAGTTGCTTTAGTAAACATTCCAATATTCACAGTGCTAAAGTCATTTCATTAATTCATTATTCATTCAATTCATCATATCATTATTTTTTCAAATTCAATTTTTTCAATTTTTCAATCAAAAAATTCAAAATTTTTTCAAAAATTCAATTAATCATAAATTCATTAAATCGTTATGAAACTCATCCACTCCTCATTTATAGACAAAATGCGTCCGCCTGTCTTTCTGGGAAGCGAACTTCTTGATGACCTTAAAATTGAAGTCCTTCATCTCGCAAACAAGATGTTTCTCAATCGCCAGCATCGCCAACGCACTGAGACGATCTTGACCCCTGGAATTCCGAAGAAATATCTTGATCCACTTCAGAGTTGAAAAACATCTCTCTGCTTCTGCTGTCGTCATAGGATTATTGTCATTATTATAATTTCCAGTAGTTCAATTACTTTGGGAAAAGTGTCCTCTAAATTATTTTTAGTGAAAAGCTTCAAGATAGCGACAGCTCCATGAGCATGACAGAACTCTTCTCTCATGTAAACAACTTCTAGTTCAGTGCGAAGTCAATTTGCGTTCAGTTGTGGATAGGTGCTTACACACAGTTTGCAGTCTTGCTCGGGTAATGTCTTGCGGAACACTGAGAATAACTGTATATCCAGCAGGTTGGCCACTCTCAGGTGATCGGTGAATGAAAAGCGGTCTTCAGCTTGGACAGAAATGATGTCGCACACTTCCTTCAAAGCCGCAGAGTCATTTTGTTTCCTTCTTCTCTTGCTCGTTGAGGAGTTGGAATCTGAAAGCTGAAATTAATCAGTGCTATCTCCAACTTTCTTCACCGGAAGTTGAAAATCGAACTTCAATTGAGTCAGTTTTCCTTTTCTGCATCTGTTTGAAGAGAATTTCAATGTGGAGCATAAGTTTGTGAAAAACAGAAAGCCAGTATATGAAATTTGGATCTTCTAAGGTACGGATGTATCCATCACATTTGCAAAATGCTCCCCTCCAATTCAACGAATATCTGCTCCCATTCTATTGAAGGTCTGCCAACATACTTAATGTTGTAATCACTAATAATTTCAACTACACCGGGTGAGAGCACAAATCTATATTGTAACCCAATAATTAGGAAA
Source organism: Ceriagrion tenellum (assembly GCA_963169105.1). Classification (NCBI taxonomy): domain Eukaryota; kingdom Metazoa; phylum Arthropoda; class Insecta; order Odonata; family Coenagrionidae; genus Ceriagrion; species Ceriagrion tenellum. The sequence goes on from OY720633.1 coordinate 176,631,382, forward strand.
AAGCCTTTCCGGTTTTTTTTTTTTTTCAACCTCCTACGGACAAGTACGTTATCATGAGGTTATTCAGTAAACAACTCCTAGGTGTAGGGTCATCTAGGAGGTGTTGGGTGAAACAAAAGGGCCTTTGGTTTCACCGCCACAGAGTATGTGAGACATGCTGCCATCTTTGGGATTTGAGAAGAATGATTAGAGAAGGCATTGGAAGCAAGCCAGTGACAATGTGATCACACAGGATTTGTGCTGAAATGCGCCATACTTACACCATTGCCCCTTAAAGCTCTAGCTATGCAATTCACCCAAATTTATAGTTCACAACAGGTTTGTGATCAGCTGGAATGGCACGTGATTCAAATGGAAATGGAAAGCGAATCGGCATGTATAACTTTGTAAATACCATCTCAACGTAAAGAAACCGTGTTCTCATCATACGATATTGTGTATAATTCAATTCTTCGCGATTATCAGGCGGTTCACGTGCTCGTGTGATCCTTAGGACTTCTTAAGGTACCCGAAGTAAGTGATAATCTCGTGTCAGTGCATCAACTTGAGAAATCAGGGTTTAGTTCAATATTAATGAGGGACTTTTCCCAGATGATACATTGAATGGGGATGAGGAAGTGTTATGTGCTCAAATTGTGGAGGATGACATGTATGCTTTGGACTGTGACTGGTACAAGATGAGCAAAGCTGAGTGCAGTGATCTGAGTTTTTCATCTCATCCGTCATTAGCGAGCAAGCCATGGATTGAGGAGATGACAGCGGTGACTCGTGATATCTGGCATCAATGCTTTGGGCATGCAAACAACATTCCTGAGGGTGAGTTTATGCCTAAGGGGGATGTTGCGGGCTGTGATGTGTGTCATCAGGGTAAGGCAAAAAGACTTCCATATCCAGATAGAGAAGAAAAATCAGTAGGATTACTTGAGTAAGTTTATTCTGATGTGTGTCATGTGACCCAAGAGAGTAAGGGTGGCACTAATTATGTTTGCACTTCCACAGATGATTGCTCAATGGGTAGAGAGGTTAGTATTCTGAAAAAGACAAGTGATGTGTTTAACATTTTTTTAGAATATTAATATAGAGTTGAAAATGTGTTGGGCAAGAAAATTAAAGCTTTTCAATCAGATAATGGGAAAGAACATAAAAATGAGCTATCTTGTTTAAGGAGAAAGGGATATTTCATAGATTTTCTATGGCAGGTGCACATCAGCAGGTGGGAGTAGCAGAAAGGCTTAACCAACAGCTATTAACTCTTGCTAGATGTAAGCTTCTTCAAGTTGGCATGTCAGCCATCTTTTGGGGGAAAGCCATAGACACAGCTCGTTATATTAAAAATAGGTATATACCTTCAGCCTTATATGGCAAAACACCTTATGAGTTGTGGTCTAAGAAGGAGATGAATGAAAAGAAGATTGAGAGGATGAAAATGTTTGGCAGCGAAACATGGGAATTAAGGAATCTGAAAAAGGTAAAAAGGTTGAACCTACGGCAGATAGGTGTATCATGCTCGGTTATCTAAGAGAGGCTATCCTTTGTAGAACATGATTAATAACAGTGTGGTTCTCTCCAGAGAGGTAAGATTTGAGGAAAGAGTTTTTCCTATGAAAGTTACCTACGTTAGTGCCATTGAGTCACCTAGGTGTTATAATTTGTGTATCTGATATTGGGAGTAGTCACAATTATGATTCTGAGACAACTTGTAATGAATCTGATGATGATGACACTGATGATGGGAATGTATTTCACGACAGTTATTAGTGTAGCGTCTTTAGATGAGAGTTTGCCTGATGTTCAGAGTCTAGAAGGAAGCAGGCAAATTATACGATGTTCATGATGATGAAGAAATTGAGCCACCTGTGTTGCACAGATCTGAGAGAGTTAGAAAGCCTAAAGAATTGTGTCATGTTTGCCATGCTGCTGTTTTAAGTAGCAGTTGTGAGTTATGTAAGCCAAAGACCATAGACGACGTGTTAAAGACTGCCGTTCTGAATGGAATAGCATTTACACTATCTGCCAGAAACGGCTTTCGTTATGCTTTTGTTCTGAAAAATAACTCGCTATTCTTCGAAACAAAAACGTAACGGAAGCTATTTCTGGCGACTGGCGTTAACACTATTTCATTCAGAATAGCGGCCAAAGAGTACTCATAAAAAGGAATGGATTAAAGCTATGGAGGAGGAGATGTCTATTTTATGGAAAAATAAGATGTAAGATCCAGTTAAAAAGTCCGAAAATTGTAAATTAATTGGTGCCAAATGGGTCTTGAAAGTTAAGAGAGATCAAGATGGAAATATTGTCAAATTCAATGCCTGCCTTGTCGCTCAGGGTTTTAATCAAGTACAGCGGATAGATTACAGTGAGTCATTTAGTCCTGTCGTGAAAGAAAAGTCATTCGTCTGATGACAGCACAAGCCATCATCAATAATTGGAACTGTCATCATGTAGACATTATGTCAGCCTACCTTAACAGTAAAATTAAGGAGGACTTGTATATTAAACAGCCTGAAGGGTTTGTAAGTGAGAAGTATCCTAAGCATGTATGTAAACATAACAAGATCACATATGAATTAAAGCAAGCGGGGAGAGATTGGAATGATCACTTGCACAAAATATTGACTGATTTGAAACTGTATAGATCTATCAGTGATCAATGCCTCTATATTTATTCAAGTAAGAAATTGTTTGTGACTGTATGTAAATAAGATGTGTGACTGTAGATGATTTAGGAATCTGAGGTCAAACGGATTTATTGGAATCCTTTATTAAGAAGCTGTCAATCAAATTAGAAATAAGCAATCTTGGTTTTCCATCCAATTTTTTATCTGTAAAATTTTTCGAAGACTATCAAGGGAATGTGAAAATGAATCAAACAAGTTATATTGAATTTGTATTATCAGAATATGGCATGTCTGACTGCAAGGGGCTGAGAACCCCTTTACCAGTCCCAATCAAAGACTCAAGTGAGCCAAAAATATGTAACCCCCAGCCTTGTGATATAACGTGTTATAGAAGTACTGTAGGCAGCTTACGTCACATTGCCAATGTTACTCGCCCGGACATTATTTTTTCTGTATGCGAACTCAGTCAGAGAAATGAGAGACCTAACTTATGTGAAAGAAGTGAAACATCTTTTAAGGTATTTAAAACAAACTAAGGACTTGTCTTTGTGCTATTCAAATGGTGATCAATCAGTTAAAGTGTATGTGGATGCCACTTGGGCTAAGAATAAGAGTGATGGAAAATCTGTTACCGGGTATGTTATTATTATGGCAGGAGCTGCTGTCATATGGAGAGAGTTTGTCCAATAGGACTAGACATTGTGCTGTTGAGTCATATGTTCTTCAGGAATCTGTGAGAGATAAATTTGTCGAATTTAGGTATGTTTCCACAGATAAATATGTGGCCGATTTATTAATCCAAGATATTGTCAGCTGATTGGACACAAAGGTTTTGTAATATGTTGGGGTTGTTGAATGAACAGTAATCAGTTTGTTTTTTGTTTTGCATTGTTTGTAAAAAAAATCTTGAAATGAGGGGGTGTTTTGAAACCATTGTAACATTTTTGTTAATTGAGCGTTTCTCTTTATCTCTGGTGATTTTGAGTTTATTTTTGCTTCTATTGTATAATTTTTAACACAGTATTGTTGAGTAAGTTTGAGTGAGATCTGAGATTGTATTTGCTTAAGGAGTTACTGTTGGAAATAGTAAGCTAGATTTAAACCTGTCTGCATAGTGTTTCACTTGTTTGTGAATTGTGTTTTTCTTTTGTCTTGTAAAACTTACTTCCGGTTTTTCCAATGAAGTTTTTGCATCTAAAGCGCGACTCATGTTGTTTTATTTAAACCAACCAAAATCTTAACAGTTACTTTTCAATAAACCAGGCCAAATTATAGAATCTGAAAGAGTTTTCAGTGTCTTATTTCGATGGGTGAAATACATCATCATCAATGCAGTTCATTGCATCGGGATGACTAAAATCACTTTTGCTGGTTTTGATGAATGGACTCATCGTAAAAGCCAAACTTATAATGTCAATGCTCTGGATTCCACTCTGGATAGTCAAGGTGAATTCAGATAAGACATTAGTGGACTCAAAAATAATTCTACAGTGTTTTGATACTATAATATCACAGACTATGCAGATTAACTTTCTTAGAGATTAACCTTCCACTGATAAACAACAGTGAATTTCAAATAGACTGACTCACATGTGACTGATGATAATGCAATCATGAGAGACATTCTGATGATTCATTTTTGAAGACTAATGTTCCTTTGAAATTATTCATGCCATATTTTATCTCAACTCAATTGGTAGCAAGCAGCCTTAATTTTTGGTGAGATCACTTGATCTTTAGAAATGCTAGACTCTCTCACTCTGGTGAATTCCACAGAATCCATATATTCAACTGCAATAGTTTATTGGCTTGTTGCCATAGTTTCTCCGTGAGATTATTTGATTCTAGGAAAGGCAAGAATCACTGTGAGGGGAACCACTTGGCACAAGGGAGTGAAGAAGAGGATGCTAATGGGAGTGAGGCACCAACACTCTGCAATGCTGTAAACATTCTCTCTGGGTTTTGAGCATTTATTGACAGGGTTTCTGGTATTCCTGAAAGCACCCTAAAAAGCATGAAACAAGAGGAATCATTTTCTGTACCTTAAAGAAAAAGATTTATCAAACAAACAACACTTGATTCCTCTTCCTCCTCCACTAATATGAGATGACTACATGTTATAATTTACATGCTCACCTTTCTTTGTAACCTTTTTACGCAATAATTTACACAATAAACAATAAGGGCTTCAATTTTCAGCATCGGCACTCTTTATCCTTCCATACGATTTTCTATAGCCATAAGGCAAATGCATGAAAGGAGAATCACCAAGACCAATGTTTCCCAAACAATGCTCCATGAAGCTCTAGGGGTTCTGTCGAAGATTCTGATTCTGGGCTACGTCCACCATAGTTTGACGTGGATGAAAAGGATCACAAAAATTAAAATGCTCTCTCCAATAAGCATTTTGTATTATTGCTTTATTTATTAATATTAAACCATATTACTCACACTTCCATATGCATATAGTGTGAAATTAGAATCATAGAATATTGATAGAATTAACATAAAATATTCCTTGGGGCTCCATGAGTAACTTGTGCTTCAAAAAGAGCTTCATGGCTTAAGTTTGGGAACCACTAACCTAGGCAAAAATACATCACAATAATACCCACCTTAAAAGCCTCACCACTCCTGATCTTCTTCTGTCGAAGCTTTTCCAAAGATGGTGGAGCAACAAACACTACATAAGGTTTGAGATCAGAGGCTCTGAGGATTCTCAAAGACTGAGGATGGAGATTTAATACACAAATTTTTGCAGAGGCCACAACACTACGAATCGCATCCACACTAGTCCCATAGTATGCACGTTCATACTCTCCATGCTCAACAAACCGACGAGCTATGATATCTGCCTCAAATTGAGCACGGGATATGAAATGGTAGTCCTGGCTGTCCACTTCACCTTCTTTCCTTGGCCTACTCGTATCTGTAATGAAATTGTAAAAATTACTTGGTAGGCAAAGGAGCTTTTCAAAGAAATATTACATTTGGAGATGCATATGGGATTGTACCACAAATCTGTTAGTAATGAAGTGTCCTTGACAAATTTAACACAACAATTTGGGCTCTTACCTCCACAGCACTTTTCGATCCTATCTGAAAGCATTACGAACCTCAACTAACATGAAGGAGAAGAAGAGGAGAGATTAGGGATACCTTATGCACAAGTGATGATGCATGCTTGGCAACATAGATCTGTTTTCTCGGCTGCAATTAGAAGCTTCAAACAGAGCCTAATCCAGCAATGCTGCCAAAATTTGCATCGATTTTGGCCAGGAAAGCACATATTTGTCAAGCATAAAAAGTTGGGATGCTTTCTGCTCACCCCCCAAATACATTAAAACTCCAATATTTCAGGATTCAAATGTGGATTTGATGAGATTTGAGAAGCAATATAGTTCAAATTCATACCCCTGTGGAGGATACCTAGCTTAAGGGCCGTATTACAGAACGATACTCGAGTGCGGATTTTTCCCAAACGTCACTCAAACTCCACTCGGTTGCTACTTTGGTATCACAAGACGACATTCGAGTGACGATGCTCTCTCGGACTCCCCTCAGAAACGAATGACCCCTTTTGGATACTCGAGTGCCCACTCATTTGGAGTGAGCAATTTTCAAGATGTCTGCCACAATCACCTGGCATATTTAAATTGAAATTTTGGTGAATGAACTAATTTTACTAAAATACTTATTTTTCAGTAATACTAGTTATTGGTGATGTGACTGCTTTGAGCGAAATTCGTGGCATCAATCGCCGTCATTTTTGAAATTACATGGCCGTGCAAATTCCTTATACTTCTGTATTACAACACTTCCAATTCAAAGGCATTAGAATATTTAATGACAGAAAATATTATGATTCTTTGCGTTTAAATGATCTTGGTGAATCAAAGTACAATTTTACGTAGATTTAAAACGATCTAATCGGCCAAAATGCTCTCGAAGCCTCTGATACTATTTGGGAACATGTGATGGTCGCGGTATTTAATGTAATTATTTGATTACCACAGACTTATGGTATGAAAACATTTATGTTATAGTCTCTTAGAGCCTTATATTTGTTTGTTTAGTAACAAAGAACTTAAATTAATCCGTGTAGTGCATTGAAATCGTTACGTGAAGGGATAAAACTTTCCCGCGTCATGATTCAAATGAAACAATCGCTCAACAACTGCGAATTTCGCTCATAATTGCTCAGCAGTCATTTCTGTCAACAAACAAGTCGATGCGGGAAGATTGTGCGACAAATTAATCGATATTCAGACCATTTCGGACTGCGAGGCCGCTAAGAACAACATGAACGTGTATATACAATGTTGCAGCTGTCTCTTGTGACCCAAGTTCTATGGGATTGTTCAAGTTTCTCGAGACCGGGTTGTAAACCTACGTATCATTCCCAATTCGAAAGGTGTACGATCCGTGTGTATAACATTTGTTACTATCGATGTTCTAGCTGAGTTAATCAGATCTCGGATTACGCATTATTATCAATGCAATAAGTTGACAAGATATTTAGTTTCTGGACGTTATGAAAGTTGTCTCAAGTTGTGAAAAGTTGTTAGTTAGTTGTCTTCAGTTGTGAAGTCTCGCTGATGTGTCCAATAACGTTAAACAAACGACACTTTGAATGCAGGAAGTACTCTATTAAGTAACCGTGTCTGTTCTATATCACTGTATCTTCTCTATACTTATATGATTTTACCTCTCCATCACTACATGTAAGCAAACTTGTTCTTCCCAATACCTTCGTGATGATGTTATACAAGCTTCTTAGCATTGTATTTACTAACGTTCTATGATAACAGTTTTCAAAGACCCATCCTTTAGAGTAGGTTAGCATAGATGTTAAGTAGAGGATGCAAAGAACAGGACATTTCGAAGTCAGTTACTGTCGAACTAACCCCGACAGGTAATGTATGTATTGGTAAATATTATGTTATATTAGTGCATTAGTCAGTGTTGAGGTTTTAGTGATACATTGGAATAGTTTAATTCTGCGATCGCGGTATTTCCCATTAAGAATGATTCTTTGTTCAGATCAGCTGTTTAATGACGAGATGATGAAACTATTATCAGTGTACATGCCAATTCAAATTATACTTTCCATATATTTGGAGACCATTTCCTATGGTTCTATTACTTATATAGTAGTCCTGTGTAAAATTAATGTTGTTGGCTACCTAGGTTAATTCATTGATACAAAGAATGACTGGAAATATGTATATGTACTAGAATATTGTATACCTCTCCCAATATATGGTATTGAATGAGGAACTATTGAAACTGATGTTGTGATAAGTGAGTGTTGTATGACTTTTACAGATCTTGCCTGATTATTTCTCATTAGAAAATACAGTACAGTAAAATACAGTAAAAATAGGTATGTATTTAAGGAATGAGACTAGAATTAAGTTGACAACTTACGTTATCGTTTTATGATTATTAGTGGTGAATGTTAATGGTAGGAATAGTGATCAAACTTCATTTATGACCTTAATTACTGAAAACTTTTACATAGCAAATGCTTATATTGATAACTCCATGGGGTCCATTTCACTTTCTAATTACATGGGATAAAGTTATCGCATGATGTGCTCCAGTGAAGTTCAAACATTTAAAGCCACAACTTTAGCAAGTCCTTAGATGAATGATAGGTTCTACACATGACTGAATTAAGTTTCAAATATGCATTTCACTTCGGTGATATTACTCAATATTGTCAATATTAAGGACATTTTTACCATATTTCAAAGATAGTGAGAATTGCAAATCATAACATCAACATAAAAGATAAAATACCATACTTGGTGTGTTTTTATTAAAATGTTGTCCTCAACTGTTAATTAATTTGCCTAGACCACTTCAACTAGTCACACGGACCTGTCTCTGATAGACCTCTTCAACTAATCACACAGACCTTCATGATGCCATATTAATTCCGTGAGACCGTAGTAACCAGTGGAGAGGACTGCCAATATATAGAATGTATCCCATTTATGGAGCTCTTCTTGAATGTTATTGTATTAAAACTTCCCCTCCCTGGAGTCTTCTTTGACTGATATATCCCTCCCATATTTCATACCATGATAAATCTTTATTTTTTGTAATGTATGATATCATATCCTAGGTAAGATGTCCATAAACCATTGGCTGATTATTTCTTGAAGCCTTATTTTTTGTAATAACTCATTGAATTTCTAATGAAAAATTTTCTCTGTCAGTATACACTCCCCCATATTTTGTTTGTATTCATTTGAAGGTTTATTTAATAAATGTCCTTTCAATTTCCATTTCATACTAATGTTTTTACTCACTCCTTTCTCTTCTCTTCCACCATCCCCTTTAAAGACAATGTATATTCAAGTACAATAGAAGATGTGCCTGAAAAATATCCCTTGATATTCTAATTTCTTATGATTTATGACCTCATTCTGATTCCTACATGCATTCATCTAAATTTATTTGAACAGCAGAGGTGTTTGTTAAAAAATACTTCAACAAACAGTCATCCTCTATCACTCCTATGATAATTTGTGCTACAATATTTCAGGATATATTGAAGATATTATGTCTACCTGTGATGAAATTGGATTCTAAATTCTGCTTTTACCGCATTACTACATTTATTAATTTAATTGCAAACATGGCTACCATGTTTGGCATAATTAAAGTACAAATCGAGACTATTACCCCTCTACTTAAATTGATACCTTTTCATATAAAATCAGCCTGCTTAGTGTATTTATGGTCATATGTGTTGAATAAAAGGGATTTATAAGGATTTTTGTGCGATTTTCATTAGTTAATTATCCACGATAGATGGATATCCTTGTGTGACGGATTAACTTGCCAGAGTTGTTTTATCAGTACAGATATGCAACTGAATTTATATTTTCAAAAAGCATCAATGCAGTCCTTTTTTGCCCTTAATTTACCCTTCTTGCTAATTTTGTTAGAATACCCATCTACAATTGTAGATTGAGGGATACTGCAAGGGGTATATTGAATAAGAGAACTTAAGGCTGATGGTATCAATCAGTAGGATGAATAATTTATGTCCCATGGACGCAATTAGAACTCCTGTCATTATCATATCAAATGGAAAGGGAATCTATATCAATATATCCATCAGATAGATGAATACAATCATATCATCAGAAGGTCAAACTTCATATTACAGCAGCATCTCATTATAACGAAGTGTCTTATAACGAAATTTCCGTGTATCGATAGTCAAAACTCACTCTGGTCTGAGCAAAATTTACTGATAAAGAGAACAGGAAACCTTTATTTGTGCAAACTTTCACTAGTCTAGAAATGTATCATTATGTTTTCATAATATCTCAATATACCACTCAGTGATCAATATCTCTTGGTAATCAATATACCACTCATTATTTTCTACAGAACCTAAGCAACATTTCTAATCTTAAATCTAACACAGGCAGCTAGCTGCTGACCTAGCCTCTGACCATAGACTTGTCTTTTATCAGTTGCATTGGATATGAACTTAAGCTGAGAAAAATTATGAACTTAAGGATAATGAGAAAGCTATAAAAGCCTCTTGAGGATTTATTATGGAAAAGAATAAATGAGAACAGTTGTGTGATAATACGTTTGAGGCTGTTAGAAATTATGGGAGATCTCTGGCATTAGTCATTAACTACAAAGGTTTAGTCGAGTAAACGATGACACCATTCATTGCAATAACACACAACGGAACTCACTTTATTACTATGTGACGACAGAACAAAAAGCAAAACATAATTCTTAAAACACTGCCAACCTTACTATAAAAATGAAACTGGCTGGGTTTAACATATGTTACCAACTTTATCTCATCAGTGGCTAATAGCAGCTTGTCCTCTGAAATTTGTTTTGCTGGTTGACATCCCTCAAAACTAAATTCCTAAAGAAAAGACTATACAGCGAGGGTCACATGCCTAGCCATTATGTGTAGAATTATCCTGATAAGAATACCTCATATTTGTATGCAATGGTCGGGATTGTGACCAGAGGCGATGCTATTAATAAACGAATAGGGCATTAAAGAAAAAATTTTTACTAACGTATATTATTAAAAATAATGCCACAATACTGCAACCTGCCTATGAATAAATGTGTTACATTTTACTTATAGGAGGTGGATGCCACTATTTCTCTTGAATATTTAGTAAAATAAAGGAAATGCTCAGTTAAATCTTCCATTTTAAATGCGGCCCCTTCAATTGCTGTTATTTTACCGAATTGTGAACACGTTTTTACAAGATAAGATAGCATTCTTGTGAGTGCTTCATAAGTTTCAACAGATATTTTGGAAGATATTTCGATGAGGGGTTCCACTTTAGACTTATTACCGGTGATTCTGACGATGTACACGGTTACTTTTTACCTCGTTTTAAAGAGGAAGAATTCGGAATTGTAAATATAACAATGATTGTCAATAAGTTTTACGGTGCCCACGTCAAAAAAACATTGCAATTCGCCGCTATTTATATCTCTTCACTTGCGATTCTAGTTTCTCTTTTGTACAATTTAGTGTTTAATGTATGGTTATATGTATAACTGTATTTTTCATTGAATAAATTATAAAATCTGGAAATTTTTCCTAATGAATTCACTTCGTAATCACGTTTCACTACAAAAAATTATTTACTTGCGCGGCTAAATGAAATCGTACGTCATTTGTTTCACGTAAATACCTCAATGGAACTGGAGTAACGTTAATAAATACTAGTTTATAGATTCGTTACTATCACTCAAATGAGCCGAGTGCGAGTGCGTTGCTATGATACGAATCAACATTCACTCCCAATATGAGTGTGAGTGCTTACTCCACCGAGAGTGAGTGCCCACTCGGATTGAGAAACGTTCTGTAATACGGCCCTTAATCTACCAGTATGTTTTTTCTCAATCGAGTGAAACGGTGGAATGAACTTTTCATTCGGTCATTATCATAGAAAAATTATAATTTCCCTGTTTGCCATTAACATTCACAACTTATTATTGGATAAGGCCCATTCTGAATATTACCATGGTAATTTAGGTTTAATTATAAAATAAAGGCACGTACAAGTCCTTTGTGTATAACACTAATGATTTTCACTTCTAGAATTTTGCAGGGCTATCGTTTGAATGGTTTGAATGAAATTTTGCATACCATGACAAAAGAAAATTGCATGTGGTCGGCTGTATTTGTTTTTACATTCTCTCAAATTCTAAAAAAAGAATGTAGATTAAGTAATGATTTGAATGTCGTTAATCCCTTATACTGTTTCTATTATTGGCTTTCCCATTAAATCATCCATTCAGATATTTTGCTGAAAATTAAATATTACTATAATTTATGTAAATTACCATAATTTGCCAATAGCGGTATTTTACCTCGATTGAAAATTACAGTAATTACCTAATCTACCTTTATCTCTTTATCTTACAATATCTAGCATCAAATCCCAAGGCCACCATTTCATGATGGTTGAAGATTGTAATATTAAGGGAATCATAGGTAATGGTGAAGTAGATCACTGTCACAGTGATTAAGTCAACACATAGTAAGCTTACATGCATCAGAGTGATCATGCCAATTTTACAACGATCACTGCTAACTTATAATTGCAACATGAAACACAACAAGACTTAAACATGTTAAATGCATGGTTCGTAAACAATGAAGATTGTTTAAACTATGATAAAACTAAACTAGTAATCTTGCATTCAAAATAATACTAGGAGTCTGAATTCATTATAATGCTAGGTAAGGTCACAATGTATAAAAGATCATTACAGTTAAAGTCTTGGGTCTCATCTTGGGTGAGCACCCATTATGGGAAGAGGAAACTGAACAGACTGAAATCGGTAATGCATAGAGAGTGCTTCAAATGTGAATCATGGACTAATTAATAATCACCTGAACAACCTCATATGTGTTTGACTTCTATCAATTCTCAAGAAACAATTTCAAGTGTTACAAAATAGAGACTTGAAAATTTAGCCCAATTTGGTTAACAGCCCAGAACTTCAACACATACTGTTTCTCACTCATGAAGAATCCTACCTTTAACCAGCTTTGCTAATTACACCAAGTGTGTACAGTTATACCTCGCCCTACATCATTAATTGGTTCTGTGAGAATCAGCCTAAGTCAAATTACAACCTAAGTTGAATTTCAACATGAGTCTATCGAGCACCCCTAACATCCACCGAGATGTAGAGAATTTTACCCGTTATGATCATATAATAATGAGAAAAAGTGTTTAAATGTCAGGTATAGTTTCAAAAAACTTATTAAAATATTGAATATAACATGCAAGACACTGCAACTGCATTTCTATTTCTATATGAGTAGCTTAATGTTTTCATTCACTCCAATATGAACCTAGTTAAAAATTCAGCAATACATAAATATTTAACAAGATGGCTTTCACTTAGTTACTATTACAACAAAAAATTTGGATTTTAAGGGATATACCATACATTCATGACATCATACAACTGTCTGCGGAAAGAGGTGAAATTGGCAAAATCTCCAAAAACATTCACAAATAAGTGTCACCTACTTCAAATCTTTGAATGTATAATAAGGGTTAACTTAGGAAGAAGAAAATATAAAAGATGATTTATGAATGCTGATAATTTGTGTTTTTATGCTAAAATGTGTGCAGGTACACATTACATAGTAACATTGAGAAAATAATTTTGTTGATAGTTGTCACTAAACATATCTGTAAATTGATATGAATGAACCAATTAATTTTAAATCTGGCAATTAATGAACCAAATAATTGATGATTGACCACCCAATGAGCCAATTAATTTTAAATCTGACAATTTCACATAAAAGATGGAAAATAACATACTACATTGTAACCAATGCCGCTTGGCCGGTAACATAGTCACAATCTGAATGGATGCTCCTGAGGGAGGGAGAGCTTAATTTTACGTTTGACCTTATGTATGTTTGTATGAGTGGAATACGTGAGTGAATGAACAAAGTGTGTGATTCCTCTCCCCCCCCAATTCCCCGTTTTCCGACCCCGTGTTTCCTCTCGTGTGTCCTTGTGTGTGTTTTCATGAAGAAAGAAGAGAGTTCCCTCCCCTCTCCCACCGAGAGCAATGACGCAATTCGGTGGCTTACGTACCCCAAATTCTGAATTCCCCCCCCCCAAGTACAGAAGATGCCCCCTTCCCCCCAGTGATGATGTGGCTCGTAAAGAACATGGCCCTTCCCCTCGGATTCTCCCCACCTTCCCCCCCCCCCAGAAAAACACCCCTCGAAGAGTATAAAACACTGGTGTGCGCAAGCCACCAGGGGGATCCTGTTTTCTTAATGCTAGCCAGAAGGCTCTGGATTTTTTCATGGTTACAAACGCCTGTCCCAGAGAGCCGCAAGTAGAGGAGGAAGTGGACAAGAGAGAGAAGATATTGGAGTGGCATAGGAGGTTGGACCAAAGGAGAAAGTGGGCGGAACGGAAATAGGAGATCGAGCGGGAGATTTTCCGTCGCCATGGAGAGGTCACTCCACGTACTCCACTAGCCACACTCTCGGCCGCAGAGACAGCGGAAGGCATAACAACCCCAGGGAAAGAGCCACCAGAGGAGGTCAACCCTCAGCAGTGAACGAGAGCCAGAGGCCTGATAAGTTGAACCCCCCCAAACCCCGAGTTACGTCCCCAAGTAAAGAAGTATTTTGATTAAAAGTCACTATCCGTGTTGTCTAAGGACCCCAAATCCACAGCCCCCCCCCCAGTGATGATGAGCCGCCACCTTTCTTGCATTCTGATCCCCCCCCATGAGTGATTGTGTGTTTTAGTATCGTAAGGACGGGGTGTGTTTTTTTTGTTCTTATTATTGTTTCTCATGTGAACGTTTAGTCAACGCAGACTGATTTTCAACAGATGTTGAACGTGTTCACACCTCGTAGAGCGATCAGTCAATGAACCAATCGGAAGGGAAGTTTTTTTTTTGTTTGTTCAACCATTTTATTAATTGTCATTGACCAGTTTCCACCAACACCAGAGAGAGTGGGCGATCTTATGTACTATTATCTGTATTTTACGGTTTTTTTTTGCTTGCATTAAATATATGTCCAACGAAGGACAAAAGTGTCAAAAGCTCTCGTTCTTTCAAGCACTCCAGTCATCGAAAGGTTCCCCATACTTTTCCTTCACACCCCCCTCTTTTTTCCTTCCCCGTTCCCTGCCCAGGTGCACGGGATCACCCACACGTCACATACCTAAACCAATCGGGAGGGAGCGAGGTCACAACATATATCAAGTTTTTGTACAAGCTGATTGATGACATAATGAGCTCTCCATACCTGTTAAGTCCAATCTCTTTACAAGTTCTAACTCATTCAACCAAGAATGACACCCTCTTTGATTTAACATATCACTTGCAGATTCATTTCATTTCCCATTGAACAAATTTCAGGGGATTCCCAAAAAAAAAAAAAAACAGATTTTTTTCTGTCATTATTACATCAGATCAAATAATATTAGATATACCTAAATAACAAAATTAGAGTCTGAATGAGTTGTGACAATAAAATCTTATATTATACCACCATTGCTAGTTTAATGAATCATGTTTGGTTATAAATGACTTTAGTACATAATTATCAAGCCAATATATTTTAAGGATTTTTTTGAGGTACTTTATTTTGCCATCATCTTGAATTCAGAATTACAATCGTAGTACTTCTGGAAAAAATAAAGCCAAGGAATAATTCATGGTGATTTTTATTTATATCAGAATTTTACAAGGATTGTGTGTGGAGTGTGCTTTGCAAGTCCACATCACATTGATTGAGTTTAATCATATTTTCTCAAATGAACTGGAACTTCACACGGCAGCAAGATTAGGTATTGATGACTTCAAAGCATCGCATAGCTGGATAGACGGTTTTGAAATTCAGTCTAGTATTGCCTCAAATAGTATCTGTGGAGAATCTGAAAGTGTAACTCCTTAAAAATTTTGTCACTGGAAGTGCCTAACTTTGCGTAATCATGTTGAGGGCTATATACACTTTTACTGTGGGCAAGACAGGTCTTCTTACGATACTCTGCCACACAGGACCTAAGACTTCATAAAATGGACCTTTTCCACGGGGACAATCACAGGAAAGCACGCCTCACTGTTTCATTAGGAGTCAATGCACATGGCAGAGAGAGACTTAAGCACTTTGTCTTAGGCAAATGTAGAAATCCAAATTGTTTTTTTTTAATAGGACCTTGTTGCCTACCACCTATGCATTGTCAGTTGCATACCATTATGTTGGTATTATGATAATGATTTTGAGTTGGAAGTATTGATTGTGTTTTTTTGTTTTTGTGACCCATGATTCTCTCTCTAGTGGCCTGTTTTGTTGTGTACAACTGTGTATTGAGTCATGAAGTGTGCCATTTAATGTCTCAATGAACCTTTTATTAGTTTCCACTGAGCAAATATTATTAAGAAAATGTTAAGGGCCCAAGTTGTAGACTGAAATGGACAGTGTGGAATGCAGTTAAAGAGTGTTTTACTGACATACAAATTGTGATCGGATTGAGATTGTGTATATATTGAGTATGAACATGGCGGCAGATGGGATAGATGATGGAAATATTGTACTAATTCCAAAATTAACAAAGGGAAACTATTTTGTATGGAAGTTGCGAGTGCAAGCTCACTTGATTGACAATAACTGTTGTTGGATAGAAATTGACCATGGATATGGTGATGCTGAAAATCTGAAAGTAGACTCAAGCTAGATTAATAGAAAGGAGCTCTAAGCATTCTACAAGACAGTGGGAGACGACTTTTTATCAGATATTGAGTAGGCAGATTGAGCTGCAATGGCATGGGCAATTCTTGAGGAAATACAACTGACTTTGATGAAATAACACACACTACAGACATTAAAGGAAATCGTTAACATAACAAAGACTGAATCCATTAATATGAAAGAGTACACAGCTTCAATACAGAGGTTAAACAAAAGGTGCGAAAAGGAGGCCTCAATTTTGATGATGAAATGACCACTAATTTGCTACTATCTGGATTGCCGCTTGACTAGAGCAGTGCGAATGCTTCGAAATTGATTCGAATTGACTCGAATCAGACTTAATTTGATTCGGTTCACCTGCAAATCGGGATGCTTCGAAACTGAATAATTCAAAATATTCAAATCTGATAGATTCGTCTTCGAATCGTTGCATGCATTCAAACATGGCGCTCATTCCAAAAATAGTGCGTCGTCCTAGTAGACGTAGTCTACTAGGACGACGCACGGCTAGGCCTAGTTTTCCTCACACGTAACGAAAATTTAAACGACCACATGTTATTCTGTGCTATTCTTTGTTCCACTATAGATATATAGGCTAATGCAAGGCCCTGAAATATTGTGAAAATCTTTATTACTTTATCAGCGCATAAGCTTTTGCATTCTATTTAGATTCGAATTCGATTCACAAGCGATATTGTTTAAGGTGATTCGCTTCACTACTGAAATTTTTAAAAAAGTTTGTTTCGATTCCATTCAAAATATCTTTTGGGAGATTCAATTCGAAATGAAAACCCTTGATTAGTACAGCACTATGCTTGACCACTAAAATGTGTTACTGCAAAACATATTGCAAGAGCAAAATTTATGAAAGATGCTTTGGGGCTATGCAGCATTTTGTACATTTTTAAAAAACTGAATGTTTTGCTCCTCACACTGGAAGCATCATCAAGACAATGAGTGTTTACCAGCTTCAGCTTGGTCTTACATAGAAGCATCGATGTCCGTTGCACCATTGTTGGGCCAATTTGAATTTTGTGAGGGAGACGTTAGCCATTGGGCTTTTACAGGAGCCAGGAACCACTTCCAAACCCGGCTCAGGCTATATCCATCCTCCCTATTGAAGTTTTATTAGCCTTTTGGCTATTTCTATGGCCTCAAGTATTAAGCGCAGGTAAGGTATTCTTGCGTCTTGGCCAAGACCAAGTTTGGTTGAACATTATCTCATGTCCAGGGCTTGAGGCGAAATGTTCAGCAACCGCTGATGTGTCCCATTGACACAGCTCCATCGCTATTTTGTGTTCTTTTAGCCTCTGAGAGATGGCTCGATTACTCTGTCCCACATAGCTTCTGCTGCAGCGGCAGGGAACCCCTCACACACTCCCATACACAAGGCTAAGGGAGGATGGCTATCCTTCGGTGAGGGTAGGATGTTCTTTATTTTCTTCACCATGCAGAAGCGAGTCACTGTTTCCTCTCTGCAGGATTTTAGCAATTCTGTCAGTGACTCCGGAGATGTAGGGAAGTTTTGCATGCACCAATTGTTTCTTCTTACGGTCATCGTCAGTACGGTGTTGTTGTCTTTCTTTCATTGCTCTTTTTATGAAGGAGGTGCTGTATCCGTTTCCTTTGAGAGACTACATCAGATGATTCATTTCTTTGTTGAGATTTTCGGCATTAGACAATTCTGGCGTGGTGGCTTAAAGTTTCAATAGTGCAAGACTTCAGTGATGAAGTCTTTTATTATTAAAACTTTAAGCCATTATCATCATTAGCACTGATGACGATGGCAGAGAAGGCCATTGAAACTTTGGCAGTTATGGCCATCCTGACCCGGCTGATAACCTGAGATGACTTCATCAGTAATGTTCACCGGGAAAAAACGAAATCCTTCAGCAAGACTTCAGCATGGGATGGTGATGAAATGCCAAAGTCAAACACACACCGATAGGTATTTGACCTCCATGTGCCCTCTTTGTCATGACATCTAAGAGGGAAGCAAGGGAGGTGAACCGCCTTTTGCCTTCTCCTTGCGCAGAAATTCCAAAGTGCAGATATTCCGATGAATCTCCTCCCCAGCGAATACATTTCGCCTCCTGGAGATGAAATTTGATGTAGCCACAGTGAAGTTATTCCACCACAACCTGACCTCGCACAATTGTGTTGACACTCATGTTGTGCCATGACTTGCGCCAAAGTCAATGAACACGAGTGCCATTTGCACCTGGGCCAACCAGAAAGACCAGCCATTGCAGAGCATGGTCTCACCACGCACCATGGCATTAATTTTGACGATAAAAAGCTGATTTCTCACTCCCATGATTACTGGGACTGCATAGTCAAGGAGGTAATTGAAATCAGAATATGCAGTAACACTGTCAATCGCGACAAAGGGTACTGCTTGAGCAACTCAAGGAATCCCACTTTAAAGAAAGTGAGAAATGGTGCCAAAACCTTTCCGCCAATCACCACTAGATCTTGGGCCTGGCATCCCCCTTGGTATATATAGATGACCCTTCACCAGATACAACATTCACTTCTGCTCCTGAGGGTGATGCTCTAGTCGAGCATCGAAACATCGGCCAATATGGACCTTAACCTGGACAGAAGCCTGAGAAAACGCTCTGAGAAACTGGTATGCCAGGAAAGTACCAGATCGGTGGTTTTAATTTCAATACAGAAAATGTGCCATCAAAAGAATCTAAAAATATCTACATCATCAGAATACTCTGTGAGTGATGATTTCACCTGAACCTAGTTGCAGCTGCAATATTCTTAGGCTGCAAAAAACTTGAAATAGAAAAAATACAATAAATGGCAGCAATATGAAGTCGTTACAAAATCAAGACCATCAGAGGGAAAAATTTTCATTTGGAGATAAATATGCCTGAATATGCAAAAAAAATTATTCGAGTATATTCCTATAAATAACATTCATAGATTGATTATGCAATCTGGTAAGGTCGAACTGGTCCACAATAATAAATGGTAAACAACAGTTTCATTGTAATGTCACAATAATGATTGTTTCTAATCATTAAAAAAGTTGACTAGAAAATTATGTACTACAATCAATTAACTGTGATATTTTAACCATCCATGGGGAAAACTGCTAACTATTCAATAAAATTAATCATAACTCTACAAAAATATGAAAGAAATGATTTTCTAACAGAAAATCCCAATCCTTACGTGGGATTGCAGCTGCAAATCTGTCAGAGTCCTCCATGAGTCGTTGACGAAGCTCATGGCGTCCTATGTTGGGAGGGCCAATAAGAACAATTGGTCGCTTGTGATTGGCACGAGGGTAATACAAAGCCACTTCTTCATAAGTAAGTATTTCCTCAGCATCATAATCTGTGAGGGATGAAAAAAATATACCATTAGACATGTGCATTTAGAATCAGAAGGCAACAACAAAACAGCCCAAAAATAATAATTTTTAAAGACAACTGCAGATTTATTTCATGATAATTCAGCTATTATTTTAAGGTAGTTTGAGTGAGATATTTCCCTCCTATCATAATGGAGACTAGATTCGAATTTTACACAATGAAATAAAATTATCTATATTCTATAACTTGACTATAATGACATAAATGACTATACCTCTTGCTTCAAATATACCTCCAAAAAAAGAACATTTCCAATTGAAACGGAATTATTCCTGCTACAATATTTATAATTTTCGGAAATTGTTAAATTCTAATGACTGGGAAGGTGTGTATCACCAAAATTCTCTAGAAGAAAGCTTAGAATATTTCCACAGTATTCTGCCATACTGTTGCAACACTGCCTTCCCTCTTATTCCTTTTAAACAAAGTTTCAATATGAAAATAAAGCCCTGGATTACAAGTGAAATAAAACATTTATCATCTTCTTTAAAATCTCTATCAGCTACTACTGCTAAGTCTTCTAACGATAGCAACTTACAAGTTGAATGTATAGCATTGAAAAATCACTACGGAAAACGTCTAATGGAAGCTAAGCTCACTTATAATAATGAAAGGATAAATTCATCCAATGACAAAGAAAAATCTTCCTGGATTATCATTAAATAATCCAAAAATAATTCCTCTAAACATACTCTCCCTGACATTGGTAACTTATCTGATTTTCCATCATCAAACTACCATGAACTAAGTAAAGCTTTTAACCAATTTTTCACACCTGATTCTAACACCAACATACCCTGGCAAAACTCGACAGGCACCTCGGCAACCTCTGACATATGTTTATCTGGATCCTTTTTTGTTCAACCATGCACTGAACAGGAATTAAAGTTCATTACATGTAAATTACGAAATAAATGTAGTGCTGGGCCTGATGAAATCCCTGGTACTGCTATATTCAATCCATACAACTACATAAAAGAGCCCTTACTATAATTATCCCATTGGCTTAGTATTTTTTGGGTGATTTCCATTCCCAGTATAATGATTTATTTCTTCAAAATTTTTGTTATGAATAATATTTTTTATTGCTGAGGATAATTGTGTAATTAGTAAGAAATTTTCACAAGTTTTCTATTATATAGTTGGGTAAATATGAGTATTTTTTATTATTTTTTGCGACCGATTTTTAATAAACTATTGCAAAAATTGCAAAAATGTAAACTTTAACAACAATTGTTATTTTATTATTGTTCAATCAAATTTCACAAAAATTATCTCAAATTTAAAAAGCAAACTTTTATGATGATCTATCAAGTGGCCTTGAAGAAATCTTGTTTAATTCATTTGTATAAATCTGAAAACAAAATTTATCACGATAGTACTTCAGCTGAAAGCAACCATCACCTGTTGTTATTTTTACCATTTTGATGCATAACATAGTGTTCTGTCATGTGTGAGTTCCATTAGTATCGATAAAAACAATAAATAATAATTTGTTTATAATAAATTTATAAACTTTTATAACTTTTTGGTATGATAATATTTGAAACATTCAGGTACATGAATAACAATACGGCACTGCTCACTCCCACCGGCTTTCAATCTTTTTTCCCCTGTGATTTGCACATTTCAATGGTTGGTTTTCACCATATTTGGTGGTATACCAATTGGGAAGTGGGCTCAGTCAGCAGCTAGAAATCATAAGTGACGGGCCTGATGTTGGGGCCCCCTCACCTCTTGTGCTCGGGCACGGTTACTTTCTCCTGAAGTTTTTCCACCAGATTCTCACCAAAGTCATCGAATGAAGCTACATATTTTGCCCTTGGATTTTTATGCAACAAGTATGCATTATGAAACAACATGTCCATAGTGTAAAAAACAACTTTTCGGCAGCCCATGGTACTGCGGTGCATTATTGGAAAAGAAGCTAGTTTCAGTGACCACTCGCAGACTCAAGTATTACTGAATTTAATTTTTCTTCACTAGTGCCATCCAAACACACTCTGCAAAATAGATCTAAATCTCTTCAGCAGATGTTAGGAACCGTTCCTCTGTCACACTACTTTTGTGGCTCGTATTTGCATTCAAAAATGTCCCTGTAAATTGGTTAGTCTTACAACAGATCCATCCCCAAAAATAAGGTTGCACAAAAGTGTAAAAAAATCACGCTCATTAACACTATCGGGTAAATTTTGAAGCACTCTTGCATTTTAGCCTGGTACACTACATATTACAAAGTTTTTTTACATTGCCATCATTGGTACTCCACTTCCAGCTGTCAACTTCTTCCTGTTTCTCGAGCGGTTGATATTCCACCTTGTCTTCACTACTCTCTCCGCTATTTGTATCCCTACAAACACTGTCATCCATACCATCCAGTTCATCGGATGAACCTTCCTCTGCACTACTGCTCAAGCTACCACTCTCAAACAGAGCACCCTCTTGTTTCATTACTCTACTAGCATTTTCCCTTTCTCCTAGTTATTTTTAGGAGAACAAGCACCAACGATCCTGTGAGCGATGCCGAACTAACCATATGTACATGAAATACAAGGATATAAGCCATTGAAATTTTAGAAGGAACTGCTGTCTCACACTGAAATAATTTATAGAGGTGTAATGAAAAGGAAAGTGATGACAAAATATTTGCTTCTCGTGATACGCTGTTCACACCAAGATGGTGTCATATCATTTGGTATTTCCAATATCTTGGAAAAAAGGGGCTCGTCTCCAAGTCGTGTTTCATATAATCAGAGGAAACGAATCTGATTACAAACAGTAAGCATTGTGAGAAGAAGTAAATCACCTCAAAGAGGCTTTGCTATAGAGTACATACAGCACAAGAGGTAAACAACACCACTATTGGCAGTGATGGCATGCTAATAGAAGTGATTGAGAAGGAGACAAACTATCTGCGTACGAAGAACAGGGACCGTTGATATTCTAGAATAAACTGCTGATTAACCTTGTGATGAATCAGAATGAGGTGTAATAGAAGACAAAATTGACAGCGAAGTAATATCTTCTTATGAATAGTCATTCACAGCAAGATGTTCTCATATCAATGGGCAGGTCTGACTCCTCGAAAAGGAAGTCGTCTCAAATGATCATGCTTCCTATCCTCAGACGAGATGAATACAGTTGCGAACAAATCTACGATAAGCAATGTTAGCAGAAAGTACTTCGAAGACGATTACTCATATGATGGATAAGGAGTGTCTAATAAGCAAGCAGCAAGATCTCCACACCAAGCAGTATTAGCAGGCGGGCTGCAGTGACCATGAGGGAGGCGGCGGATTTGTAATGTCACAATAATGAGTAAAATAAAAACAAGAGGAGTTCAAATGCATTCTATCAATATAACTATCTTTTGGCAAAACAAAAGTGAAGATTTTACCTCGAAATTTCATCCCTTTAATTAATTATGTGAGTTTAAAGACAATGATGCAAACAACTGGCGAATCGCTGGCTCTTTAATTTAGGCCCAAGTCCAGCAGGCCGGTGAATCGCTATCTCTTTAAGCCAACGGGTTAATAAATGAATCTCTATGTCAGGGTATTTTGCTATAGTCTTGAAGTCTTCAAAATTAGTGCCTCTTTTCAAGATCAGAGGTTGCCATTACGATATAAAAAAATTACAGACCAATATCACTGCAAAATAGTATAGCCAAGATCTTTGAATATGTGTACTGCTCTCAACTTGTCTCCTATTTAGAAAAGAATAATATATTGAACAATACCCAACATGGCTTTAGGAAAGGCAGATCCACAACATCAGCAATATATAATGCAATTGATTTTATTCAGTCATCTATTGACAATAACCAGAGAACAGCAGGACTTTTCTTAGATTTTTCCAAGGCATTTGACCATGTCAACCACTATTGTCTTTTGAATAAAATGCACAGATTGGGAATTAGAGTTACCCCATATGAGTGGATTAAATATTGCCTTCTACACTGGCCCCAATTTGTCTCATTATCAATTGAACGCAAAAAGTATTCTTCTATTAACTCGACATCCTCATTAGGACAGCCTCCTAATGGGGATCCATATTGGGACCTGTGCTATTTCTGATTTATATAAATGATTTGAATACCTATTTCACTGATTATAAAGGGGCTAAGTTGCTTTTGCATGCCAACGATACTAACATTCTACTATTCTCCTCATCATGCCTGTCCCTTGAAGTTAATTCCAACTTGGTAACTCAACAGATGTTCAAATGGTGCCATGATACCTATCTTATCCTAAATTCACAAAAATCCTAAATGGTTTTATTCTCACATAAAAAAATGGATGAAAGTCTACTAATAAAAATTTATCACAAATCAGTTGAACAGGTCAACTATAGAAAATTTCTCGGTATCATGCTGAGTGATAATTTATTGTGGCATATATGTGTAGATCTACTTTGAGGAAACTGAGCTCTTCTTGTTACCTCACTCGTTATTTTCGGTATTCAGCCAGTTTAGATGTTTTATTAACTATTTATTATCGTCTTTTTTATTCCCACATACACCAAAATATTATCATCTGGTGTTCATCCCCTCTTTCTTCTCCCTCCAACCTCCCACACACTGCCCTCTCTAAATTCAAACCACTCTCGTCTCGTGAACCTAAACCTCTTTTTTCGAATCATCCTTTAGAAATTGTCACCAACCTTCTCCTTTCCAAACTCTCTGAACCCACTTTTCTCAACTCCCTCAACCCTACACCCAATCTTTCTCCTTCTGAAATATCTGCCCTGAAACGCTTCACCCGAAACCCTGGTATTGATATCACTCCTTCTGACAAAGGCTCCACGGTAGTCGTACTCGATTCTGCCGACTATCTAAACAAGGCTCTCTCTGGCAGTTGTCTGATGCCTTCTGTTGGAGTGCATAATTTCTTTATTGGCATTCTTCAACATTTTTGGACAACTGCCTTCTTTTGTTCATGCGAATGTAGTGCTTCTTTTGTTCTGCCTGTGCGATGCAAGATGGAGAGTGCTCGTGTAGCTTTTTTTGAGTGAGTCTGTCTTCTTAAATATAAGAGTTGAAGACGAAATGTATTTTTAATTCGAATCCGCAAGCAATTACAACAGTTAACTGTGGACAGGGAAACTAGTGAAAATTTCTTGCATTGATGACAAATTTATAAATTTCTGTGGTTGGTGTCAGCGTGCACGTGTTTCATCATGGAGAGGGACACGATCACAAAACTTGGCTCGGACAATTATTACGCCTGGTCATGTCAAGTGGAGGCAATCCTTGACAGCCGGGATCTGTGGCACGTGGTAGAGAAAGGATGGACCGAAGACAAATTGGTGAGTGCAAAAGCAGAAGGGAAGAAAGCCAACAAGCAGGCGTCAGCTTTCATTAAGAGGACTGTGGATGACAGTCACATGGAGTACATAGGACACATGAAAAGTGCCAAGGAGGTGTGGAACACTCTAGAGGCACAATTCTGTGAGAGAGACGAGTGTCAGCAGCTCAAAATGATGAAATGGCTTTTGCGCATGGAGAAGGACAAAAATACGTCATTGCTAGACTATGTTCGTCAAGTAACCAGTGCCCATCGTGAATTGTCGACAACTGGACTTTTAGAGTTTTCAGACAGAGTTTTGGCCCTAATAATTCTAATGGGCTTGTCGGAGGACTACGGCGATTGCGTGAGATCGTTAGCGAGAGACCCCACATTATCCATAAAGAGTGTAATCCCCATCCTGAGAGCTGAGGAATCGAGTATTAAAATGGACAATGAAGATAAGAGAGTGAATAAAGATCTGAGGGGACTTATGGCAAAGAAACCACCACAATTGTTTTCTAATCCTAATAGGCTAAAGGTTGAGTGCTATCATGTCTATCAGTGCTAGGGCATGTCATAAAATTGGACATATGGCTAAGGAGTGCTACAAAGTAGTGGACGCTAGATCTAAAGGAATGGTATTGTTATTCCTGTGGTCAAGAAGGGCATACATCAAAATTTTGTCCCAAATCTAGTGCTTCCGGTGTACACAGCGGCAGTCCGAGAAGTAGCACGAACAATGGCTTCAATAACTACAGTGGTAAACCAGGAGGGGGGGGGCAGCAGAAACAATTTAAAAGCAATGACACTAAAGTGGAGATAGCGAAGAGTGAGAACCAAAATATAGTGAACGTAGGTTCTGGGTTGCTGAGAATGAAATACAGACCTATGATGGGATACGTCAATGACGATCGCGAGGGGGAAGATGAGGACAACGACCCAAATCCTTGGTGTGTGGACAGTGGATGTAATGCACATTGTACGCATTATAGAGAACTGCTTCAAAATTTTTCACCCGTCTCAGGGAAAATGACTGTAGCGAAAAAGCAGCGGGCGTTCGATGTAAAAGGAGTGGGGACAGTTAGGATGAAGTTAGATGATGAATTTGGAGGGTGGACATTAGAGTTGAAACAGGTTTACTGGGTACCTGAATTGAGCGACAACCTTATTTCGGTGCGCCAGTTAGATAAGAAAAACATTATGTGTGTGATTGACAGTGGACTGTTTTGCACATTTGACAAAAGCAACAATGATGAAGAGATCTTTCGTGCTGAGGCAGTAAAAGACGATGTTTACGTATTTAATGTGAGCTGGAACGAGATTGTGAAACACCCCGACGTGTACTCATCATCGCCGTATGTGGCTGGACGTCATCGAAGTATTAGTGTAGCTCCCAACGTTGAGTTGAGGTCCAGGAGGGCAGTCACCAAGGAGGTATGGCATCAACGTTTTGCTCATTCGGGCAGTCTTCTGGCTCGAGACATCATACCAAGAGGTGAGTTCCTGGACTGTGAAGTGTGTCTACAATGAGAGGCAAGGAAACTTCCATTTCCTGTGAGGGACAAGAGAGGCTATAGGTTGTGGGACGTATGAGGAAAGTGCATTGTACTATTTAGAGATGTCAGATTTTGTGAATCTATGTTTTCCATGACAAAGTCAGAGAAAATAACAGATCCTACACCTGTATGCGATGTCAATGGTTTAGAAATAGGAAATTTTGGCGATGAGTCTGAAAGTATTAGAGAGAAATCTGAGGGTGAAGCCAGTAGTGACTGTAGTGACTCAGATGTAAGTGCAGACAGTGAGGGGGGAGAAAATGGTGATGATGGTATTCAACTGCCTGAGCCAGAGGAACAGATTCCAGAATTGCCAGTAATAAGAAGGTCTGCCAGAACCAAACATACCAAGGAATGTTTTAACTGAAAGAGTTTAAAAATAAGTTCATGTGAATTTTGTCACCCTAAGGCTGTTAAAGAGGCTTTGTCAGGAGAGTATAAAAATGAATGGATGAAAGCCATGGAGGAATGTTTAATCTTAGGAAAAATTGTTCTTGTGATCTAGTGAAAAAACCAGAGCAGTGTAAAATAACTGGTAGCAAATGGTTTTTCAATGCTAAGCGATATCAAAAGGTTGATGTTGTTAGGTTCAAAGCCCGCCTAGTAGCCCAAGGGTTTAATCAAATACCAAGGGTCGATTATGCTGATACTTATAGCCCAGTTGTTAATAGAAAGATAATTAGATTGATGACTGCATTAATGGTGGAAAACAGTTGGGAGTGTCATCATGTGGATGTGAAGTGTGCATATCTTAACAGTAAGCTGAAAGAAAACATTTACATCAGGCAACCAGAAGGTTTTGCCAACAATGAGTTTCCAGATTTTGTGTGCAAACTTAAGAAAAGTATTTATGGTCTGAAGCAAGCAGGCAGGGACTGGAATCAACATCTAGATAAGATTCCGTGTGAGATAGGACTGAAAAGAGCTGTGAGTGATCCTTGTCTATATATTCATCCCTCCAACAATCTCTTTGTGACTGTGTATGTAGATGACTTGGGTGTATGGGGACTATCACAACCTGTCAAAAACTTCATTAATTTGTTGGGAACCAAGATTGAAATAAGGGATTTAGGCTTTCCTACAAATTTTTTTAATGTGAAATTTAGCAGAGGAGAATCAAGTACCATAGTGAACCAATCTAAATACATTGAAAGTGTTTTGTTTGAAAATAATCTGAGTGATTGTCAAGGGTTAACAACTACATTACCTATGCCCATGAAAGACGGTGCCAAACAAAAATGTGAATATGATGAACCTTGTGATAAAACTGAGTTTAGAGGTCTTGTTGGTTGTTTAAGAAATATATCAAATATATATAGGCCAGATATCAGCTATTCTGTGGGTAAGTTGAGCCAAAAATTTGAGAATCCCACAACAGGAGATCTAAAGGAAGCCAGACATTTGTTGAAATATCTCAAACATACTCAAAACTTGTTAATGGTTTATTCTAAGACTGAAAAAAATGTTGAAGTGTATGTAGATGCTAATTGGGGTAATGAGACCTGAGGTAAGTCTGTGACTGGAAATGTTGTAATTTTAGCAGGGTCTGCTGTAATATGGAAGAGTGTAACGCAGAAGAGGGTGCCTGCAAACAACAATGAGTCTAAAATTATTGCAATGGTGGATGTACTGAAAGAGATTAAGTGGCTAGATGTGTTTTTAAAGGACGTAAATCAAACTAGATTTTTGAGCAAACCCTGTATTATCTTCAGTGACAATCAAGGGGGAATTTTGGTATCAAAAGGTGAGGAAGTGTTGGACAGAACCAAGAACTGTGTGATAGAGTCATATATTTTGCAAGAGTCAGTGAGGGACAATTTTGTTAAATTTGTGTATGTGTCTACCCACGACAATGTGGCAGACTTGTTCACTAAAACTTTGTCGTGTAGCTTTTTTGAGCGAGTTGGTCTTCTTAAATAAAAGAGTTTAAGATGAAATTTATATTTTAATTCGAATCCGCAAACAATTACAACAAGCCATGATATCTCTCTTCTCACCCCCCCACACCCTCGCACCCCCAATTTCTACATTCTTCCCAAAATCCATAAGACTCTCAACCCTGGTCGCCCAATAGTTTCCTCCTATACCTCTGTCACCAAATGCATCTCCGCTTTCGTTGACTACTACTTACAAGCTTTTGTTCTCTCTCCCTTCTCACATCAAAGATACTTATCACTTTCTTGAACGCCTCCACTCTACCCCACTCCCCTCTGACTGTGATAAAGACTCCTCACGCCCCTAGTTCTGATGCTCTCCTTGACCTTTCCAACTTTATACTTACAAATAATGCTTTCTCCTTCAATAATAAATTCTACATCCAAACTGAAGGTTGTGCCATGGGTATTCGTTTCAGCCCCTCCTATGCCAACCTCTTCTTGGGTGCCTTTGGGCAATCTTTTCTCTCTTCATGCTCTCCTAAACCTCTTCTCTGGCTTCGTTACATTGACGATATTTTTCTCCTGTGGCCACATGGCCTTGATTCCCTTAACTCTTTCATCTTCTCCCCAAACTCCTCCTCCTCTGTCTCCTTCACTTCTAACATTTCTGCCTCCAACATCACCTTTCTTGATGTAGACATCTCCCTCAATAACCTTAAATTCCACACTTCTGTCCATCTCAAGCCTACCAACAAGCAACAATATCTCCATTTTAACAGCTGCCACCCCTCCCACACTAAACAATCCCTGCCCTTTTTCCTCTCTATCCGTGGTCACCGAATCTGCAACAACCCCGAATCCCTTGACCTTTTTCTCTCTAATCTCCACCAATCCCTCCTTCGCAGAGGCTACCCCGAGCGTCTTCTTCAGAAAAAATCCTACAACGACCCTCTTCTTCTAAATCTCTCTCTCTCAATAAGTTTCCTCATGATCAAATCTCCCTCTGTACCACCTATTTCCCTGGAGTTCACTCCATCCGACGCATAATCAAAAACCTATACCCCATCCTCTCTGACAACCTTACCACTTCCAAAATTTTCCCCCGCTGTCCTTCTCTCACCTTTAGACGCCCCCCCGACCTCTCCACCCTCTTTAAAATTACTAAACCTCTTTCCAAATCTATCTCCAGCACTACTAAATCCCTTCCGACGCCTTGCAATTGCCCACGTTGCAAAACTTGCGGCATCCTTATCACCCAGCCTCTGCCTGATAAATTCCTTGCTGTTCATCTTCCTTCCGTCCCCTCACTCTCTTGTGTTTCCCATAATGTTGTTTATATCCACCTTTGTCAATTATGCCCTAGCTTTTACATTGGTTTGCCTGCGACTCCACTTAACATCCGTATGAATGGCCACCGCTCTAGTTGCAATGAACCACCTTCCATTTCTGTTTCCCTCTCTGTCGCCACCCACAATTCTTCCCACAACTCCACCTTTAATAATATTTTTAAGGTTGGTATTCTCGCCTCCCTTCCCCCTTCCTCCTCCCCACTCCAACTCAAAGATCTTGAGTCCTCTTGTATTTATTTTTTCCATGCTTTCTCTCCGCCAGGACTCAATAAATCCCACTAACTTTTCCTTCACCTCTGCTCTTACTACTTCTTCCTTTCAAATTTTTTCCTTTTCCCGCTTCCCGCCCCCAACTTTCCTCTCCCTCCCCCTCCTCCCCCTCCCCTGTCCCTCCCCTCCCTCCCTCCCTTCCACCTCAGTCCTCCCTTCCTTCTCAGTCTTCTACGTTCCTGCGAACAAGGTGCTAGTGGCACCGAAATATCAAGAACATCTGTAAGTGTTCATTTTTTTGTGTTTCTGTGTTTACCGATTGCCTTCCTGTGGCAAACCATTTATATATTCGTCACGCGAGTGATCCTAAGTCTAGTTTTATATATATATATATATGTATATATATGTATATATATATATATATATATATATATATATATATATATATATATATATATATATATATATATATATATATATATATATATATATATATATATGTATATATATATATATATGTATATATATATATATATATATATATATATATATATATATATATGTATATATATGTATATATATGTATATATATGTATATATATATATGTATATATTTGTATATATATGTATATATATATATATATATATATATATATATATATATATATATATATATATATATATATATATATATATATAAAACTAGACTATATAAATGTATATATATGTATATATATATATGTATATATATATATATATATATATATATATATATATATATATATATATATATATATATATATATATATATATATATATATATATATATATATATATATATATATATACATACATATATATATATATATATATATATATACGTATATACATATATATATACACACATATATATATACACACATATATATACATATATATATATATACACACATATATATATACATATATATATATATATATATATATATATATACATCCCGCTATCATTTTGCCTTCCTTACACTCTGCAACATTTTGGCATCCACCGGAAATATTTATGTATATTGCTATTTTATCGCGTATGTAGAACAACCGAGTGATTTCCGCCCTTGTGTACTATTTTGTTTTACGACAACTATTTTTTTTATAGGAGATATACGTGCACCTTGAATCCGTACAGACAGGTAACATTTTGGCATCCTTTCATAACCAATCATTATGGCGTCCAGAGTATATTTTTTACATTTGATCATCAATTTGGCATCCATTTTGTATATTTACTACCACTACGATATCTTTTTGCCTTCCTGCGCTGTTGTCAAATTTATCTATCGTGGAAACTTCACTCTCGCTTGTCATTTTTGCAGTTTATAGCTGCCATTGCATAAAATGGGCGAACGTGTTGCTCCTAACTATTAACTACTATTAACTAAATGTGCTAAAACTGCCAAACAACGATTATAATCAGCATAGGGGTAAACATTGTATCACTAGGAGCATACTTAGCCAAGTTTTGTTGAAATCAATGTCTTATTTTGCTCCTCATTCATGTATTTCAGTTTTGTTTCGGTATGCTAAAAACACGCCTAGAGGAAAGCGAGAGAGGAATTTGACTGGCGCAGTCAACTAGGTAAGTCCGCGGTGGCCCATGGTCCCACGCAGCACTGTGTAACGAAATCGATTTGCAGGAAAAAAATGGAAGATTTTCCCAATACTACAAGAAGATTCTTCCAATAAAACTAGCCGGTTTAAGGTTTAAAACACGGTTCAAGCAACAATCATACAAATATTACTTTCACAATGCACTTGGTATTCTAATAAGGGGTTGTAAATCAATAAGTTTCCATCATTCCACCAAATTCGCCCTTTTATTTCATTATATGTGGAAACCGAAATACGTGAAGGACTCTCAAACTGTTTTTATCATTATCCCAGTAGTTTCGCGTTTCATGTTTAGAATAGTTGTTCAGTTCAATTAAAATACAGTAACTTACGTGAAAAATAATCGAAAAATGAAACACAAGCGGCTGAAAAAGGGGTCAATTTATCTTCGTAAGTTAGAAAGGGATTTTATATTTGCTGGCATTACTTCTATCACTAAAACACATTAAAATGTTACCATGAAATACATGAGTCAATAGAATGCTAAATTATATTCTTTTTCCTTATAAAATGCAATAAAAGAGTAAGTTAAACTTCATTTAAGAAGAAGAATGCCAAAACCCTTGCTTTTTATAAAGCCAAGGACACAACATGTTCATCGTGATGACAACGCGATGACGTGGGCCGCGAATCAGAACTTGTATAATTACGGTGGGGGCTCAAAATTTAACTTAACTTTTCATAACTTCCATGACTACACACCAAATATAACTATTCTAATGTTTATGGGACGGCAAAGTTAGGAAATATCTCTTCCTTGAAAAATTGTGGCTTAAAGAAGAATTTATAACCTAGGAAATTACAATTTACTCTACTATCCTTTAGTTGGTCCGAAGGAAATGCTTCTCCCTCCTTTGCTTATCAAGTAATGACCGATTAAGAATTTTGATAAAATTCTGAGAAAATATGAAAGAAGTTTCCAGTACTAAGTGGAAATATTTTCACAGCATATAGTGAAGAGCTAAGTCTAAAGGAAAGCATTTTTACTGGACCTGAAAGCAGGAAGATAACCCTAGGCCCTGAATTTCAAAATATAATAAATAATGGGATGCTGAAAGCAGAAAAGCTTAAGAGAGGTGAGGAACAACTTTTATTTGTTGCCCTACTGCCACTTAAAATGCAAAAGGGTGCCAAATCTCGTTAAAAATCCACTTCCTACAGACGCATTTCCTCAAAATCGTGGGGCGGGAGGAGATAATCCGGGGGAAAGATTTTATAATGGCATAAGTGTTAGTCAATATAGATACTAAGGCTCTGGTAAACTTTAACGATGGTAAACTACTGCCGAGGCTATAATAAAGAAGATTCAATTCCGCACAAAAGAAAAAAATGACAAAAGATAATTATTTTCGCGGTAAAGGCGGTTTTTAGTTGGTATCTTTGAGTACATTTTAAAGATTTCTGTTAGAAAAAAGTTTTAAAACCATTTAATTTACCCCCATTATTTGGTTCATTACCAACATCCTTTTCCTTAAAATCACAGTTGCTGGTGTATCTTTAGCTGGAAAATTGTTCGTGGATTCAGTAGCTACCGATGCCTGAACTTATGGATAGTGAAGAGTAACGCAGTTTTCGAACCTTATTGGCTGAAGTAAGATAAGGATAAATTGTACATATAATTGAGCCAAAGATTTTAATACCATCAATTAAAGTCACCTTTCTATGAGGATAAACATTGGAAAGCAGTATCAATTTATTCGGGTTTCACTTCTGCAGAGAGGAAAATTTTTGTCAATATTCAAAATAAATACATTGGCATTGAAGGGGTTATGTAGTTTATTTTATCACTACTGCATTATTATATTGGATTATCAACTAAATATGCCACTTTGAGGAAAAAGCAAACACCCTTTGATTTAGAATTAAAGACTTACAATAAAATTCTCAAGATCAGTGAAATGTACAAATTAAATAACTGGTCTTTGTGGATCAAAATCAGTGGTACAGTTTTTTATCAAGTAACAAAAAACCGCAAAATTTGATTTAAAAAAATGTGTTGATTTATTAAAAAAATTGAGTAATACAAAAACTCTCTTTGAGTTAAACAAGTATTACGAAACTCTGCTTAGGCTATTTTGCCTTTGAAATTTACTTTTACCATATCATTGCACATAACTAATCCAGTTCTTTATAAATGTTTTGGATAAAAACTTTAATTTTTAACCACACTTTGTGGTCAAGGACCACTGGATACTTTTCCTTAAGGTTATCACACTCTTTTTCGGGGGTATTTAGTTTTGTATGTGTTTCTTAAAACATGATGCCACAATATGTTTTTGCTCTTCTGTCCATGGGACGAGTATCCTTTTAGTTTTTTTCGAAGTACAAGGGGAAACATTAGGCGATCTGGTTTCATTACCTTATTATAGCTCGAAACTTGAGAAAGAATCGCCGATTACATCGCTCATATTCCTATCATCATCATCATCATCTTTTTCACCTCCATCATCTTAAATAGGGATCTCATCATTTAAATTAATGTCTATTTCGTCGAGGGCCAAGCCTTTAATTGGACGTGTCTCCATATCAGGACGTGTCTACATATCGGGTTACCGCTGCTATCGCATTACTCATGGGGTCAAAGAATGAAATGAAATCTCACTCCACTTATAGAGACGCGGATTATTTTACCATGAGAGCGAACGGTCAGTTTACCCTTCAATGCCTCACTTTCTTAAAGTACCATTAGCCAGGGAAAAGTTCAAATTTCGTATTCCCACGCGTATCGCATTACTTTTTCGTGCCTGTTTTCGATACAAATGACTCGTGATTCACACCAAGAGGAATACATACGGGAGGCCCCAGTTCGTCCCGTAGAAGCTTGATTTATATTGCCAGGGAAGTGTCTCCATATCGGGTTTCATGGCTATCGCATTACTCATTGAGGCAGTTCTCGTATTAAATGAAGTGAGATCTCACTCCACTTATAGAGACGCGAATTATTTTACCATGAGAACTTGCGGTCAGTTTACCCTTCAATGCCTCATTTTCTTAAAGTAACCTTAGCCAGGGAAACATTTAAATTTCGTGTCCCACGTCTATTGCATTACTTTTTCATGGCTTTTTTCGATACAAATGACTCGAGATTCACACCATCAGGACTACATACGGGAGGCCCCCAATTCGTCCCTTATAAGCTTGATTTATGTTGCCAATTTGAGCATATTTTAATTGTTTTTTTATTTCTGCAGTGGAGCGATGAGTGCAAGGCGATCCATGTATTTTCAAATTATAAAACAGGATATTTGGACTCGCAAGGAAGAGCTTTGAAAATTTATAAATTCGATAGATTATATTATCATGAACGTAAATTTTGGTTAACAGCCATTTTCAATGTGAATTGGGTGACAGCAGATCTAGCGGTCGACTGGAGGATATTTAAATATTCGTCATTCACCCCCTCATTACACCCCATGAGATACCATGCGGAATTGACGTTGACGAGAACGGAAAAAAATTTTCTGGAATATGTTTCTAAAAAAAGTATCTAACAATTTCCCTGGCGAAAATGAAGGAGGCTGATGACGCTGCTGGAGTGCGTTTACAGGTGTTCTTTTAACGTTCCTGTGCGTTCTTTGGCGTTTTCATAGTGTTTGTCGATGTTCATCCACGTTAATCTGTGTTTCCCTCACTGTTCTCATGCGTTCGTAAACGCTGTTCCGAAGACCTAGGTCTGAAACGCCCGAGAAAACGCCTACTGAGAGTGTTTGCATTTATGTTCTGGAACACTCAAGAACGCTGTCCGACTGAGCTGTCATGGAACGCAGATGAACGCTGCCGAGAATGTTTTGAAACATGTTGGAACGCTCCAAAAGCCATTATGCAGTATACCTATTTTGATGTCAAATCCATTGTGAGAATAACTACAACTCCACTAACAAATTTATTGTGAGAATAAGCTTCTGAGAAATAACAAAGCGCACCCAATCCTCAAACATCAATATCTAATAGACATCTAATGGATATCTTTTAGCGGTCCATCTTCATCTGTGCATTTAGTGAAAACACAGCCGTTTTCTTTCCGGTAGTCTTCAAGGGAATAAATGCATCCTTTCTATTTCTTTGTGCCAACCCACACAGCACAAAAATCCAAATCCGTCGCTTGCGAGCCGTGAATTCCGGGTGTCTAGTTTCCAAAATGCATTTTCAATATGAATTGTAAATTAGTAATAGCATCCATAGTGTGGCCTAACGCGGCATGAAAATTGGTTCAATTTTATTTCTTTCTCAATTCTACATCGAAATAATGTATATTAGAAAGCCAATGATAATGTGTTATAAAGAAAAGCCGTATATGCATCCCTGACGTCAGATATGAGCTTATAAATCATCAGCCTTAGGTCATAAACGTCAGCTATGTTGAAATCGCGTACTAAGAGCAGAGCCATATCTAACGAAGCGGCTACACTCTTTAGAAAGCATAATGTTGAAATCGCGTACTAAGAGCAGAGCCATATCTAACGAAGCGACTACACTCTTTAGAAAGCATAAATACACTTAGTCAATCCAGATATGAAATAGAGTAGTGGTAGAGTGTAAGTCTCCTGCGTGAAAGGTCTCCAGTTCGGACCCCCTAGCCAGTAAGAATTTATTCGATGTATATGATTACCGGTATGCGAAGTAATAAAATAATAACTTCAAAGAACTTTAAGGGCACAAAGTTTATTTATAAAAATAATTTTACTATGAAAAATTCCCAAATTCCAAGATAAGTGCCTAACGTTCATATTACATTATGTTGATGAACGCTCTCAACACCCTAGACAGGATTTTCTGAAATGAACGTAAACGCTCTGAAACGCTGAAGATTGTGACTCACAGGGCGTTCACGAACACTCGAGAACGTAGCTAAACGCTCCGTAGTGTGTTTGAGATCACTCCAAGGCATTCACATTTACGCTCGAGAACACACTGGGATGGTGTTCTTAGCGCGTTCTTCGCAATTGATGAACACCTCCGTGGTGCATTCCTAAACGCTCAGAACACGTTCTCTTTTTCGCTAGGGTTAGCACATGCAATTATTTTCAAATTCGGTTTTTCAAAGTGTTTGTCTCTTCCCTAATGGGAAAATAGAAGTATATACGGAAAAATCATATATTAACGAGCAGCAAATGTTGAAATAATAATCCATTCGCTGATAAAATGTTTCCGCACCCATTCTTTCCATATCGTTTGAAATACTGATAAAAACTAAATGTTTGTTTCATCTTAGAAAGACTACCATCGTTCATTACATTAATTGTTAACTCAAAACGAAGTATTCGCCTTTAACTAGTCGAGAAAATCTGCGAGTGGTTACAAGTACAAGTTTTAGAGCATTGTACCGTATTATACTTTTTACTGTATAATACAATACTGTATAGTAATGAAAAAAGTATAATACAGTACAAGGTACTGTATTATACTTTTTGTCGAAGGTAGAGGTAGTTTAAAAAAAGAATTAGTCGTATTCTAGCATTATTCTTGAATTTACGCACCAAGTATTAATATAAAAAAAGGTGGCTTTCCAGATACACAATCTATTATTTTTCTACTTAATCACCTAAAAGAGTTGTTCTTGCGCCAACCTGTTACGGTCCCATGATAACAATAATTTTGTTATTGAAATTACCGTTGCGCAAATCCACTTAATTGGCTTTGGACCAAGTAAAAACTGGAGCGGTAGCGCCGGACGACAAGAACTCCGCTACCACGCAGTCCACCGAGGCATCAAACCTCGAAAGAGTCTTGGGTGAGAGAATTGCAGAAAGCCGCGAGGAAGAGCGATGTTGCCAAACCGAGGACGCCACTTGCTGCGCAGAGTGAACGGAGATAACCGCGACCAAGTTATACGCCGCAGTCAGCGCCACTCGGCCCGGAATTGTGCTGAACTAACAATATACGAAATTTGTACATACTGCCAACAAATTGGCGTCCATACTAATTTTCGGAAATGGGGTCTACATGATGTAAATAGTCGATTCCAGTGATTTTTACACGTTTGTAATCCGGCGTCCGGTATACGGCAGCCAAATTACACTCGGACGCCAGATCAAATGCAACTTGCTCATTAACGGGTGCCAAAATGATAGCAGGATTTATATATATATATATATATATATATATATATATATATATATATATATATATATATATATATATATATATATAAATCCCGCTATCATTTTGGCACCCGTTAATGAGCAAGTTGCATTTGATCTGGCGTCCGAGTGTAATTTGGCTGCCGTATACCGGACGCCGGATTACAAACATGTAAAAATCACTGGAATCGACTATTTACATCATGTAGACCCCATTTCCGAAAATTAGTATGGACGCCAATTTGTTGGCAGTATGTGCAAATTTCGTATATTGTTAGTTCAGCATATTTCCGGGCCGAGTGGCGCTGACTGCGGCGTATAACTTGGTCGTGGTTATCTCCGTTCACTCTGCGCAGCAAGTGGCGTCCTCGGTTTGGCAACATCGCTCTGCCTCGCCAGCTTTCTGCAATTCTCTCACCCAAGACTGTTTCGAGTTTTGATGCCTCGGTGGAGTGCGCGGTAGCGGAGTTACCGTCGTCCGGCGCTACCGCTCCAGTTTTTACTTGGTCAAAAGCCAATTAAGTGGATTTGCGCAACGGTAATTTCAATAACAAAATTATTGTTATCATGGGACCGCAACAGGTTGGCGCAAGAATAACTCTTTCAGGTGATTAAGTAGAAAAATAATGGATTGTGTATCTGGAAAACCACCTTTTTTATATTAATACTTGGTGCGGAAATTCAAGAATAATGCTAGAATACAACTAATTCTTTCTTAAAACTACCTCTACCTTCGACAAAAAGTATAATACAGTACCTTTTCTCTCAAACTTGTACTTGTACTTTTACTTGTAACCACTCGCAGATTTTCTTGACTAGTTAAAGGCGAATACTTCGTTTTGAGTTAACAATTAATGCAATGAACGATGGTAGTCTTTCTAAGATGAAACAAACATTTACTTTTTATCAGTATTTCAAACGATATGGAAAGAATGGGTGCGGAAACTTTTTATCAGCGAATTGATTATTATTTCAACATTTGCTGCTCGTTAATATATGATTTTTCCGTATATACTTCTATTTTCCCATTAGGGAAGAGACAAACACTTTGAAAAACCGAATTTGAAAATAATTGCATGTGCTAACCCTAGCGAAAATGAGAGCGTGTTCTGAGCGTTTAGGAACGAACCACGGAGGTGTTCATAAATTGCGAAGAACGCGCTAAGAACACCATCCCAGTGTGTTCGCGAGCGTAAATGTGAATGCCTTGGAGTGATCTCAAACACACTACAGAGCGTTTAGCTACTTTCTCGAGTGTTCGTGAACGCCCTGTGAGTCACAATCTTCAGCGTTTCAGAGCGTTTACGTTCATTTCAGAAAATCCGTTGATGAGCGCGTCCATCAACATAATGTAATATGAACGTTGGGCACTCATCTTGGAATTTGGGAATTTGTCACAATAAAATTATTTTTATAAATAAACTTTGTGCCCTTAAAGACCTTTGACGTTATTATTTTATTACTTTGCATAACGGTAATCATATACATCGAATAAATTCTTACTGGCTAGGGGGTTCGATCTGAAGACCTTTCACGCAGGAGACTTACACTCTACCACTACTCTATTTCATATCTGGATTAACTAAGTGTATTTATGCTTTATAAAGAGTGTAGTCGCTTCGTTAGATATGGCTCTGCTCTTAGTACTCGATTTCAACATAGCTGACGTGTATGACCTAAGGCTGATGATTTATAAGCTCATATCTGACGTCAGGGATGCATATACGGCTTTTCTTTATAACACATTATTATTGGCTTTCTAATATACATTATTTCGAAGTAGAATTGAGAAAGAAATAAGATTGAACCAATTTTCATGCCGCGTTAGGCCACACTATGGATGCTATTACTAATTTACAATTCATATTGAAAATGCATTTTGGAAACTAGACACCCGGAATTCACGGCTCGCAAGCGACGGATTTGGATTTTTGTGCTGTGTGGGTTGGCACAAAGAAATAGAAAGGATGCATTTATTCCCTTGAAGACTACCGGAAAGAAAACGGCTGTGTTTTCACTAAATGCACAGATGAAGATGGACCGCTAAAAGATATCCATTAGATGACTATTAGATATTGATGTTTGAGGATTGGGTGCGCTTTGTTATTTCTCAGAAGCTTATTCTCACAATAAATCTGTTAGTGGAGTTGAAGTTATTCTCACAATGGATTTGCCATCAAAATAGTAATACTGCATCATGGCTTTTGGAGCGTTCCAACATGTTTCAAAACATTCTCGGCAGCGTTCATCTGCGTTCCATGACAGCTCAGTCGGACAGCGTTCTTGAGTGTTCCAGAACATAAATGCAAACACTCTCAGTAGGCGTTTTCTCGGGCGTTTCAGACCTAGGTCTTCGGAACAGCGTTTACGAACGCATGAGAACAGTGAGGGAAACACAGATTAACGTGGATGAACATCAACAAACACTATGAAAACGCTAAAGAACGCACAGGAACGTTAAAAGAACACCTGTAAACGCACTCCAGCAGCGTTATCAGCCTCCTTCATTTTCGCCAGGGAAATTGTTAGATACTTTTTTTAGAAACATTTTCCAGAAAATTTTTTTCTGTTCTCGTCAACGTCAATTTCGCATGGTATCTCATGGGGTGAAATGAGGGGTTGAATGACGAATATTTAAATATCCTCCAGTCGACCGCTAGATCTGCTGTCACCCAATTCACATTGAAAAGGGCTGTTAACCAAAATTTACATTCATGATAATATAATCTATCGAATTCATAAATTTTCAAAGCTCTTCCTTGCGAGTCCAAATATCCTGTTTTATAATTTGAAAATAAATGGATCGCCTTGCACTCATCGCCCCACTGCAGAAATAAATAAACAATTAAAATATGCTCAAATTGGCAACATAAATCAAGCTTCTAAGGGACGAATTGGGGCCTCCCGTATGTAGTCCTCTTGGTGTGAATCTCGAGCCATTTGTATCGAAAAAAGCCACGAAAAAGTAATGCAATAGACGTGGGACACGAAATTTAAACGTTTCCCTGGCTAAGGTTACTTTAAGAAAATGAGGCATTGAAGGGTAAACTGACCGCACGTTCTCATGGTAAAATAATTCGCGTCTCTATAAGTGGAGTGAGATCTCACTTCATTTAATACAAGAACTGCCTCCATGAGTAATGCGATAGCCATGAAACCCGATATGGAGACACTTCCCTGGCAATATAAATCAAGCTTCTACGGGACGAACTGGGGCCTCCCGTATGTATTCCTCTTGGTGTGAATCTCGAGTCATTTGTATCGAAAACAGGCACGAAAAAGTAATGCGATACACGTGGGAATCCGAAATTTGAACTTTTCCCTGGCTAAGGTTACTTTAAAAAATGAGGCATTGAAGGGTAAACTGACCGTTCGCTCTCATGGTAAAATAATCCGCGTCTCTATAAGTGGAGTGAGATTTCATTTCATTTTACACGAGAACTGACTCCGTGAGTAATGCGATAGCAGCGGTAACCCGATATGTAGACACGTCCTGATATGGAGACACGTCCAATTAAAGGCTTGGCCCTCGACGAAATAGACATTAATTTAAATGATGAGATCCCTATTGAAGATGATGGAGTTGAAAAAGATGATGATGATAATAGGAATATGAGCGATGTAATCGATGATTCATTCTCAAGTTTCGAGCTAGAAAAAGGGAATGAAACCAGATCACCCTATGTTTCCCCTTGTACTTCGAAAAAAACTTAAAGGATACTCGTCCCAAGGACAGAGGAGCAAAAACATATTGTGGCATCATGTTTTAAGAAACACATACAAAACAAAATACCCCCGAAGAAGAGAACTTGGTTAAAAATTAAAGTTTTTATACAAAACATTTATAAAAAGATGGATTAGTTATGTACAATGATATTGTAAAAGTAAATTTCAAAGGCAAAATAGCCTAAGCAGAGTTTTGAAATACTAGTTTAACCCAAAGTGAGTTTTTGTATTACTCAATTTTTTTAATATATCAGTACATTTTGTTAAATCAAATTTTTCGGTTTCTTTGCTGCCTCATAAAAAATTGTACCACTGATTTTGATCCACAAGACCAGTTATTTAATTTGTAAATTTCATTGATCTTGAGAATTTTATTGTAAGGCTTTAATTCTAAATCAAAGGGTGTTTGCTTTTTCCTCAAAGTGGCATATTTAGTTGATAATCCAATATAATAATGCAGTAGTGATAAAATAAACTACATAACCCCTTCAATGCCAATGTATTTATTTTGAATATTGACAAAAATTTTCCTCTCTGCAGAAGTGAAACCCGAATTAATTAATACTGCTTTCCAATGTTTATCCTCATAGAAAGGTGACTTTAATTGATGGTATTAAAACCTTTGGCTCAATTATATGTACAATTTATCCTAATCTTACTTCAGCCAATAAGGTTTGAAAACTGCGTTACTCTTCACTATCCATAAGTT
The DNA here is from genome assembly GCA_963169105.1 of Ceriagrion tenellum. NCBI lineage: Eukaryota > Metazoa > Arthropoda > Insecta > Odonata > Coenagrionidae > Ceriagrion > Ceriagrion tenellum. The sequence continues at coordinate 176,673,620 of OY720633.1, forward strand.
CAGGCTACTATCCATAAGTTCGGTAGCTACTGAATCCGCGACCAATTTTCCAGCTAAAGATACACCAGCAACTGAGATTTTAAGGAAAAGGATGTCGGTAAAGAACCAAATAATGGGGGTAAAGTAAGTGGTTTTTAAACTTTTTTCTAACGGAAATCTGACCATGTACTCTAAGATACCAACTTAAAACCGCCTTTACCGTGAAAATAATTATCGTTTGTCAATTTTTTCTACTGTGCGGAATTGAATCTTCTTTATTAAAGCCTCGGCAGTAGTTCCCCATTGTTAAAGTTTACCAGAGCCTATCTATATTGCCTAACACTTATGCCATTATAAAATCTTTCCCCCGGATTATCTCCTCCCGCCCCACGATTTTGTGGAAATGCGTCTGTAAGGTAATGCAGGAAGTGGGATTTTTAACGAGATTTGGCACCCTATTGCATTTTAAGTGGCAGTATGGCAACAAATAAAAGTTGTTCCTCACCTCTCTTAAGCTTTTCTGCTTTCAGCAACCCATTGTTTATATTATTATGAAATTCAGGGCCTAGGGTTATCTTCCTGTTTTCAGGTCCAGTAAAAATGCTTTCCTTTAGACGTAGCTCTTCACTATATGCTGTGAAAATATTTCCACTTAGTACTAGCAACCACTTTCATATTTTATCAGCGTTTTATCAAAATTCTTAATCAGGCATTACTTGATAAGCAAAGGAGGGAGAAGCATTTCCTTCGGACCAACTAATGGATAGTAGAGTAAATTGTACTTTTCTAGGTTATAAATTCTTCTTTAAGCCACAGTTTTTCAAGGAAGAGATATTTCCCGTCTTTGCTGTCCCATAAACATTAGAATAGTTATATTTTTTGTGAAGTCATGGAAGTTGTGAAAAGTGAAGTTAAATTTTGAGCCCCCACCGTAATTATACAAGTTCTGATTCGCGGCCCACGTCATCGCGTTGTCATCACGATAAACACGTATTGTCCTTGGCTTTATAAAAAGCAAGGGTTTTGGCATTCTTCTTCTTAAATGAAGTTTAACTTACTCTTTTATTGCATTTTATAAGGAATAAGAATATAATTTAGCATTATATTGACTCATGTATTTCATGGTAACATTTTAATGTGTTTTAGTGATAGAAGTAATGCCAGCAAATATCAAATCCCTTTCTAACTTAGGAAGATTAATTGACCCCTTTTTCAGCCGCTTGTGTCTCATTTATTTATTATTTTTCACGTAAATTATTGCATTTTAATTAAATTGAACAACTATTCTAAACTTGAAACGCGAAACTACTGGGATAATGATAAAAACAGTTTGAGAGTCATTCACGGATATCGCGTGTCCACACATAATGAAATAAAACGGCGAATTTGGTGGAATGTGACATGATGGAAACTTATTGATTTACAAATCCTTATTAGAATACCAAGTTCATTGTGAGAGAAATATTTGTATGCATGTTGCTTAAACCGTGTCGGCTAGTTTTATTGGAAGAATCTTCGTGTAGTATTGGGAAAATCTTCGATCTTTTCCCTGCAAATCGATTTCGTGACACAGTGCTGCGTGATAGGCCACCGCGGACTTACCTAGTTGACTGCGCCAGTCAAATTCCTCTCTCGCTTTCCTCTAGGCGTGTTTATAGCATACCGAAACAAAACTGAAATACATGAATGAGGAGCAAAAAAGATAAATTTCAATAAAACTTGGCTAAGTATGCTCCTAGTGATACAATGTTTACCCCTATGCTGATTATAATCGTTGTTTGGCAGTTGTAGTACATTTAGTTAATAGTAGTTAATAGTTAAGTGCAACACGTTCACCCATTTTATGCAATAGCAGCTATAAACTGCAAAAATGACAAGCGAGAGCGAAGTTTCCATGATAGATAAATTTGGCAACAGCGCAGGAAGGCAAAATGATATCGCAGTGGTAGTAAATATACAAAATGGATTCCAAATTGATGATCAAATGTAAAAAATATACTCTGGACGCCATAATGATTGGTTATGAAAGGATGCCAAAATGTTACCTGTCTGTACGGATTCAAGGTGCACGTATATCTCCTGTAAAAAAATAGTTGTCGCAAAACAAAATAGTACACAAGGGCGGAAATCACTCGGTTGTTCTACATACGCGATAAAATAGAAATATATATAAATATTTCTGGTGGATGCCAAAATGTTGCAGAGTGTAAGGAAGGCAAAATGATAGCGGGATGTATATATATATATATATATATATATACACATATATATATATATGTATATATATATATATATATATATACATATATACATATATACATATATATATATATATACACATATATATATATACACATATATATATATACACATATATATATATATATATATATACACATATATATATATATATATACATATATATACATATATATATGTATTGTATACACGGAACAAATGACATTTGTTCCGTGATACGCCTTGAAGACGGACAAGTTCCGAAAGCTAGCGATGTAAGTGTGATCGTCTCTTTTTTTGTGTCTATCTCCTCCATCCTATCCACATCGTGTGTGTGTGTATATATATATATATATATATATATATATATATATATATATAAGCTAGTTCAATTCATTCTGAAACGCAACGCCTTCACTTTCAATGGGCGTTTCTTTCTTCAAGCCAAGGGAACGGCTATGGGCACAAGAATGGCCCCTTCATATGCCAATCTCTTCATGGGAAAGCTCGAAAGTGATTTCCTCGCCACCCAGGAATTACAACCGGAGCTCTGGGTTAGATTCATTGATGATATTTTCATCATATGGACCCACGGCGAGGATACCCTAGCAAACTTCCTCAAATCTCTAAATCAGTTCTCATCCATTCGCTTCACATCGGCCACTTCTCCTTCTCAAATCACCTTTCTCGACGTAGGCATTTCCATCACAAATAATAACACCTTTGAGACTTCGGTCCATATCAAGCCCTCCAACAAACAACTGTATTTGCATTACAACAGCTGCCATCCCAAACACACTAAGCACTCAATTCCTTATTCGCTGTCGATCCGTGGCCACCGGATTTGCAACTCCAAAGAAAAACTTCACGAATACCTTGATAAGCTTCACAATTCTTTATCCAATAGAAATTATCCCGAGCCACTTCTAAAAAAACGTATTTTACCCTCCTCTGCTAATTTCACCCCACGTAAAAAAGACACCCCCCTGGACGCCCTAAATCTTCACATCACATATTTTCCTGGCGTCCAAAAACTCAAGACCATCCTCAAAGACTTATTCCCAATTTTAGATACTAACAGATCGACAGCCAATCTCCTACCCAAATGCCCCACAGTATGTTTCAGACGTCCACCTAACTTAGCCAATCTTCTTCGCTCCAATTCTTCGCGAGAGGGTACATCGAATGACACTCCCCGTCCCACCACACAGAGATGCAACAAACCACGGTGCAAAACGTGCAACATGTTTCGCCCCCTATCCTCATTTCAGAGTCCTAACACAGAGACGCCGTTCGACATCAAAGCCTCCGGCTCTTGCGACTCCCACAACTTAGTTTATGTGTTACAATGTAAACTATGTCCCGGTTTTTATGTGGGCGAATGTATTACACCCCTTAATATTAGAATGAATAACCATCGGTGCACCTGTAAAGACCCATCTTCCACTTTCCCCGTCCCTACTCATGTGCGGAAGCATGGCTTGTCCTTTGACAAGTGCTTTGAGGTGGCAATATTGATCTCCCTTCCCCCGGACGCCCCGTTAATTGAAGTGCGCCAGAAGGAGCTGGCCATAATCTGGTTGCTAAAATCGTACGCCGCGCCCGGATTAAATAAAATACATTAATCGCACGCTCCCCGTTGTTTTCCATTTACCCCCTTCCCTTCCTTCTTCCCCCCCCCCCCCCCACCCTCACTGCGACCCCTTCCGCTCTCTCCGGCCAAGACACGAGCTGGTAAAAATTTCCCCTTTTCAAGAACCGTTCGTCAACCGCTGGGAAAAACCCCTTCCCCTTCCCCCATCCCCACTCCCCTAACCTACCGCCCCTCCTACCCCTATCCTCACCAGCGCACACGACATTTGTTCCGTGATACGCCTTGAAGACGGACTAGTTCCGAAAGCTAGCTATGTAAGTGTGATCGTCTCTTTTTTTGTGTGTCTATCTCCTCCATCCTATCCACATCGTGTGTTCATCGCCGCATGGCTGACTCCAATCCATCAACGTATTTATATATATATATATATATATATATATATATACATACATACATACATACATACACACACACACACTAATATTCACACCATCATATATATATAATCAATCATCATTCACTCACACTGCACAGCGGCAAATACATACAAATAAATAATAAAAGAGAAAGGAAGAAAGAAAGTGGATAGGAACACATAAAATTGACGAACACAATGATGGTGTGAAGATGAAATGATGGCCGATTCCAAGCAGAAAAAATTCGACTGGACCGGGAATCGAACCACGGACCTTTGGATTTCGCATCCACTGCTCTGACCACCGAGCTACCCAGTCTACTAAGAATCAACTGGAATCGGTGGGGCTTTGAAAAGCAGCCGTGGCGCCATCTATTGGCCACTCGAGGGTCATGCCTTGGGGAGTGTTTGTTCATATTAACCCCCCGCCGATTCCAATGGTTTCTTACATACACACACACACATACATACATACATACATACATACATACAATATAATTATTCTGCCATGGCTTTTGAGAGCCCTTGAGGAATGACAGCACCTGCCACCAATAAATAAATTTGGACTTTGGTACCCACCGTCATTAGTAGTTGCAGTGTACGGTTGATACCCACCGTCATTGTACGTCGCATTGTAAGCTACCTTCTTCTTCTTTTTCTTTTTGGCGTTCTTCTTGGCACATAGCAATAGAGTCCCTCCCTTCCCCTTCACCTTCTCTTTTGTCCTCTTGTCACCAACTATACTCTGCTTCATGGCTTCCCGCCTGAACACAGACAGCAAAAGTTGAACATTTGCATGAGTACCATAAATGTTCTAAAAGAACAAAATTTTAGTAGGCTGCGATTTGACAAGGTAATATGTATTTACTTTGCAGGGCACCAATAAAATACACAAAAGATCCCTCAATTAAAAATTGGTCCATTCTGAGGGACCATTTATGCATCAAATTTCTATGCTAAGTAGAACAATGCTTCACCAACCAAGGGTTTTAATTGTGAAAAGTTATGCATAGAAACGACAACATTCAAGAGTCAATTGAGCATGAAATGCTTAGAATAATGGAACAAATTTATATTAATAGACTAACACACTATTTCCAATATATGATGGCAAAAATTTGAACCAACTTCTCTGGATCAACTACACATAATCCATCCTCACCCAAATCCAACTCATCTCAACCAACTTGCAGTCCATCCAAGTGATGCACAGCTCCTAGCAAACCAGTTGACAGCCACTGATTCATACCATGCAGCCACTGATTCATATCATTCACATCATAAATAGACAAACAATTGTAGACAATACTTTTTTAGGCTGTTATGCAATCATCAGGTACAATGTATGCAACAAATTGAAGTCAGTTGCACTACAGTTTGGAAGTAAATAGGATTTGAGGGAGGAGACTGAGTAAATAACAATTGAGGGAGGAGTTCAAAGTGCATATGGTTTGGTCAACCAAGGAGACGGTGTGTCAGGTGGAGGAGGTTGGGGAGGGGGGCCGAGAGGGACTGGTAGGTGTGTTATACCCTGTGTGCAACAGGCGTGGGATTGATAACTAAGGGGAGAGGTGAAGAAAGGTTAGGTCCTAGCAATAGGGCTGTGCGCAACTTTTATTTGAGTATTAGAAAGGTCAGGCTAAAATAGAAATTTTGGTAATGTCACTTCAATTGTTATGGCCAGTATCTTTGCTTAGTAGCCCTATAAAATAAGCACGATTTTATGTTGCACTGAAACACCCTCCCAACATTGTTGTTGGATTGTAGAGATGGGATGAAAGGAACTGAGCAGTTCAACTGGAACAGTTCCAAGAAACTAAGTGATCAGAAAATGAATGGTTCACACATACTACCTGTTCCATGCAGTAATTTAAAGTTAGAACCAAGTGCTACCTACATTGTATGAAAGAAGCAGCAGAGGGTCATCAATTGCATTCATCAAGTTCCTTTGCATACAAACAGATGGTGAGACTAGAGTCAAGGCATTCAGGAGAGAGGGGTGTTGGAGACACAATCCACCCAACCATTTGATAATACCCCTTGTGGAGGGCACAGCTTACACACATCTTTGAGTTCCAAGAATGAATGTGAACAGCATGCTTAATAGAATTCAGCACATTGTTCAGAAAGAACAACAGGCTCAATAGAGTTTAGCTATGATACAACTCTCAGAAAGAGGCATTGAACATCATGTGTAATGGAGTTCAAAGGCAGAGCTTCTGGTGAAGATTTTTCCAACAGCAGGGCTCCAAGTAAAGTAAGGTTTGGAAAAACTTGAAGAGGTATTTTAGCTTGATGCAATTCCAATCGGAAATTATCCATGCACTCTTCGCCGATATATGGGATGGGTTTCAATTCTAAGGAAAGTAAAAATTCGACACTGTTTCATTCACATACATTTCTGTGGACATGCAATGTTTGATTAGGTGAAAATTTTAGTCCGACATGGGAAATTCATTTTTAAGTTCAGAGTCGAGCATAGAGTAAGACCGTGAGAACTAAATTATTCCACACTACAGTATTTTAAGTATTCTTATGCTTAATTCATCAAAAACATCATCCAACCTGGACAACAAATAATGATAGGCCATTCATTGTCGTGTACTAAGCTAAATGAAGCTATCAATCCATTATTTCTTCAGAATTTTAATATAAAAGTTTGCTGAATGGCAGTGATAATAAACCTCAATACCAAGAGACTAAGTATTCATTTTAGTGGTAAATGTAGGGGTTATAACAGGGGCTGAGGTTGAGATTAACAAGGGAAGGTATTGCCAGAGAGGGGAGTTGCGTTGAGAGAAATTCAAGAGGCAAAAGTTGTGTGAGAGGTGATAACTGTGAGCATGGGAATTATGGTGAAGGAAGGGAGGCAGGCCTGAAATGGGAATTTAGACCACAGAGCCATTGGAAATCATGCCAAGGGATGGACAGGGCGACATTAACTCCACTTGGCACATGCAATGCACTTATTTGAGGGAATTTTTCTGGTCTCAAGTAGCCAAATGCTGATAGGATTGGGATCAGTCATTGGGGGAGACAGGTTTAAAAATGCCATATAGCAATTTTTTCTTCCAATGAAAACATATTAGCATACCATAACCAGAAAATTACAGCCATGCATTGAATTAACATACTCAAAGAAAGACCAACAGAGCATGATGAAAAATAAATCTGCAAACACTTTCCTCAAGAGGCAGTGGCAAGTTATAAAGGGAATGACTACACTAAAGGGGGCAGCAGAAAAAAATCATTTTTTTTCGTCAAGTGAGGTAGGGTGTGACTTACTGATGCTGGAAACTTCGACTCGGAATGAGCCCAGCCAGTGTCTGATCTTCCTCCCCCTCTCGGAAGGCCTGCCACCAATTTGGATCCTCTTGGCTGATAACATGCAATATATCACCCTTCTGGAAGCTGATCCCCAGTTCTCGACACGGAATGAATGCATCTTCCTCAGGGTCATAATCAAAATGCGCCTTCACATGCATCTAAAAAAGAGAGAAATTTAACTTTTATTCACATTTGACCACTGGTAACTTCTTTACATCACTAAAGTTGACTTAATTACTCAAGAAAAAATCCACTAGTTTAGTTGGAACAGTAAATCACTCCAGAAAAAAGTACCAATCTCTCTCTGGAAAATGCATGGAGAATTGTAATCCACTAGAGTACTTAATTCTGACCATGTTACAAAGACAATTTATCAAGGAATAAAGGGCAAAAATGTCCTAGCACTGAGTTCTTTTCACTCCAGTAAATTAGACCCTCGCTTTATGATGGGTTCGACTTACAATGGTTTCGACTTACCATCTGAGCTGTTTTTGCGCGTGCTTTATAAAATTTCCAATTTTGCTGATTTTGTTTCCACTCACACAATGTGTCATCCATTCATAATTCTAAGCCTTATTTGTAAACGAAACACATTTTTAACATAGCAACATTTACATATTCAATGCTACTAGTAAGTTAAAGCTGCCAGCGAGGTTAGGAGAAATGTTGTGATGCGCTACCGCACATCATCTCCGACGAGATATTGCAACATTCATTACGTAGTCAGTATCAAATATAATAGGAAGAATAATAAGGCTTTCATTAGTCACTACACATACAAAATTTTGCCATAGTGAAATTCTATAAAACAAACACTTCACCAAAAGAGTAACTTCATGTTCGAGCGTATTACCTACCTAAGAAGTGATTCGATACCTTAATGGATATAGCTGTACCTAGGTAGTAAATCAGGCAAATGAAATGAGTTAAATAAAAACTTAATACGATGAATGACAGGGTTGTAATGTGATGGCTATTGTGTGTGAATATGCTTCCAAATTTAAGTCCCTTACAACTTCCTTCCATTCACTACCAAGAGATGTAGTGTCGCACAGCCATCTGGGTCGCCCATTACGCTGTATGGTATTTTCAAGGTCAGTCTTTGAGTGTCTTCCATACGAAGTGATGTGGGTGTAGAAGCTCTTCATTCGTACTGTGAATCTCTCTTTTTGAACCGCATATACTCTTCCAGATTGTGAAGAGTTTGTGGTTTATTGTGAGAAGTTTTTGTTTTATTGGGAGGAGTTTTTGTAGTGACTATGCTCCCCAAAGTGCATCCTAAGCTGAAAATAAGGATTAAAACATAGCAAGAGATTGTGAAAAAAATACGATGAGGGTGCTCGGGTCAGCACTTTGTCATGTAAGTACGTTTTTTCACAGTCAACGATATCAATGATAATTAAACAGAAAGAGCACCCGAGAGAAATTAAAGTGACCAATGAATCCACTTCTTTGCAAAAAGGAAGAGAGTTGATTCTGAAATGGATACACTCCTGCTACTGTGGATCAGTGAGAAGGAATTGAAAGGTGTCACTGTGCCTCGGCAATTTATATGTGAGAAGGCCAAACAAAGTTTTGAAGATCTTCGATGCAAAACACCTTCAATGAGTGCTACACGACATGAACAATTTAGAGCTAGCAAAGGCTGGTTCGAACGATTTAAAGGATGAACGGGCATTAAAAGTGTCTTAAGGCAAGGCAAAGTGCAGTGCATAGTGCAGATACAGAAGCAGCGAAAATATATGTAGTTCACTTCAATGAAATTATTGAAAATGAAGGTTATAGCCCACAACAAGTGTTCAACGCCGATGAGACGGGCCTCATTTGGAAACAAATTCCTAAGAGGACATACATTACGAAGAAAGAGGCTGCATTGCCTGGACATAAGCCCATGAAAAACAGGGTCACACCTCTGCTAGGAGCTAATGCTTCAGGCAACTGCGAACCATGCCCGTATACCACACAGAAAACCCCAGGGTCTTCAAGAAAAACAAAGTGGACAAGTGCAATTTGGGTGTCTTTTGGCGTTGCAACAAAAAAGCTTGGGTCACACGCCAAATTTTTAATGAGTGGGTGTTATCGGAGTTCTGCCCTTCCATAAAAAGCTAGGTGCCTTGAGAGTATAGACCTGCCTCTTAAAGCATTGTTGGTTCTGGATAGTGCCCCAGGTCATGACTCAAATCCTGCCGCATCCATTGATGCAGAATTCGACTTTGTGAAAGTGCCATTCCTTCCTCCCAACACCTCTTCTTTGCTACATCCGATGGATCAAAAAGTAATTGCCAATTTAAAAAAAAAATACTTAAAAAAGGTGTTTGCTAACTTCTTCGAGGAGACTAGCCGTCCGAATTCTATCTCTCTGAAAGATTTTTGGAAGTCACACTTCAACATTTTAGGGAGTATTCATTTAATCGTGGACTCATGGAGTGAAGTTTCCATCAGATGCCTGAATTCAGCGTGGAGAAAGATTTGGCTGAAAGTTGCTCACAATTTTCAAGGCTTTGATGAAGAGCAAGTGATAGGCGAGGAAATTATTGACCTCAGTCATACGTTAGGGCTGGAGGTGGATGAAGATGGCATCGAGGAGCTAATTGATGACTACGGAAGAGAGCTGAGCACTGAAAAACTCCAAGACTAGGAGAAAGTGTTAGATGAAGAAGGTAGTGGCAAGAACGACTCCCCAAAATAAGGGAATATGGTGACTTCTGAGGACATTAAAGAATTGCTTGCTGCTTGGGGTACAGAGAGAAGGCTAGTAAAGAAACATCCTGACGTAGAACAGACTGAACTTTTATCGTGCTACTATGAAGATAAAGTCATATGACACTTCAAAAGACTTCATATGGATAGGGTTTAACAAACCACCTTACATCAATTTTTCAAGTAAAATCTTCAATTTTCCTCTCAGATTGAGCCTGCACATAAATAACATTTTACCTATCAATGTGATTATTTAAACATTGCAAGAGAAGTCACCATTGTTTTGCATTTTAATTTCACTTGTTTTTAGTAAAGCCTCCATTAAAATAGTTATGACCCCTTCTTATGTGTTTCGTGTTTCTCGCTCCATGGATGCCTGAGTCTCCCTACCCCGAAGAGCCAAGTCAGCAGAAGAGCCAGCCAGGGGCGGCACACTCGCCTTAGGAAGGCATTTCATTGTTTGTATTGTTTGAAGATGCCCAACGTACACTCAAACAGTCATGACGGTCGGGACGCCTCGGAAACACTGAATTTTTAAACGAAATATTTCATTGGCAAAAGCAATGCGCACGTAAATTATTTAAGGAAAGGTTTCCGCTGAAGTAGTTGCGATGCGTGGATGATTGCGTGGAATGAATAGTAAGTTGCCTCATTGCCAAAGTTAGGTACTTTCTAATCCACGTTATCTTCCCATTGCTTCAAAATGCAGTAAAATATGAAGTCGCTGAAATTGACTGCCGTGGCGATGACAGGGGTGAGGATGCACGTCTTGCAATAGGGCTCATGGAGGGAAATTCAGTGTGACAATTTACTGCGTAATTAATGCGTGCGTATCTAATGTTAATTTTAAATGTTGGTTTAATAATATTTTTAATAATCTAAATCCAGTATATTTTGTATGCATTGTCTCTGACGCATACAATGAATGGATTGGCACTGATGCTCTTAAAACCGATTCCTCGTCCGGAAATAATGCCGATTCAACATATGATAGAATTAGCTTTACGATCGGTCCTCCGGAACAGATTAATATCGTAAAGCAAGGATCTTCTGTATTAGTAAATTTAATTCTAAAAATCATCCTTAAACTGTGTTGTACTATAATTAAAAAAGTATGGGGTGGACATTGCAGACAAAATGGCAAAGCAGTACTCAGTCAAAGCATCATCAATGAAGTGGCCTATTAATAGTTTCTATAACATTCTAGACCTGGCAGCAATAAATGCCATTGTGGTATACATGGCTGTCATTGGGAGGAAGATTTCATGAATTAATTTCATCCAACAGCTTGTGGAGGAAGACCAAACTAGTTACACGAATAAGAGAGGGAATCAGGAACAATCTTTTAGAGAAGGAATATATGGAAAAAAAGCAGGAGCCAAATTGTGGAGAACTGCATTGGGATTAATACAGTTTCAAAATGTCAATTCTGCAAGAAGGTGTCCTCCGGGAAGTGTGCCAAAAAAACTGAATAGACATGTGTCAAATGCATCAACAAAAAATATAGGCAGTATTATAGACAATAAACATTAAAATGAATTTTTATGTAAAACATATCATGTTTATAAAAGTTTTTCATTACAATAATTTTTGAAAACCCCCAGTAAATTGCTTTTGATTTTCAGGCATATTCCTGGTTTTACCAAAATAAATTTTTTTGTTATAAGGACCAAAATTTGAAAAATTAAAGATATGTAAACAATAATGTAATACGCATTTGTAGTTTATTGATGTGTCATTTTAAGCAAGAACACTAAAATAAAATTGAAAACAATGAAAAATTTATTTTACATACATTTTTTGTCTTAAGCCTTAAGTTTACATATCAATACATTATTCATATTGACAAAATTATGAATGTTCTAAAGTAAAAATATTGATGTACGTTAAAAAAAGTGGTGGTTAGTAGAAAAACCATTAAAATGTAAACTCAAAAGAGCAAAGTGAGAAATTAATTCATATTATTACCGAGGGTCAAAATGACACACTATGGGTATTGAATGATGTCAAAAAGTCCGGGCGTCCTAGCGATAAGTATTTAGGGTGAATCAAGGGTTTGATGAATAGACAAAGGTACTGAAACACACCCGCAAGGACCTGCTGATACCCTCAATCAAGATGGCAATGATGATCACTATCATATTACTGCTTCATTATATGTTCTTTAAAGGACTCTGCAAACATCTTCACCACCTGAATTCAATGATATTCTTAGTTTTTTTTCAATTTTTATCCCTGTTTCTTTCCATATTTGTCCATTTGCCCACACTGGTTTGCTTCTTAACGGCTAAACATAAAGATTAAACAGTTTTTTTGACTCAACTTATTCTTCAGTTACCAATTTTAGACAATATTTACAGGCCAAAAAGAAGACTTCAACTTACACTTAAAGATAAACCATAATTGTGATCACTGTAATGACCCAATTATTCAAGTTATTTTAGATGTTATTTTATTATTATTATATATTAGATGTATAATTTTGACTTTCCACTCTGTATATAACCCTTTGGTTTGTGCAAAAATTTATGATAAAAAACTATTAGCATTTATAATAGTTGCATTTTGAACAAACATCAATTACATTACCAATCGTGGACGAGTATCTACACTAATATTAGATTATGTGTAGCTGGTATTAATTTACCAGCACTGCAAGAAATATACTGCAAATTTATTTTCTAATATCCATAAGAACTTTTTGAACATATGCAGCAGACAAGGATTTAGTTCATGTCTTCGTCATGAGTGGCTAATAAAAAAAGAAAAACAACTTTTATGCTGCGCAACTATAAGGTTGTGACCATGCTTCCTTCAATTTGTCCTCTTCATTGTTCTCCAGTCTCATGCGTTGATGCCAAGTTCTACTCTGCCTTGTGTTAGCTTCGTGATCTGCTCAGCCTACGTGCCTTACTTCATTCTTCATAATCACTGCATTTTCACCCATCCTTTTAATTTGATCTTACAGATTTTCCTTTGTTCTCCCTTATTCAAATCCTTTTCCCACCCAATTATCTTTCATATTTCATCTATCTTCACTTCAATTTTTATGAACGTTGGATTCTCTATACTCTCAACATCGTTTCTTTGTTGGGGACTTTCCATCCCTCGCCTCGTGGTGGATATTCTCATCCAGCAATGAAGGGAGGTGATCTTATTTTCTGAGGCAGCACCGATTCCTGCTGCCTCAAGGTCCTCATACCCATTATATTTACTGTATTTCCCGGCCCAAAAGATGCAATTTTTATACTCCAAAATGCGCTCAAAAATCAGTCTTATGGGCTGAGGGTATAACTTCGTCCCCTAAGACGCAAGCTGATTCCTCGGGAAAGATACTGTTAAATATTTTTTCTCGCATCAGGCAGAGAAAATGGTGTCCTTCATTACAAATGTTGATAATAACATCGTTTTGAGCCAGTAGAAAGCAATCGAGTTTGACAGAGTCTGTTCCAGTACTTCCTAAAAACAATTCCTAAATAAATCGTACACACACGTGTACAATGAAGTGTTAGTGTATGTTTACTACGTAACGTAATGTAGTTATATCTCACATGTGGTTCCGCTGCAAACTTGGAATGCATTGGGCGAATGTGGAAGTCACCCCTCTGCTAATACATTGTATCTTTTGCGATATACTCAGAGTCTACAGGCACTCAAACTTCAGTGTGTCATTCAATGCATAATAAGTTCCTTTCTCATTCATGTACATATCTGCTTTTACATGATGGAACTAAGTATTGCATAAAAAATTCAAATATCATCATGGAATCTAAATGTTGGGAAGACACAAGTGCCGCCCACAACCGACGCTAAGTCCTCGGCCCTTCCTCATCCCCATTTTGACGGTTCGGAGAATATCCTTGGGTCAAGCCCTGGGTTGGTGACCTGCCGAAGGGCGTTCTCTTGGCAGGGTGGGTTCCTCAAGTGCCCACTCTACCGCTATCGGAACAATTGTGTTCGCGGCCTTCATTGTCACCCTCTCGCTGGCTTTTTGGGAGAAAGCCCGTATCAGTAACCTGCCCGAAGGTTGCCTCCTCCCCCCCTTGACCAAGGTGCGCATGGGGGTGCGTAACTGGCAGGAGAGCTGTCAGTCGACAATTGGGCGTCGAGCAGAGATCTTCTCGGAGCAGAGACTGACACCGAAGGAACACCCTGAAGCCATCAATCAGCAAAGACGGACTTCCAAGCCGGCACCAGAGACAAGACCGGACAATTCCCGTCCCTTCCCGGCCTCATTTAGCAAGAGGGACCCAGGGCCACCATTGAGGTGAAATCATTAAAGACCAGTGCCACCAATCCGCTTGTAATTGACTCGAACGAAAATTAAAAATCATGATGGGATCTAAAGAAAGAAGATTGTCATACAGTGTCGTATTTAAACTAGAAGTTGTGAATTATGCTTCAGAACACGGAAACAGAGCAGCTGAAAGGCATTTTGGCCCAACTCCGACTGAGCAGATGATACGAGACATAACTAATAACTGTCGGTTGAACTTTGTGAAACCTCTCAATACTTAATGGAAATTAAAATACACTTTGTATAGGTTCACTAGATGGGTTAGTTGAGGACGACTATGGTTCCGTCACATAATGACATCTTCAGGTGGGAAAAAAAATTTTTTACATCGTATGTATACCATTTTCTGGTGCACAGGTAAGGAGGGGAGGGAAGAGGGAGGGAGAAGGGAGAGGAAAGGACTGGGAGGGGAGAGGAATGAGGGGAGGGAGAGTGTAGGAGTGTTGAGGGGCAGGTATGAAGAGATTAACTGGGCAGCTGAGGTTGGAGGAGGGGAGTGGGAGGAAGAAGCATGGAAGAAATTAACACATACATTTCTGAGAAATACATTGTAGACAACGGAGAATAGCACGTCCAGGCTTTATGCAGTTCACATGGGGGGGGGGAGTCATATGGGGCGGATGTCTCACTGATAATTCTTCCACTGGGAAAAACCAAGGGGGGGGAATTTTTTTGCCACCTGAAGATAGGAGTAAAAAAAACTATACGTTCATGTGCTCCTGAAAGGTCTGAGCTTGAAGAACATGATAAGAACTGGATATTAATCACAGGAAGAACGGGATTTCCGTTTCAACAAAAATGATCCTAATTGAAGCAAGAAAATTAGCTACAGGTATGTCTATTGCCTATTTTTCTGGGACAACGTCATAATGCGAGAGATTCATGCAGAGAAACGGTCTGTGCATGCATACCACAACTACAATAGCACAAAAACTGCCACTTGAATACGAAATAAAAGTAGTAGAATTCCACAAATATGTCATAAACCTGAGAAAAAGGATGAGTTTTGAGATAGGACAAATAGGAAACATGGATGAGGTGCCCTTGGCATTTGACGTGCCATCAAATAGAACAGTGGACGTTAAAGGTGCTAAGACAATTATGAGACAGACTTCTGGTAACGAGAAGACGTGCTATACTGTTATTCTTGCATGTTGTGCTGATGGTTCAAAACTCCCTCCTTTGTTAATCTTTAAATGAAAAACGCTGCCTATACGTACAATTCCACAAGGAATTTATATTCATGTTTATCCCAAAGGATGGATGGATGGAGAGGGTATGACGCTGTGGTTACATAAGGTGTGGTCCAGGCGTCCAGGTGGACTTTTGAAGAAATCGTCTTTATTAGTGTGCAATCAGTTTAAGACACATATAACGGAGTCGGCAATATCCCATGCTACTGAATTGAAGACGCATCTTGCTGTGATTCCTGGTGGCTTGACTTCTCAATTTCAGCCTCTGGAAGTTTCAGTCAATAAGCCATCCAAGGGATTTATGCATGAAGAGTGGGTAAAGTGGATTGAGGTGCCAACTCGTTACGTCACACCGACGGGAAGAATGAAATGGCTGTCAATTTCTAGTGTTAGTGAGTGGGTGAAAAAGTCCTGGCAGAAAGTGAAAAGGGAGACTATCATTAAGTCTTTTAAAAAGGTGTGGAATCAGCAATGCGCTAGATGGAAGTGAAGACGACATTGTGTATGAGGAAAGTGACAACTCAAACAAAAGTAACTGCGCATATGATTTTAGCAGCAGTGATGATGAATTTCTGGGATCCTACGATGAATAAACGCTGATATATTTTCAATTTTTAAGTATGACATTTCACTTTTCTTTGTATAAAGTATTATCATTAAAATAACTTGATCCTCTTTTGTCTGAACAAAGTATTTTTCGTAAATTCCAACCCGATAAATCACAGTGCTTCTCATACGAGTATTTTTCGTAAATTCTAATCTGATAAATCACAGTGCGTCTTATGCACCAGTGCATCTTATAGGCTGGGAAATACAGTATATGCTTATACCCTGCCTGGTGCCTAATGTACCAGTGGTGCTGCTAACAACAAAGTATGAACTACATGGTCCCCATTGTCTAATGCCAGTCCAATCACGTGTTTTAGCTGAGAGATATCGGCTAATACACCTAATTTGTACCAGTTTGTCACCAGTTATTCACCTGCAGGATCAGTTGTTCAACGAGATAATTTACAGGTTATATTCAACATTCACACCAAATTTGTACTGATCGTGTTATCTGGGTAATTACTCACTGAAGATTGACAATGCTGTGCAATGTCGAGCCTGATTCAAATTAGAAAGATCAGAGCGCATTATGGGATCGTGTCATGACCTGGGTACAAGGGCAAAGAAATGTTATATAAGGTAGAAAAAATATTATGCAAGTGCCATAAATAATGAAAAAAAATTTTAAATGAAAAATATCTACAACATAGTTATAATTAAATGATATAATAAGTTTAATCAAATATATATTATTACATTCTTAGGCTTTTAATTGAATGATGGATGATTTCTGGGACTCTTGGGACACCCAATTTCTATGATGCAGGAAATATATATATTACCAAGGTAAAAATGGTTTCCTAACAAAAAATTCAATCATTGCAAAGACCCCCATTGATTCATCCCTTGTGCTACACAAGGCATGACTTTGCCTGTATAACAGTGAATATTAGATGAAATGATACATTATGATCTTTCAATGGGCCTGTTATGATCAGTGGAATCCATCAGAAAAATACACCCTTGCATGCATTGAAATGAAGGCTACAGATGAGGTGAAAGCCACAGTGTTTCAAAGGACTCACCAACGTATCCCTGGCAGGAGTGGGGGGAGGAGGCCTTGGGAGCGTCCTCCCATCCGTCCCCATGGGCGGCACTGACGCAGGATGCGTCGCCTGCGACGGCACCAGCAGGAACGTCAGGGTGCCGGACATTGCAGAGAGCAAGTCACACACATCGTTCACTGACTTGCCTCGCATCTCAACACCATTTACCTCGAGGATTTCATCGCCCTCTCGCAGCAATCCCGACTTGTCAGCAGCACCTCCACGGACAATTCTGCCTATGACTACAGCTTCACCTTCGTTTCGAACTGTGGCACCCTAGGAAATGAACACGAAAAAGGTCAAATAAAATTCATCGTTTCACAGGTGATGACTGGTTCTGTTTAAAACACCAATTTCAATGCCCAGCAAGATGCACTCACATTAAAACATACATGGAGAAGTATTTACACCGTGCATGCCAAAGTAAATGCATTCTTAGAGGTATAATTTTGTAAGCAACCAGCACCTCCAAGCAAAACAAGAACCCACAGCATCTGTTAAGATCATGAAGTCACACCAGTCAAGGTAATTTGATATATCTTACACTTGGCTTCATTGATATCGTAGGAGCAAACAGAATGTCATTGGTATGTTGACCTTACTATCGATCATAATAACATAGCAATAGCATCTTTTAAGTAACTATATATTATTATTATTTTGGAGTTGGGATGGGTATTATTGCTCATACTTGTGTACAATAGTGGGCACCAGATAGTGAGAGCATTGGGTGAACCTGAGGACTCATCTTTGCATTTAAGACTACAGTGTGGCTTTTGACTGATAATTCCCAGAAAAATAGAGTTCTTCTAAGACATCAAATGTGATGCCTAGCACAGCAAGATTTTTCCGATGAAATTTGCATAAAGTGCATGGATCAAAATGTTTGCATAGATTGGAGTACATTTATAAAATATGAGCCTAAATTTCATTAATCAAACAGAGAGAGATTTCAGGCATATATAACTTTACATCCTGTTTCTCAGCCAATTTTTTTTAAATTAATACATTTTACTAGCCATGATCATCTCCAATCATTGAAAATGCAAGAAGTTCATACTGAGTAAGAATGTTTCAACATCAAAGCAATATTTTTTTACACACAAAACTATGCAAAAAACTTAAAGAATTCCATACTATGATTATTATTTAGAATATCCATGTGTGCTAGAAGAGGGTGTAACTTCAGCTCAGCAATGTCATGATAAATTTAATGAGAGTACCTATTGCATACAGATGCATACATTATTTCCCTACCGCCGAAAGCTATGAAAGTAACAAAACTTTTACTTCAAAACTTGAAAATATTTGGGAAGCAGGAATATAAATTAAGAACAAGCAGTTAAGAAATAAGCTCAACAGCACAATAAATAGATAAATTACCGCATTTCACGGCCTAAAAGACGCACCAGCGCATAAGACACACTGTGATTTATCAGATTAGAATTTACGAAAAATACTCCTAAAAGAAGCACAGTAATTTATCAGGTTAGAATTTACGAAAAATACTTCATTCAGACAAAAGAGGATCAAATTATTTTAATGATAATACTTCATACAAAGAAAACGGAACTGTCACATTTAAAAATTGAAAATATACTTAGCGTTTATTAATCATAGAATCACAGAAATTTGTCATCACTGCTGATGTTAAATCGCATATGCAGTTATTTTTGCTGGAGTTGTCACTTTCCTCAATTAACAAAGTCATCTTCACTTCCATCTAGCGCACATTGCTAATTCCACTTTTTTAACAAGACTTTATGATAGTCTCCCTTTTAACTTTCTGCCTACGATCGTACGACTCATTTAGGAATTTTTTAGTATGTACTCAGTCAAGGATTCTTTCAAACTCTTATTGCTTTCGACTGGCTCAAAACGGTGTTATTATCAACGTATTTCATGAAGGCAACCATTTTCTATGCCCGATGCGAGAAATAATATTTAACCCTTTTGTGCTGAAGTCTCTCGATGGGAACTGCTTTCCCTGCTACAAGTAGCATGAGAATTTTCTGTACTCCTCTCTACAGAGCTCTCTCATGGCGACAAATCACCCAGGTATGCCTTTCGTCCATTTTGGAACCCTACTCACTCAGCGGGACACCACCGTGCCCTTCCACCGGCCACTCGCCTCCACCCCCTCTCCACCCATATCAGCAGCCCCTCTCTTCAGTAAGTTTGTTGCATTAATGTTGTTTTTATTAATTATTCTTTGCCGTATACTTCAAAAACATATACCTTTAAATGAATTTCTAATGTTATTCTGAGCATTTTACAATTTTAATCGAAATTCTAGTATTAATATTAACAAATTTAGAGTTCTAGTTAGAGCTCAAAGTATTGAGAGTTCCACACAAGAGCTCCGTTACTATCAACGCTAGAATTTCGTTTGAAATTTGCTGAGACTCAACAAAAGACATAATTCACTTATTAAGTTAAAAAATTTGTAGAATGAAAAAAATATTTGCCTCGAAAAAACATTGCAAATACAATAAATTTACTATGGACTCATGCAGCAAGGAGGGCTAATAATAATGCGGAGGGTCGAGCTCACTTGCCGAGGGAAGGGTCTGGGCTGTCCCTAAGCTGGGTCACAAGGGTTTACTGCATATCTGGGACTATTGCTGCCGTATCGGTCACTTCCCTTCCCTCGCGTCGGCTACACCCGACATTAGGTCTTTTGCATTGGCTTTTCTCCGTCGGCCAGAGCCAACATTCGTTTGTTAGCGTAGGAAAATTCACGTCGAATATAGTAGACGCTAGGCACGAAAGGGTTAACAGTATCTTTCCCGGCGAATCAGCTCGCGTCTTAGAGGACGAAGTTATACCGTGAGCCCATAAGTCACAGGCTGATTTTTGAGTACATTTTGGAGTTTAAAAAAGTGCCGTCTTATGGGCAGGGAAATACAGTAATCAAAACTTCTATTGGCTTACTCATAGAACAAACTATTTTTTCCCTGAAAAAAGCCCATAATATGGGGGTATATCAAGCACCACTAGTCAAAAGTTATGAGCTGAGTCAGTCTTACTCTTCTGTAGTATATTAACACAACCATTCCTCAAATAAGGCTAATGTGATTAGCACTATTTCATATCGATGCAGTCAAAACTTTTACCATTCCATCCTCTTTAATTCTCGTGCTCCACAATACAGCTCTCCAAAATTATCATCACTCATAAAAATTCACAGTGATCCCTGTATCTGATACAGATGGTATAAGAAATCAGTCACTTGATGCTTTTTGCAGTGTAATAGATCATTGGTAGATGCATATTTTAATCCAGCATGCAGGAAATATATGGTGTACACAAAAATAAAAGTTAAGAACACATGTCATTCATTATTTCAAGTTTTTCATTTTTTACCATGTAACTCAAATTTGGACAGGTGACTTGATTCAAAAGAAAATGACATTCTTATAATAAGTATGTATCAAAAGGGAGAGCCCTTTTTCCTATGCATGGGTAAAATAGCAATCCAAATACATAATGACTAATAAGTGACAGCTAAAATAGGATGCAATAAAGTCACTTTCAAAATTTAAATTTCATTAAAAAACATGCTCCAACTCAAGCCAAGCAAAGAGAAGTAGAAACTGAACATGGAATAAATCACACAGAATTTTCAACGAGTAATGATTAAATATAAGAGGTCTTCAACTATCAAAGCCAAATAAAACAAGGAAAACCTTTAAGACAGTGAAATGGCAATATTTAGGGCTAATACACAGGGGTGAGAGTAAGGGTGAATGTTACAGAATGTTGACTCCATTTAGATTCCAGAATTCAAGAGGACAGGAGTCCATAAAACCTTCAATTACAAATATGTATTCTTGAGCACCCTTGGGATACCTGCAGCTCTATTTGGTAGCTTTGATGAGAACTGGAGATCAATATCTTTCCTCTACTTACCAGAGGTTCATTGGTCTTCTCAATCTTAATGATTTTAATGTCCTCATCAACATAATGGGAGGCAGATGAGGCACTCTCGCTGCCATGAGGGTGGAGGGACGACGAGCGCAGAGAAACAGACGATGAGACAGCGGCAGTGGGGTTAACGGAAGAGGGCATGTTGACCGAGCCCACGGGCGGCAGCACCATCGATGCAAGCATGGGAGGGGGTGTTCCATCGTCACTGAGGCACCGAGATAAGGCGAGTCCATCGTGGGCCTGCAGGAGGCCCTCCGTCTCATATCGCGTCAGCAGCTCAACTAGCTCTGCGGCATCAGGCAACGAGCAAGGCTGCAGGCACTCCACACACTATAAAGACAGTATACTGCCTCTTCAAAAACCACACATTCACCGGCCATGCTTCAATAAATGCACACCAGACCAACCTACTCAACACAATCAATTCAAAACATGCACAGGTCGGCAAGGATCATGCTCCGTCCCAATTTTTCTATTTTCACACCACCATTGTGTTTGCCCACCACTTGTGGGTTGCCCATTTCTTTCGCCTTTTGTGGGCACAAAATATGTATACATTTATGGTCTCAGAGCAATCTCAGGAGTGACACGTGAGTACGTTCATAAAAGATGCTATGAGTGAGGCAGTGTCACACAAATTGAAAAAAATCTAGACATTTTGGTAGGCAATAGCATCCCAGGAGAGAGGGAAGAATAAAGGTAGTGGCAGTGGGATGGAGGCAAAGGGGCCAAGGGCCAAGAGGGGTGGTAGGGTGAGAGGATAGGAGGGGGTGAGGTGGGGGGGAGTTCTTATTTCGATGGATCTTTCTCAAAGGAGAGAGAACAAATGAGGAGTGGGAGAAGTGGAAGAAAGAAGGGAAGTGGGGAGGGAGATGTGTACTACTGGAATTGGCTGAGCCCAGTCAGAGAGAAGGCCACGTAAATTCACCTAAATCTACGCACTATCCTGCAAGCCGCTGCATGTGCACGTGGTTGGGAGTGTAAATATTCAAGGGATCAGGTAATATGGATGTGGAATGGTAAAGTGTATTTGGAGAGTAATTGGTTTGAGGCTCAGTTTTCATAAAAGTCACTTATTGTGTGTGGAAAGAACACATTTTTGTATCTAACTTAACCTAAATGCCACCAGCCCACCCACACAAAATGGTTCCTCAATAATTGAAGAGGATGTTCTGTCATTTGTTGTGGTCCACATCAAGTCTTGTTTTAACTATCAATTTAATTTTGCACTGCTTAATTTAAAGCATTGAACATTATCAGCTATTTCTAAACAAATACAAACTTATTAAAAAACCAATGATAGTGGCTTTTCCTTCACAGAACTGCATACTCCACAATTGATAAAGCTTGAGTCATAAAAGCTAGAGGGAATTGCAGAAGTCAAAATGCTGCTAAGCCTCAAATACACGTAACTTTAAAATACCGTTTAGATTGATTGCCTCAATTTTGACATAAAAATGGAAATCTGAAGAAAATAAAGGTGATTTCCAACTCTAGTAAAAGTGCATTAAGTTTCAAAGCATTCATTTTAAACTTCACGTTTGGACTATTATCAAAAGTTGACAAAAAATCAAGGAGAGAATAATGCGGATAATCCACAAACTGGATAACCAGAGCACAGGTAATTGAGAGTTCACTGTTCTGCTTTGGATACAGTACAGCCAGGGTGTAAAAAGACTATTACCAGTCATAATAAACACATTCTGGGAGATATATGTGAAAAAAATGTGTAAAGGAGTGCAAACAAAATACATTTAAAAAATTAATCAAATGATACTCAATCACATGCACGGGTGCAATGAGTAACGCCATGTGTGGTAACCACGGAGTAGGATATAGGAGGGCGATCGGCATAGTGAAAGTTTGAGATGGGGAAGTCAGCAAGGAACAGATGTTCAAAAAATCTGCAATGCGGCACCATCATGAGCTGGAGCTTCCAGGAAAGCCCCTGGCTGTACTGTTCCCATAGTAATTATTACACTGATTTCGAAGCACTAGACCTGCGAAAACAAAATTTCTGCATTGAAAAATCACCAGAAACCCTTGAACACTTAACTACAAAGATGACTACAATAATAAATGATGGAAAAGGCAGTTATCATAGGATTACATTACCAAAACAAATGTGCCACGCCCCCCTCCCATATGACACTGACTCACTGCACTTATGTGGAACACAATAGACACCAATGAAGCTAACAAATCTGGTAATTAATTGAAATAATACAAACTCATCCTATCATTACAATATCCTAATACATACAAGGGCAGGAAATATGAACTCTTCTCACCCATCAAATCTTCACCGGGCACTGATACTAAGAGCACTGATCCTACTCTGTGATGGTAACTCACAGTAAAAATTGATTTGACTGGAATAGGATTCACTCTCGATTCTCTTGGTTGTTGATCAAGTGAGCTAGCCAGTTACCCAATCACTACAGGCATTACAGCATTTGTAATATATATTTCAAGAGAAAGATCTTTCAGTTTGACAAATTTCAAGCTATCCAGGACTAGCCACAGAGTTCCACTTTTACGGAGTCACCCGCAATGCACACATGTGCGAATTTCCACAGAGAAAAAATCATCCACCTCGACCGGAATTCGAACCCAGATCCCTTAATTTCCGGCCGAGTGCTTTAGCCATTTAAGCTACCGAGGCGTCCTCTTCCCCTGTGGATTTTTGTGACCTTTATGGGACTAGATGTTCTCGACTGCCGGACAAAAATCCACAGGGGAAGAGGACGCCTCGGTAGCTTAAATGGCTAAAGCACTCGGCCGGAAATTAAGGGATCCGGGTTCGAATTCCGGTCGAGGTGGATGATTTTTTCTCTGTGGAAATTCGCATCTTTCAGTTTATTTCAATGAAATATCAACAAAACAGATGCTATCTACCAACTTTGCCTTAACTACTATATGTATACTATTCACAGTTGGCATTTGCCAAGGCTGGTGTTCTTTTATTACCATAAATTGCCATGAATACCACTAGTTTAACAATTAAATATTTATTTATAATTCACTAGCTGATTGGTAGATTTTGGGCAGTACTTATTCCAACAACCTAATTTTTGGCATATAATTCCATTTTTCCTCCCATCTGTGCACTGGCAATCAATCCCTCTCAAATTCCTCATATCGTCTCCCTCTTCTTAAATCCTCCATAATTCCCACTCCCTCTTCCGTGCTTCCATGCTCCCCACTGCTCCTTCCTCTTCAACACTTACCCACCACCTCCGATTCTTCTGCCACCATGCTCCCTCCCTCTCCTCTCCAACCACATCCATTCCTCCTCCCCCTCCCCCCCATCCTCACTCCACACACAAATACATTCTCCCTTCGCAATGGACAACTCTCCAACCCACGCACTGCCACGCTTCAAATTCGAGTTTTCACCAGCCTTTTCTTAGCATCTCCACTCAAGACTCCCCCTCATCAGTCCCCTCCATCTTGAAAATGCTTCTTCAGCCATGGCAATTCTACATCTCATGTCCCAACCACTAAACCCATTCTCCTTCTAAATGCCGCCTACATATGTAAAAAAAAAGTCACAAATGATGACAATTTACAAAACAGTTATTCATCATTCATTGAACAAAAAAATCCTGTACCTGTCCATAGCATGACCTTTTTTTGCTTCCATGATAAACAAAAGATATTTCCATGAACTTTTCAATCAGATGTGGCAAAGAATTGTGTGTGGAACTGTGGAAATAAGTTTGACATTGCAATGCATATTTTTGCCACCCAAGCCAAGAGAGAGTGTGGCAGTGTCTCGTACGTTGCCAAGCCTTACTTTCACAATACACATACATCCCATTCCATGAGAATCGGTAAGTATATACAATCTACAGTGGTAATACACACATGTACTCTTATTTGTAGAAAATTTATTCAATTCTCCGAAATATGAACCTAACAATATGATATAAGTAAGAATAAACACAATGATGGCCCAAATCACACTACATATATGCTCCTTGAACTTGTTTCGATATTGGAGGCATTTGCATGCATTTCCCCTTCCATTTTTCTGCCACATATCCATAGAAATAGAGCAAACGACACCAAGAATGCCTACGACTCAAAATTGCAGAGAGTACTTGTCAGAAACTACTTCTGGCCACAATCAAGGCTGCTCCACCCTTTCCCACTTACACAGCTGTCCACTCCGAAGAGTAATTGAGCACCCTCAAAGGCTTTGACCCCCATGGATTCCATGGATGGAGGCAGAAACCAGGAAGATCACTACCATTGAAGAAGTTCTTTCTGCTGAATCTTTAATGGCTGCAGTGAGTAAGCATTATCGTGAGTCTGACATGGCAATTACTTCACGACTTAAGACATACAGATAACAGGAAGTTTTGAATTACAGTTGATTATTTTTGATGCCTCAGAGTAACTTCGTGGATGTTAGGGAGGAGAGATCTGTCATTGGATGAGGGCAAGAGATGCATGAAAGCTCCATCATGAGCCCATGTTGATGGTCATCAGACACCAAATCAAATTTCAGTACGCTCAGCATTATTCAAGACTCTGCAATGCCTTCTCTAAACAGAAATTGTTTAGTACCAGGCTAGAAGACAGGGTACCAGCAAATGAGGACCGAAAATGGAAATTCCGTTGAACGAGAAGAATCTGTTTAAGGTGGCTGTATGTGAAGACCAGTCAAATTTACTGGTTCATCTTCATTGGAAGATATTTTCATTAGCAGCGTCTGCGGGGATTTTATAGGGTTAGTAAACTGCACATATGTATTCCTTTGAATAGAGTAAAATAAATCAAAATCGTGAAAAAACCCTAAGTACTCGACTTCTTCAAAATGGCCACAAGTTCTCTGAAAATGTAAATTAGTGGTATTTATTTTGGTGGGAACAGTTATTTTCCAAGACTTTTTAAAATCTGATTTTTCTCTCATGAAAGTGTTCTGTGTAAGTGAAACCTCAAACAAAGTATTCAGCTGACATTGTATCATTTGTATGAATATACAATCTGTATAATGAGTTCTGGGGATGACAGAAGCCTATTTTCCCATCATATGGTTACAATTAAGAGAAATTAAACATTTCAAAGGTCATTGATACTAGTAAATACTGTTATCATGCACAATATTGATAGATTAGTAGTAAACAATAATAACAAAAATAATAGACATTACAAACTGGTTTTTCTTTGTTAATTCTGGAATTGTGGCTAAATGCATTCATTCTATATTTTATTTTATACTTATTTTGTTCATGTACATTTATGGTTACTGACAGACAAATGGTGATAATATGTTCTATGAACTGTATTTCCATTTAAACCACTGCATTACCTCACTGGTGCCAGAGTGGCAGCGCAACAATCCATGGAGTTCTTCGTTTTATTTACAAGTGGCATTCTAGACACTAGACTACAGATAAGACACCATGGTAATGGTCATCAGAGGAATCCAGAGAAGGAATGAGTATATTCTGCTCTTAGCTAACTAATCTGTAATTTGCCACACAGAGTAAGTGAAAGTGCAACAAGAACAAATGGCATTAGAAAAAATTATAATTTCACCCCAATGTTACACACAATTTAATTTCTCATGATCAGCATATTAAAAACAAGCAACATTCTCATTGAGACAGGAAAGGGACTAGACAATCCATACCTCTCTGGCCAACGCCTGGGTGTCCCCACAGACGGGGGGCCCAGGAGGAGGTCTCGGCTGCGCCCTCGGCACTCCACTGCCACTCGCCACCCTCCCATTCCACACTTCCTGCACGCGATTGTGCACCGAGAGTGCCCGACCAAACTCCTGGCTGAGCAAAAGGGTCTGCACAGCTGCAACTTGCCCTTCCAGCCCACGCAAAGACAAACTGCTAGAAGCGCTCTTGCGCAGAGCTGCAGCAAGACGCTGCAGTGCCGAGGCAAGCTCATTCAAACCTGCAAAGGAAAAGGAAAGGAAGAAAAGGTTCATGTACTTCGTTAAGAAGTGGATGTGGAGAAAAGCCTGGAACATTCAAATGTTAACCATGGGGGAAATGTTCCCCCACGTTGACTCACCCATTGGTGCTAACTGGCTAGCTTTTCATTCCCCGTTTTACTCTATTATGCATTTGACAGATGAATTGATCGTAACATTTTTACAAGTACATCTGTATCAATGAAATTGGGCTCTGATCAGATTGGCTTCTGTTCAGATAGCCATATTTATGTACTGTAGATTTGTTCTGATTACAATTAAGTACCTGTATCCATATGCATCATTTTCACAGATGACATTTTTTAAAGCATTTATTAAGACGGCTAGAGAGAGAAGTCACTTTTTTTCCCAGTTATTGGGAGACAAAATAAAATTGAAATTAATACTTCTTATAATAAAACACTAACACATACCAACACCCCTTTCAAGAATACAAATAGCACTGGCAGTCGTACACCATCAATAGTTATAGATAGATCATTAGAGTTTATGATTGATTAACATTATAGGTAATTTAGATATTCATGCTCCATGAGATCAGCTGATCATACTTGACTGATTCTGACTCCAACGCCAACAATGGACATCTCCGAAGACCTTAGGGCGCTGAGGGTTCTATTCACATAGTAAAGCATGTTCCTTCACCATTCACACTTAAGACTATATTTGAGAAAGGAATTATGTAACTTACTTATAACTCGATGCAATGGATATTGTGCATCAGCATCATGGTCCGTAATCTCCTCGGCACAGTAGGCATCATTTACATGTCCCGAGGAGGTGGAAGATGGGGGCCCACGCAATGAAGATGATATTGGCTGTTGCCCGGGAGGCCTGCTCTCAAGTGCATGAAGCTTGCGTGAATCCCGCAAAGAAGAGCGCAAGAATTCACGTTCAGCTGCAACCCGTTCCTCTTCTTCTTTCCTCTTCCTTAGAGCCTCCTGGTGACAACAAATTCAAACAGTGATAGCTGAGCAAACGTCGTTTCCATTTAGAGCAATTTCAATGTATCAACCATTTCAGCAGTCTTTCAGAAATTTAAATTTCCAAACATGTGGAGACTAGTATCTCTTTTTAAATAGTACTTTACCACTATGAAAAGTATTTAGAATTAAATGAGAACAATGAAATTCTACTGATCTACAGGTGTGCTTAGCTCAAGATGGTAATGCGTGAGATTCTCATTTATGGCAATTAATGTTCAGGGCCGGGATCCCGGTCAAGGCGGATGATTTTTTCTCTGTGGAAATTCGACCCTCTTTAGGGATAACAATCGTAACCCGTAGACAAGCATGGATTTTATCGTGCAAATACAAATGATATCATCCAAGATAATATTTCTCAGCTATTTTGATTTTCCACATCTTTTGCCATTAAAAGCGAGTCAATATTTTTGGGAACTCTTAGGGACGCATGACAAAATGTTCATCATCTTAATTTTTTCGGCCATTTTTCGATAGCAACGAGAGTATTTTGTGACCAAAATACTATTTTGGGAAACCCTTTTAAGTTTTTTTATGAAGAAAACAAAATTATTGAAAAACAATTTTATTCAACTAACAGTGATCGAACAGTTTTTAATAGAAATGATTTAGCTAATTATTTCAAATTTAAGGAAAGATTTTTCACTTCGTCAGACATCGTATTTTTAGCATTAAATTTATATTAAAGGAAGTTATCCTGGCTTTTGAGATTTTTTTCAGCGCGTTGTATTGGCAGATCTATCTTTTCTAAAAGTATAGAACCTATAAAGTAGAGCCAATTAAGTAAGCCTATTAAGTAAAGTTAAACCTATTAAGTAAAGTATTAAAGTAAAGTTCTAAATAGATTTTATGTGGGCCGTCGCCGTCAGTAATCATTAATTACACGCTGAGTTTTTACAAAGAGCAATGAATCTCCAAAACCCCCAAATATGCACCGAAGTATGATGTCACATTGGCGCAAAAAAATTCCACGATTACAGTGTATTTCGTCCGTTAATGTTTGGCGGTCTGTCACGGTCTAGTAATATACATCAGCGACAACAAATACAAGAAACTTGCAGTCAGGGATAGCACCATTTATGTCAGCGATTTCTGGACGGTGGATGGCAGCAGGTATAAAACTGAATTTGTAAGTAATGAGAACACGGTGTATCCCACTTTATATATTGTGTATATTACTTCTTTATTTACTTCGTCTCCGTCAAGTCAATCAAGTACATATGTAAATATGTAGACAAAGGCAGCGATATGGCCATTTTCGCTTTAACAACTGCAAATGACGAAGTATCTCAGTATCAGATGGTCGCTATTTAAGCAGCAACGAGGCAATTTGGCGAATATTTTCATTTGCGATCCACGAAAGACACCGTACAGTAGTCCATTTGGCAGTTCATGTAGAAAATGGACAACGAGTGTATTTCAATCGAGAGAACGCGGCGGACAGAGCGGCATGGCCACCGTAGACAACATTAACAAGCTTCTTCTCAGTTTGTCAAACAGATGCTTTCGCTCGCACTTTGCTGTATGCCGAAATGCCACGCTACTACACATGGAACGCATCATCGAAATCGTTTCAGCGTCGGAAACAAGGAACACCAGTTGAAGGACACTGAAATGTATTTGCTTCAGACGCTCTGGGTCGCATCTACAATGTGCATCCAAATAACGACGAATATTATTATCTTCGATTTTTGTTGGTGAATGTTCGTGGTCCGACGTCGTTTCTACAACTGAGAACCGTTAATGGCCATCTGTGTGCGACTTACCGTGAGGCGTGTCAACTATTACAGTTGCTCGAGAACGATTCGCATTGGGATAACACGCTCAAGGATCCTGTCATATCTTCATCGCCGCATCAAATTCGCACATTATTTGCGATTGTCATATCCACATGTTTCCCCTCGAATCCGAAAGATTTGTGGGTGAAATACAGGGACGACAAGTCTGAGGATGCTTTGCATCGTGTGCGCTGTCAAACTTTAAATCCCTCACTACAAATGACGGCAGAAATTTACAATGAGACATTGATCATGATAGAAGACATGTGCTTATTGATGGCGAATTAAGTATTGTCCTGTTTGGGCATGATATCACCCAATCGTCCGATGCACGATGCATTTAACCACGAGTTACAAAGAGAACAACAAGACGACACACCGAAGCATTAGCCGAAGCAGTTCGTACAAATGCTCCCCAATTGAGTCAACAACTAAGGATTGCGTACGATTCTTTGATAGAAGCTGTGAACAATGGAACTGGTGGAATTTACTTCCTCGATGTTCCCGGAGGGACTGGAAAAACGTTCCTAATTTCATTGCTTTTGGCGAGGATCGCAGAATGAAATAGCATTGGCTTCATCTGGAATAGCAGCGACTTTGTTAGAAGGCGGACGAACAGCACATTCTGCCTTGAAATCTCCACTGAACATGCAAATCAACCAAGCAACAGCTTGCAACATCACCAAAAAGAGCGCAATGGCGAAGATTCTACAGTAGGGTGGGCCAAAAAAAGGTTTTTTCTCCGGATCAAATTTTCTCTATGCGAGAAAGTTGTGTACTGATATCCGGATCTCGCATGCAACATTTTTTTAAACTCTGCTAATATTAACCACTGCCGCCCGAGCTCTTAAGTTTAAAATTTTACGAAAATTCAGGCGGAAGTGGGAAACAAACGGTTATGGAGAATAATCTGTTGCATATACTGGAATATTGGTAAAAATCAACGATAGATACATGTTTCCAGATTACAACACCGAAATTTGAAGTTTATTTGACGAAATCTATGGCTTAAAAGATGCCTAAGAATAAACAACAAATTTAAATGTATAGGCAATCCACACAACAACAAAACATTTCACCACCTCCGAGCATCACTATTGGGAGCCGTATTTGGGATACATTAATATTTCTTTCGAATGCAGTTCCTTTATAAATGTCTCAGTCGTCATTTGGCTAAAAATAATACTTTAAATCACACGAAAAAGCGGAACGTTTTGAAACTAACTTAAATTATGGCGAAGAATCACGGCCCTGATATTCATCACAAAGATGATTCAAACATTTATTCTCCACAAAACACACTGCAATATCCAATTACTGGTTCTTGCCCCAGCTGAACTTCGGATTTTCTTCGCAAATCCAACGAATTTGTGTGTCGTAAATGCTCTTGAATTAGATTGCAAAAGGAATGGTTGTTCCCTCGGAGACAAAGCGGGCTGCGCGCTGGGAAAGATACTTCGTATCAGACATTTTCATGAACTAGTGGAGTCCAATCGAATTCTTTTGTTACAAAAGGCTGACATAGCTACGATCTACTCATCAGAAGATAGTTAGCATTTTCTAAGAACTTTGATAAATTGTAGTGGTTCACTGTAGGAAAAGAAAAACCGAAAAGTCCCATAATCAACGGATTATCTCTGTGTACCGTATAGCCAATACATGGTTCAAAATCATAAAAGGAGAAGGTATACATGGATGTCACCAACAGAAGATGGTTATCCGACTGATTATTTCTTGGTTGAACAAAGATGTAGGAATGCAATTAATAAAAAACAAACGGGTTGCCGGGAGCTGATATCAATAGTGACCTAATAAGGATGGAAATTCAACTAACATTGAAGCGAGTGGAAAAGGCCAAAGTAGTACAGAAATGGAACCTGGAAAAGATGGAGGAAATTGGTAGGGAAGATATAGGGGGAAAACTGCCTAAAGCAATTACAGAAGATCGAAAGGGGGAGGAGGGAAGTGAAGAAATTTGGATGAGGTTAAAAATTCTATAGTAAGTGAAGCAGAAAAAGAACTAGGATACTATGGAGGAATCAGAGCAAAGAAGCCCTGGGTAACAGAGGAGATGTTGAAGAAGATGGAAGAAAGGAGGAAGTATAAAAATAAGAATGGCGATCAAGGAAGAGAAATGTATCGAAGGTTGAATAATGAATTGAAGAGGGAAACTCAAAAGGCAAGGGAGAAGTGGCTGACGGAAGCATGTTACATAGCATGCCCGGAAGCATGTTACATAGCATGAAGCATGAACATAGAAAACCTCGAAAAGAAAGGAAAGTATGACCTGATGCATAGGGAGGAAAGGGCAGTAACAACTGATAATAGGAAAATGAAGAGTAAAATGAGAGAAATTGAAAGTATAGACGGCAGAATTATGAATGGGAGGAAAGAAATAACAGAAAGATGGACAGAATATTTGGAAGACCTGTATTGCTCAAAGGAGAAGCCAGTGGATTTGGACTTGGAGGCAGAAGAAATAGTGCCCCGGGAAGATAGAGGTTATTCAGTGTTGAAGGGGGAAGTAGAAAAAGCAATTGAAGAAATGAGAAAAGGGAAGGCAACAGGAATGGATGAGATCCCTATTGAATTTTTCAAGTGCTTGAATGAAGAGGGTGTGCAGGAAATTGTTAACATGTGTAACAAAATATATCACACTGGTGAATGGCCTCAAGATTTTGTAAGAACAGTGATGGTACCAATTCCTAAGAAGCCTGGTACACGGAAATGTACTGAACATAGAACGATAAGCCTAATTACACATGCAGCCAAAATAATGTTGAGATTTTTGAACAGGAGATTAATAAGAATAATGGAAGAAAATGTAGGGGAGCAACAATTTGGTTTCCGGAAAGGGAAAGGAACAAGGGACGCCATTGGCCTGTTAAGAATAACTGGAGAAAGGTATATAGAGAGAGGAAAAGGAATGGCGCTTTGTTTTATTGATCTGGAAAAGGCTTTTGATCGGGTTGAATGGAATAAAATGTTCGAAATTATAATTACATATGAGGCAAAAACCTGCATTAAAAATAAATGAGGATATGACAGAATGGGTGGATCTTGGTAGAGGAGTAAGGCAGGGATGCTGTCTGTCGCCAACCTTGTTCAATATATATGTTGAGGACGTGATCCATAAGTCTTTTGATGGGAGAGAGGAAGGAGTCAGCATTGGAGGTAGGAAGATAATAAGTATAAGATTCGCAGATGACATGGTAATATTAGCAGATGATATGCAATCACTTCAGAGGTTGATAAAGGTTTTGGAAGAAGGGATGAAGGAATATGGGATGAAGATAAACCTAGGAAAGACAAAGGTGATGCCAGTAAACTGTGAAAATTATACGAGTGTGAAAATAAATGAAGGTGTAATAGGAAAAGTGAAAAGCTACCGGTACCTAGGAACGATGGTGACAGACGACTGGAGAAGTATAGCAGAAATAAAAGCAAGGATAGCAATGGCAAAAGAGGCCTCAGCCAGAAGAAAAACATGCTATGCAATAAAAGCCTGAATCTGGAGCTGAGAAAGAGACTAGCTAAATGTTATTCATGGAGCGTTTTCATGTATGGATGTGAAGCGTGGACATTAGGTAAGAGGGAAAGGAATAGAATAGAAGCTTATGAAATGTGGGTGTGGAGAAGGATGGGAAAAGTAAGATGGATGCAGAGAGCAGGGGTGTACGGGACCTGCCAGCAGGCAGAACACCAGATGATGATGACCGTCTATACATGCTCCTCCAACCGGTACTTTCTCGGAAAAACCGGGAGTTAACTATTCCCTAAGCAATTGCAGGTGATGCTAGTTCGACGTGAGTCAGGTATGATAAAGGTGGCCAGTGGTAGAGCTAAGGAAAGTATGAATGAGACGGGGGACGGAGGTTATCCTTATCTGGCCCCAGCGATGAGTTGATCGTGAATACCTCGGTTATAAAATGGCATTAAATTCTCAGACAGGTCATATCCCACTGTAAACCCTCGTAACTGATGTTTAAACTCCCTCGCCTAATGCTGTTACTATCGTTACTCATTAACTCACCAGAATCGCTACAATGTTTCATTTTCCTTAGAGATTCCCATCCATTGTCGGACAAGATGCGTATTTCACTTCATAAGCTTGAGGTAGTCAGCCAGTTGGTATTTATTGCTATGAGTGAATAACTACATTTTGCAGCGTACTGTGGTTTCGGTTGCAAGAAGATTGACGCAATGGCAAAAATACAGAAGTAGCTTACAAGGTGCGGAGTGGAGTGCCTGATATTTGGCGCACCCGAGAAGTTCGCGGGTAATGTTTTATGAGGAGACGATGAAAATGTTTTTGTACTCTCGGTACATTCAAGAAGAAAGTGGAAATACCGATACCTGAGCCGGGAATCGCGGAGACGGTGGCTTATGCCATTGAAGACATCTGGAATAGATCCTCTATATCAGTTGTCGGTCATAGGCAATTTGTGAGACGAATTATTCAATCCCATGGAAAATACCGCAATATTCTTCGATCTGTCTGCAAAAAGAATTTCGTTGATCTGAAGCAAGACTTTCTTCGTCACGCGCGTCAGCTTTTTGATGTTGTGGCAAGTAAATGCTCCAGTGGAACTGATTGTGTTTGTGATAATACCACCAAAGTGCCATTTTTAGAACGTGAATTCCTTCAGGAACAGAGAAGTGATAGAACAATGATTATCGGTGCCACTGATTTCCTGGAAACTAACAAGAGGAAAAGGAAGTGAAGTAGGTTAGAAAGAAAAAGATCTTCAGAATGGTCCACGCTACCTGAGCAAGAAAATCCTGAGATTTGGGAAGACTCAAGTGAAGAAACGTCTGCAGATGAAGAATTACGCAACGCAAGTGATGCTGATGATTTTTTGGAAAAAAGGTGGGTGTAAATAATTTAAACTTGTCTAAATTTGCGTCTGCATGTGAAAGATTCTGTGCATCGAATCGATCTGCTGCAGCACTCGCATCCGCGCTTCTAGTTGATATCGGGATGGTTTTTCAAGGAGACCATATCCTGGTTGTAGACCAGAACAAGGTTAGGAGGGAACAAGAAAAATTGCGTTCCTCTTCCGACATAGAAGCGGAAAAAGCTCCACGCCCCTTAACATACGTATCAATAATCAACGAGCCAATTGTAAAAACCCATCTCAATGTGCTTCCCTTCCCGTGGCGATCCACGCCTCTCATCACAAGAAATCTTTCGACAATTGCTACAATGTTTCAGTCCTGTACTCCCTTTCACCATCTGCTTCCACTATTGAACTTAATTCTGTAGAGCTCTCACTAATTTGGCTCTATCACGCGTTCCTCCACCCCGGCCTCAATGTCTTTCACTAATCCCCCTCTCCTTCCCTTCCCCATGCTCCATCCCCCCACCTCTCCCTCCCTTCTATCCTTTACCCGTCACTAACCTACTAATATTCTGACGAAGGCGGTTGTGTCCGCCGAAATATATAATAACAAATCTGTGAGTTTTTCTTTTCTGTGTTTTCTGTGTGTCTGCCAGTTACGCCTGTGGCATATATTTATATTATTGTGCACTACACGTGTTTTTCGTAGGTTGGAAAAATATATATATATATATATATATATATATATATATATATATATATATATATATATATATATATATATATATATATATATACATATATATATATATATATATATATATAGATAAATTGTAGGTGATACAAAGTTCACCGGGTCTTCTAGTCAACAATGAAACAATCAAGGCGCATGGTTGAAGGATAAAAGTAAAGAGGAAATTAGAATAATGAATTTATAGGAGATAATATTATTTCAGAACTTCTTTCCAAAGTATATTTATTGTGTGACGAAGATTTTCTTTCGATAAAAGAACTTTCAGATAATTCCGTCTCTTTACTCAGGAAAAAGCTACGTTTAGCACTCAATGCATAAAAACCAATTTTGCAAATACACGCCTACATATTCAAATGTCTGTCCACGAGATTTCTGAATTATTATTGATAGGCAGGCTTTAAAGTAAACTGGTGTCTTTGCACTGTACATCCAAGTTTGTCTTTAATAGAATCCAATGTAATTCTTGGAATATGCACTTCGTTTCCTGTTTGCTCACCGGTAATAATTTTTGCTTATTTATGTATGTACGTAGGATCGGTTCATAACGTCATCTGACGTCTTCCGATTTCTAGCCTCCGAGTCTCTCTGTCCTTCCATAGATCTTCTTCCAATCCTCCTCTCGCTCTCATTTCTATGTCCACTCCCTCTTTTTTCCAGCTCTTCCTAGGTCTTCCTCTTTTCCCTTTTGGATTGTGAGCTCCAAGATCTTTCTTGGTAGTCTATCCTCGTTCATTCTCTTTACATCCCCGTACCAGATTAGCTGCTTGGTCATGATGTCCTCCGTTACATAGTGCTCGACTTTCATTATCTGTCGCATTCTGTCATTTGTAACTCTTTCTATCGTTTGATCGTCCCGCAGCCCATCTCCAAAAATCCATTTCAGTAGCTTTTAATGTTTGTTTAGTACGTTCCTTTGTGGGCCAGACTTCACATCCATACGTCATTATACTTTTTAAAATGGCATTGTATATTCTTGTTTTATTTGCTTCCGATATTTGTCGGTCCCACCGCATGCTGTTTAATAGCCTCATAACCCTTCTTCCCTGGTTATTTCGGTCTGATATAGCTTCATCTAAGGTCCGATCATCAGTAATTTTTACTCCAAGATATTTATAGTGACCAGCGTAAGGTATTTTAACCCCATCTTCTGAAATCAGGTCCTGCCTCACTCCGCCATGTGTTCATACGTCGTGTCTCAGACATCTCCACACCTCCAATCCCCATTTATTTTATATTCCTCTACTAGTTTCCAAAGTCATATATTGTAGATCTTCGCAGTCTTGTGCCAACTCTATCTGATCGTCTGCAAAGCAGAGCGTGTATAGAGAGTGTGTTGTTGTTGTATTATAATAGGGTATTCCCATATTCTTTCACTTACGTTTTCAGTTGTTTAGCGCTTGTTCTAAGAATATTTTTAAGAGCGTTGGGTGTATACAGCATCCTTGCTTAAGACCTTCAGTGACAATGAGGGCTTTAGATAACCTATTAATCACTTTGACTTGAGCTTTACTGTTCATATACAGCCCTTTTATTGCACTTATCACGTTTGTATTAATGTTAGCCCTATGAAGGGTCTCCCATAGTTTGTCCAATGGAACGCTGTCTTATGATTAAAAGATACCTTTTACTCTATCATTTGGGTCACACAAAAGATGTGGTCGATGGTTGATCTTCCGGCCCGGAATCCTGCCTGTTCCTCTTCTTCCTTTTCTGCATATTCATTTCCTAGTTTCTCCTTGATGAGATTCCCATATATTCTACTTATACTTCCAGTTGCTGATATCCCCCTGTAGTTGTTCAGAACGTCTTTTTTCCCTTTTTTGTAGATTAATGAAACGTATGATTTCTTCCATTCTTCAGATATTCCCTCTCCATGATTAAGGCCTTTTTGGAAGAGGTCAGCCAATTGTTCGTATAATCTGTCCATCCCATCTTTTATTAGTTCAGTTACTGTTTCCAGGGCCTGGTGCTCTTCCATTTTTTAGGTTCCTACAAATCTTTTTAACTTGGTC
Source organism: Ceriagrion tenellum (assembly GCA_963169105.1). Classification (NCBI taxonomy): domain Eukaryota; kingdom Metazoa; phylum Arthropoda; class Insecta; order Odonata; family Coenagrionidae; genus Ceriagrion; species Ceriagrion tenellum. The sequence goes on from OY720633.1 coordinate 176,711,275, forward strand.
CAAACTTATTCTTATGGGATCGGATATTAGTCGACTATGTGAGGGTTCTTCTTGGCAAATAAGTTCTATTCTGTTTTCTGAAAGGAGATTTTTGAAGTATTGATCCCAATTATCGAGCGTTATAGGTGATATGAGCTCCCTTCTATTTTCCTTTCTCAAGGATTTCGGTAGCTTCCAGCCCTCTGCGCTTTTCTTTCCTTCTAAGTAAGAGTTAATTCTCACACAATTTTTCTCCCAGGCTTTGTTCTTCTTCTGGCAAACCATTCTTCGTACTTAAGCTTGTATTTCCTTATATCGAATCTTATCTCCATCCGATTTCGTATTCAAGAACACTTGGTATCATTGTCTTTTATCTTCTATGGTTCGTATCAATTCTTCATCTTCATCCCACCAGTAAGGTTTTCTTTCTTTATGGGTACTATAGTAGCCTATACTCTGTTGACCTGCATTGTCAATACGCGTCTTAATGTGATTATAGTGTTCATCCATGTATTGGAACTTCGTCTTTCCTAGTTTTTCATCTAATCTTCTTTTGTATAGCCACATTGTGCTCTAATTTCCTAAGCTGTTTAGATTATATCTCCGAGGTTTTTCGTCCTCCTTTGCTTCTGTTTGCGTAGGCTTGATCGTTCTCTTCTTAAATGGTATAATAACTTCTGTACGTAGTAGGTGATGGTCCGTTCCACATTTTGCTCATGTAAAAACTCTTACATCATTTATCCGTAATTTAGTTTTTCGTCTGACTATGACTATAGTCTACAACGGACTTACGGTTCCGGCAAGGACAGTATTCAATTCCCCGGCAGAAGGATATGCATTTGTATAAGGATCGAACTTCTAGTATACGGACACTCCCACATACGGACACGGACACCTTGTTGGGCACAATTTTTCTCTGATACGGACACCATCGCCATGGGTTTTCTGACCCATCTCTCAAAAATGGACAGTTTTTTTCCTCAAAAAATAGCGTTTATAAATAGCTGGGGGAAAGAGGAGAGGGAAAATGGTCAAACCTGTGAAGATACAAGAATGTGCATATGTGGGGAATGAACGGAATGGTGTCCTGGAATGCATTCTTGGAAATTCTAATCCCAAACGAAGAAGCACCTCACGGAGGGCTCGGCCGCGAGGGTAGCGGGACACGGCCACGAAGGAGGCCTCGGTAAGACTCCCGTAGGGTGACCGCTGCCTTCGAGGAATCGGCTGCCTATGATTCATACGCAGCCAATTACCAGTCGTCTTCTACTGTTGGATGTAGAACTCTAAGGGCTTTCGACAGGTCATGCACTTTCAGTACCTTTCGAACCTCTCCAACTGTGCCACCTTGCTGTCACTTGTGCGTTGTGACAGTTCATACTGTTTTCGGTGCTAGGGGCCATCTCGATTTTATTACGCGATTCCGAAGGGTAAAAGTCTTTCCTTACGAGAGAAAGTGCAGGTGTTGGAACATGCGGGTAAAGAGAAGAGTGGTGTCCGTAAATTAGCGGTTCATTTTGGTGTGAGTTAAGACTCAAATCGCTGATATTCTGAAGCAGAAGGAGACCATCATGAAGTCCGTTGTCTAGGGGCGTAACTTTATGGAATTTGCTTAGCATATTGAATGAGAAGCGGTAACTTTGTGATTCCACATTTATTTATTGTAAACGACCCGGGTTTCGACGTAGCACGTCATCATCAGGTCTCACCTGATGACGACGTGCTACGTCGAAACCCGGGTCGTTTACAATAAATAAATGTGGAATCACAAAGTTACTGCTTCTCATTCAATATACCATCATGAAGTTGTGGACGGAAAATCGTAAGGAAAACGTTAAAAAAGTGATTCCTTCGGGAAACAAATCGGACGCTGTTCTCTTCGAGTGGTTCACGAAAGTGAGGGCAAATAATTTGCCAGTATCCGGACCACTTTTACAAGAAAAAGCGCTTGAAGTTGCAGTGGCACTGGGTATGGAGAACTGGACCATGGACCACGAGGCTGACATGGAAGAAATTATTCAAAAGTATTCTTGATGAAGGAGACGACGAAATCATAGAAAGTGATGACAGTGAGCCTGAGCCTATTGTGGAAGAGATGCTTGCGGCACCGTATGCCGGTGCGTTGCATCAAATTGAACTGTTTAAAAAAATTTGCATTTCAAAAGGCAACAGCGAGGCATTAAGTAGCCTTATTGATGTACAGTTAAATTTCGAAAAAGAATTTGTTACAAAAAGAAATAAACAAGCCCAAATCAATGATTTCTTTACGCCTAAGTGAGATATGTATGTACACACATTAAAATGTGTAAATGCTTCGAGAATTGTAAATATATGTGAGTAAATGCATTATGTTATTTTATTATTTTTAATTTATTTTTAATTATTCAGAAGTGGTATTTGAAATAAAAGGATTTCTTTCAGCTGCCTTAAATTCCCACAGTATAATTGCCATGAGAAAAATTCGGCCTGGACCGGGAATCGAACCACGGACCTTTGGTTAGCCGGACCAATGCGCAGACCACTAAAACATAGGTCCGTGGTCCGATTCCCGGTCCAGGCCTAATATTTCTCATGGCAATTTCTTCAAAAAAATTCACCCGCCATGTTTGAATATTTTCCTACAGTATAATATTTGCGCGGTTAAATAAATTGTAAAAATGATGTTTCCTTTGGGTCACACCTCCGACTTACGGACACCTATCACTTACGGACACCTTTCACTTACGGACACCTTTCACTTACGGACACATTTTCTACGACCGTTACTGTCCGTAAGTGAGTGGTTTCACTGTATTTGAGTTCGGAGTTTTTTTTGTTTGCCTTCCAATAACAGATCGAACGTGTCGTTACCCTCCACGGATCGCTACACATTTAATCTGAATGGGAATCATTCATATTTGAGTATGACCATTGTATCATTAACCGTACTATAACGTCACAGTGAGCATCCTCGTGAGTGGCATGTCATGAATTTTCAACGGCGGTGCAAGTGGCGCCGTTGTCCAGAGTGGCGAACTGAGGTGAAGATCTTACCTTACAGGCTGCGGCAGGAAGCAGAACTAAAACAGCGCATTCGGCCGAGAGATATATCGGCTCCCGAAAGAGAATGAACCTCCATCGAAACGGCGAATCAATTCACCCACCCGAAAGAAAGGATTCACCTATATCGTGCTCTCCCAGGTGATGCAGTGAATGCAGCAATGAATGAATTCATGGAGAGGCTATGAGAGCAGAGCGATCCTAATTGTCAACGGCGCGTGGCAAACGAGCAGTTGAGACAGTGCACACGCAGAATAGTTAGCGATTAGCTCGCCTTCTGCCGCCACATTCTGCACTCTAGAATGCCACAAGTTACTACACAGACAGACGAGTGAAAAACACAGGAATAATGACGAACATCAATAGCTTGAGAGGAAATAACCGACATGCGGTCGAGAGGAAGAACGGCAAAAGAGGAACAAGCCGTGTCGAAGGCCGTCAGAAGAGAAAAACTTACGGCAAAGAGTCGTGGTGCACAACATCCTCCGGAATGTGAAAACGTGAATGGGACAAAATGGTGGGGAGGACCACATGACGACATATGCGCATCAAAGCAAATCCAAGGGACCCGAGGCGTGGATTTGAAGATGGGATTGACCGTTGGGAGAAGGAAGGAAGAGAAGACGACCAACGGAAGAATTCGATGAGAAGAATATCCGATGAGTCGCAGAGTTCAGGCGTGAAGACGAAAAATGCATTCGGCGGCTGCAGGATACAAATCCGGAAAGTCGGAAGAAACATGAGATGAATACTAACTAAGAGATGGCGTGGGTGCGTCAAATTCCGCCCGAATACTGCCACTTAAATATCGACGCCTAATGCCGCGCCTAAACGGATCACCACTCAATTGCACACTTGAGCTCTCCTTCCACCAGAGTGCACCGTGTAGAGTAGACGACCATCCATTGGTTTCACTTGGATTTCCATTAAAGCGGACTCTGATGATAACGATAGCGATCCGTCTAGGCCTCGTCACCGATAGGTCGAAGAGTTTCGATTATCAAACACATCATTGCTATGCTTACATGGTGTGTACATATTTTACACAAGTGTAGAACGGTTGTGCTCGTGTTAATCTACTTATTCGTTTGTTGGTGCAGTAATGCACGCATGCACTGGGACAATGAGAGACGTCGATGCCATCCGACCCCCTCCCACCCTATCAACACACACACACACACAAAAAGGAGAGAGAGAGAGAGAGAGGGTGTTTAGGAGTGCTGATAGGGTGGGGGCGAAGGAAGAAATGGAAGGAAGCGGAAGATGGCCGTGGAGATTAACGATCTCTCGCCTGGTAAGCGGCGTCCGCGCCCTTGGGCTCCTCGTAGAGGCAGTCGTCGCCGCACCCGGAGGGCGTGGGTGTGGAGGGTGCCGAGTCCAGGCGGGGTGGAGGGGCCGTCGGGGCTGAGTCCACCTGGATGTAGCCGACCACCCACAACCGGGAGCCAGAGAACATCGCGACGCCGCTAACAGAGAACCGGCGATGCAGAAGGGGACAACTCGGGCGCCGACCGCCAGATGGGGGACACCCCCGGATCTTCCTCCCACTTCGCGACTGTTCCTCCGGCGGCGATCGGAAAGGGCGAAAGGGCCCTCACATATCGCTCCGTCCGTCCGTCGCCTGATTGGCAGTAGCAGAGGGTCAGAGAGCGTCCCAGTGTCCGTCCGTCCGTCCGTCCGTTGCGGCGCCGCCGAGAGAGAGGTGAGCGCGTGAGGCGAGCGGTTGGACCGCTGGGGACTCTGGTGTCCTCCTCCTTCGGGAGCTGCGACCTTCGCGAGCTCAAAGCTTCCCTCCCCGCCCACACCGAATGGGGGCGGGGAGGGGAATTCGCTTCAAAAGAATAGGCGCCCCCCCTCCCCACACCACCCCATCATCATCATCATCATCGACACCCCCTTCCATTAAACACGGGACACACACACACACACACACACACACACAAACGACGCTCTCGCCCTTACACACCCCTCCTCATCACAGCCTCCCACCCCACTGTTCCGGTGGGTGGCCCCGAGAGAGCACCAAAACACCACCTCCCCCCTGCCGCCCCCGCATTGTTGCGACACACGGCGGCAGTCATTCTCGCATCATCCCCATTTGGGGGGAGGGGGAAGGGAAATAGGCTTGTAAACACCACCCCTCCCCTCTCCCCCCCCACCGGCTGGAAGTCCTCTCCCTCCACGCATAGGACGGCTCCTCGTGATTCCACAAATATAAACCTCCGTCCCCGATGGGATTGGAACTATGGCCCTCTGGGACCGGGCCATGTAATCGTCTCTACGAACTCGACGCGAAGGAGTTCCACCTGTGGCGCCGGACGACGACGAGTCCGCACATTAAGTCGCGAAAGAGTGCGAAATGTCACCCGTGTAATGAAATCACTTCTCCGTGTGATGCACGACAACTTTCACGATGGCTGGGATAAGCGATCAAATATTCGGAATGCGGTCGATTCACGCAAAAATCATTCCCTACGACGGACAATGAAGAACTGCCTCCGTGTGGATAAATTTTTCGGAATATCGTCATGATGTTACGAGGAATGCGTCATTGAGTCAGTTAAGCTTAAATTCAATGGATTTATATGCGAAATTCTTAGAGTTTCACTAGGGAAATAGTTAAAATTTATACCGCGGTTTCGCATTGCCCACGTGGCATTGTGACCATCCATTTAATAGAACGTAGCCTTTATTTCAATAATAATGATTGCATTCGAAAAATGAGCGAAAGTGTGTCATAATTTCTGCGCGAGACGTGAATGTGTTGCCCACTTGGAAAACCGTGTTTTAGTTGAGGATTCACAAAACAACGAGACGACCGAATATTGAAGACCTGACTATAAAAAATGCATTACAAGAATCTGTAATGATCACAAAAGAGAAGGGCAATTATCTCGAGTGTTGGCTTTGACATGTTTGCTAATGTTGCGTTCGAGTTTTGCAGCGATTGGACGATTATATAATAAATTCTCAGGCTTCACTCGATGGAACAACATTGCGATGGTTTGTACATAAATGGTACCATTGATGGAATATTACAAAGTGAATTTAATTACAAACCATCTCGATTGGACGATTGTTGGGCTCCACGTTTCCATCGCGTCGCCTCTTCAGGAGCCAAAAGATACAGTTGCTCAGTAATTATCGCAGTCCCACATTACATGGCAGCGATGAGGAAATATTTCACTCTTTCATCATCGATCCTAGTGTTTGCCTTGCATTTCTTAAAGCGGTGGCTACGTCTCCTCTTCTTAAGAATCGGTCGTCCTTCGTCCACTATTCGGGGTCACTCTGCTCCTGAAATACGATCTCGGCATCAGGCCGAGCGATGGGTCGTGCTAAACGTGAAACTAATGCAGCATACCTTGGAAGACACGTCGGCACCAAAAATTACTCCGATATTTACGCTGCAGCATCGATATCGAGCAGCAGTTAAGAGAATGGTAATTTTTCAGAGTCGGTAGCCGAATGTTGGAAAACTCACGAAGGAAAGGCAATTTTTTTGCTTTGTTTCAGGAGACACTCTTTTGGATTAGCATTTTATGCGCCGAGACTGGCATACATTTGTACCACAAATTCAACTGATTTCACCTTTTTTGTGGTGTCGAGGGCATGGAGGGTTTGTATGCTTCAACATAGATGGCACGTTTCGCAGCAAACTGCACTCGAACGCACACTATGCCCCCAGATCCATTCATTCCTCTTGCGGAAGATGACGAACGAGGGTTGGCGGAAAGTCACGCGTCGCCATCGCTCGCGGAACTAGTTCCCTGCGTTGCAGGGGCCCGCAATGGATTCATTTTGACACGAAATCTGCTCTGAATATTTTTATTTTCATTCTACTCCCAAAATGTCATCGCCGTCACTCTCTTAGGTCGCTATGTTTTGTTCAACGCTTGTTATGTGTAAGACGCGGAGAACCCGCGCGCCCAAATGCCAACTGCAATGACGGAGTACGCAGCGACATCAAATGCGGATACAACGGGCACACAAATTAAATCTTTGCGCACGAAGTCTCTGTTACTGTTACGATCAAAATTTAATAGCCCACCACTTCCGACAAAGAGCCGCACTCACTCATATGTGTTTCTCGGGAGAACAGCTCTCGGCCTCTTTAATGATTCTTCGACTCACGTGGACGAGCAGTTCTCAATGTCCCTCTTTTCCGCGCATGGATTTCATATCAGTAACAAAATATCAAATTCAATTTAGTTGAAAACCATGGATAGAGGGGAAATCCGAAGTTATTACGGTAGAACAGTACTGGATTTGATTTCCAATAGAGCTTCAGTTAAGCAATAATTTCGACGCCTGGCGATGGAGAACATGTCGGCGCTGCCGTCGACTGAGTTTGTTTCAACAAAACGCTCACGGTCGCCTTGACGCACGAGTAAACCCGAGCCTGATATGGCTATTCCTTCACTGTTGAAGAGATACGACCGGCGTATAGTTTTAAATATGGCCGATTATTTTTGACACCCCAGGATAAGTTTGTGGACGTCAGTATAGTCGTAAACGAAGCTTCCGCGTTATCGCCGGGAACGCTTGGCAGTCGCCATTCCTTTAATGCGGGGGAGAAGGAAGAGAGAAATAACATGCAGTGACTTTGTAATATGTAAATCCATGACAGCGGCCATCGGAATCGCAACGATTATTATTACGTTTGAAAACGGTCCGGTTCAAACGACCGATCCTTCCTCCTCCACTTGACAACCGACGCGCTTACATCTCGCGTCACGCGTTTGGTGTGCGGGCGATGGTCAACCGCGGGTGAAGTCCACTCGTAGAGGGGCACGGGGGCAAACCCGCTCATTTTTGGAAACTCGTTCATTCTGGACTGTTCCTTTTTGGATCCCGTTCCATTTCACTCGTTCGCCCTTCCTTTTTTATTGGTGGTCATGTGTTTTTATTTTTAGTAAGTTCTTGGCATTTAAAGAATATAAAAAAATCAGAAATACCTGGAATGCGGTATTGACGGCGTTTCCGAATGTTGGATGAAGTATAATATGGAAGGTTATATTACCAACTTTTTACATGGTTTCGTGAATAGGTTTAACTTATATAAAGAAAAAAAAATACATCTAATTACACCGACAGCTTCAGCAGATCAATTTTTGTGGCATTATGAAGAGCATCCTAGCTCCAAAAGATTAAGAGGCGAGGACCGAAAGGAACGGTCGTTCCATAGGAGTCGGTCCTCCTGTTCAATCCATGGACCCGTTCCTTCGGATCCGTTCGTTCGCGAACGATCCGCCCATTAAAGACCAAAGATTGTATGACTTGGCTTACGTTCGAAAGTTAGGGATCCGTCCACCTTCGATCGAGCTCACTTAATTCGAGTGAAGTCTTTCGAGCGATTTTATATGGGCGATCGTACAGCAGACCGTCGAACGTTACGCTGTTGTCAGATGTACAGCATATTTCTCACGTGTTTCTCTTGAACGCATGCGCAATGAGCCTAGTTTTCAATGATGGCACTTGTTTAGAATATTTTTGAATCGCCATTAAGAAGAATTTTAAAAATTTCAATGCATACGAAGTCGAATTATACATTCTCACGAGTGTTATCAATTTCCCTCAATGCCTTCATTTGATAATTTCAGCCCTAATGTTTTGCCATCATAAGTCTTTAGCGGATAAAACTATTTCGCAGGTTCCAATTGCCAGTTATCAATGTTTCATTAAATCTATAATCTTTTTGCAAAAGTTAAAATCAGAAAAATATGATCCATCAGAGTGTTGCTGTAGGTACCTATACCTTCGTTAATGAATAATGATAGACTTAATGTATCAAACCGGCGAACATAATTTACGAAGATCTCACCAGTAACAGTCAATGAAGATTATGTATTCGAAGAGCATCATATTCTCATCCCGTTCATATCACATCGTATTCCACTCAAAAACTATAATTTTTCCGAATACAGTATTCTGTGCATATAGAGATCAATAACATTCTTCTGAATAAAGAAAATAGTTACTGCAAATGACCAATGGAACTATACTCATTGCAAGAGTAAAATTTATTCTCATAAATATGCAATATCCCCACATCCTTCCCGTTATTTTTCATTGTCTAAATACAGCTAAAGATCGATGGTTCTCTTAACATGTCAATGTCCAAACCTCACGCTCGATAGTCCATTTAAATTATGTTGGACATTATATGAAATGTGATTTCCAACATCAATGGAGTAGGACATTTATCGATACACAACGACTACCTATCCTCCTAAAATCCCTCCTAATGAGCCTATGAGGTGATCATGAGCCTAGTTTGGAATGATCGCACTTGTTTTGAATCTTTTTGGATAGCCATGAAGAATTTTAAAATTTCCAATGCATGTGAAATCGATTTATACATTCTCACGAGTGTTACCAATTTTCCTCAATACCTTCATTTGATAATTTCAGTCCTAATGCCTTATCATGCCTTGTCTAACTGACCTTTTACTAACCTTGACTTTTGCGGATGAAAACTCTTTCACCAGCTACTATTGCCTCTTGGCAATGTTTCATTAAAAATATAATGTAATTGCAAAAGTAGAAAGCAGACAAAATATATTAAATAGGAGTGTTGCTGTGCCTTAAGCTTCTTTAATGAATGATGATGGACTTAATTGATCAAACTGTCAAACTTAATTTACCAAGTCCTCACCCAGCATATTTCCTAAATGAAGTTGACTGCGCATATAAAGATTAATAACATTCTTCCGAATAAAGAAAATAGCAACTGCAAATGACCATTGGACAACTAATGGAGCTCTCACGCTCGCTAGAGTCAATTTGTATTATATTGGACATTATATGAAATGTAATTTCCTACATCAATGGATTAGGACATTTATCGATACAAAACGACTACCTATCCTCCTAAAATCCCTTACCCCAAAGCATTCATATACTAATCCACCTACAAGGCTATATTCTAGGATGACCAGCTTATCATCAAGTGAAATTGAAGAGAGCTTGGTAGATCACTTTCATAAGTCTATTTCTTGCAGCATATATCTTCCGCTAGATTTTTAGGGCATCTTTTCCATCATAATTGCCACAATAGCAACAAGCTGAAACACCAACACTAAACTGAGTATTATTCAAATAATGGAACATCCTTTGCTATTGATAATTAGGCAAATAAATCCAAAAAACACTTGGTTGAGGAGGCACAATTTAATCAATGCTAAATAGTGAAACGTCATACACCGCATGCAGACATATTATCAAGCTTTCACTTTTTGCGAAAATCACCTGACTTCCAAAGAAAACAAATTAATAATGTCACTAACTTTCTGCCATGAATTTTCCATTGCATCACCAAGCTTCTTTTTGTAGTCAGTAATCGCAGTCTTCCACGATATTTGCTGATTTCTAACTACACTTCAAATACACTAACTAACGTAACGCATCTCAAGTCCAAATTGTCAATAACTATACACTAATTGCAGCAATATCACCATAGACATAAGTGTAATCCATCTCAGAACATGTATAAATATATCTATCACTGAAAGTCACTTGAACACTCAGTCAACATTCGTCTCGACTACCCAATCAGCACATGTGAGTCCAACGTGAAGTCTTAAAGACCTCATACGAATTTGAAGGAGTCCAACAAGACTTTCAAAATGACCTCATGATGAATTCTTAATGAGCTCATATGCAATCCTACGAGAGTCATACGCGATTTAAGGATACTTAAAGATTGCAAAAACCAATATTTCAAACCAGAATGAAACGACACAGATAAGTTCACAAAATCATCATCACCCTTTCACATGGACGAAAACGATCACACAATTTACCCTCAAACAAAAGAATAAGCCTTCTCATGGCCAAATATTCAAATGCCTACGGCTAATTAATTTGTTACCACTTGCCTTAAACGTAGATGGGTTCATTATTGTGGCAAAAACCCATTTCGTACACAATATTGCTAATTTATACAAAAGTGACTCTTGGAATGGCAAGATACTGAATTAAGATTAAGAAACACTTCAATGTTTATCCTTTATCGAGGACGAAAAAAACCACACTTACTACTCAAAAGCAATGCTAAGTCACCAAAATCATTTCAATTGACGTAGAATCCAAATCTCGAGTAAGACATTTGATGGAAGAACGTATTAGTTGCTGCTATCAGTCATCTCCGACATCTGTCACGCAGTTGTAAGTATTAAAGCACAACACCTGTCACAACACACAATCTCAAGAGATGAAGCATAGCTCTGATTAACCTCAATATGTTAACACATCACCACGACCACACACGCAATCCATCACAGCGCATAAGTAACATTTGTAAGCACTGGTATGCCACAATAAACACTGCCGCTTAAACACACGATAAACCTTTTCACTATCCTCACCAATTATGACACCCATGTCCTCAAAGAAATGAGATTTAGAACTTCCAACAGCAATACAAAGTGAAAAGAAAGCGCTACAATTGGATATTGTAAATAATGAAAACAATACGCGTTAATGAAATACTTTTCCAATACATTACTGAACAGCATCTAGGCCTCCAATTGTAATTGAAGTAAAGAATGGTGTGTTATATTTCATTTGTAGTCCGTAAAACATTCCAAACGACGATCGCTCTTCAAATATCAATCAATTAATAAACCAAAACAAACCCATCTTCGATTGAGAATGGCCGCTTCGACAGGTATTTTGTTGTCGAAGACGAGGATTCGAGCGAGAGGCAAAATACGCTCGCACGTGAGTTACAAAATAGGCATCGGATATTGTTTTCGAAATATTACCCACAATTCAGCGGGAATGGCCCTTTTACGCTCGAACGTAAAGTTATAAAATCGGCCCCTCAGCTCTGCATCTTCGCACTTTCCGCAGCCAGACACTCGCGCAATGGTCACTCCGTTGCACACTCCTCCGCCATGGGCATTCGCAATCAAACCGCATCATACCATCAATTATTCCCGCTTATTCTTCCGTCCATTGTCTCAGGAGTCTCGTGGGTGCCATTTAATTGCCCATATTGCAAGCAATTACTAGTTAATGACCGTCACAACATTTAAAAACAACCAATATTCTATTCTCGTCAAAGGCCAAACGTAACCGACGCAAACTCTCCAGTCACGGGTACAAACTTGTTTATAATTTTAAGGCCATCAGTGTTAATTCACATAGTTCACAATAGTTAAAAATCGAATAAAAATAAAGAATAAAATATTCTCGTCCCCATCAGCTGATTATACTATCTGAACTTCGCCACTTCTCCCTCGCAATGCCTCGTTTCTCTAAGGAGGCCTTAACTTTACACAGCAAGGTAGAATACTCTTCCGCAAACGACCGAGCGATTTTTTTACGACCCTGGGTTGTATTCTATTAGCCATCAACAATCGTCATCGGATGTTAAACATTGAGAGCACGTCCTTCGAGAAGAAGAACCTCAAACTTCCACAATTCGCCTTTCCGATCGATGAGTTCCGTTACCGCTTCCCGAGTTCCCGACGCCTGAAGGGCTCTCGAAAATGGAATTGTTAAAATCGGAAATGGCATACTCACCTCGTTTGTTATACAACAAATATTGGAGCATATTGTCAACAGCGTCATTTTCTGAATGCATGAGGAGCTCGCCCATTTCTGCCTGGTAAATGTTATAGGGATTGTAAGACCATGAACTATATTAAATATTAATAATGAATTGCGTATTCTCACGAAGTGATGGGTACTAGTTGAATGCTAGGGATGACATGTAAACAACTCACACATTGCCTATTGCCGAGCTGATTATGCCAATTGAAACAATCTCCCCCGAAGATTTCTTCTCCACCCAGATTATACAGTATTTGAAGATCTTTCATTCGACGTAATTCGTAATCACTCATTGTAAATAATGTCATTGACTGCTTTGCAACCAAAAATTAGCAGTTCACTCCAGTGTTCAGTGTAGCCCGCCCTCGTGAAAATGTGGATTTAGATTCTAATGGCTTAGCTAAAAGAGGAGGATGAAGATATAGAACTTGGAAGCTTTTGAAGGGGAAAAATGTGGGAATCCCAAGAGATAGTGGATAGGTACATAGGCGAATCCGAGAGCTAAGGAAATTGATATCAATGGCAATCGAGGCAAAATGGGAGAATATTAAAACATGCATTATAAAAGCGGCCGAGAAAACAATAAGAGAAGCGGAAATGAGGTGAGGGTGAAAATGCAGTGGGTTACGGATAAACTGTGTAGGTTATGAAAGGAGAGAAGAAAATGGAAAAACATCAACACAGACCATGGTAAGACGGAAGTACAAAAGAGTTAAATGATCAACTCCGGCGAATAACCAATCGGGCGAAGGAAAACTGGTGGAAGAGATAATGCGAGGAAATGGAAAAGCTGCAAAAAGATGGGGAAGTGGGAGCGTTATACACTAAAATAAAATTGCTATCGCGCGGGAAGCGAGTGCAGAAGGTACAAGAGATCAGGGACAGAACAGGTGGGATATTAATCGATCAAGATGATATTCAAGATCGGTAGAGCAAAAATGTGGAGGAGCCATATGACAGCGATAGTAAACCAACAAATTGAGATCTAGGGATTGAGGGAGCACTAGATGAAGATTATCTCGGGCCAATGATAATTGACAGTGAAGTAGAGAAAGCATTGAAAGAGATGAAGGTAAGTAAAGAAAGCTGTAGGAGTAGATAAATTACCTTCGGAGCTGCTTACGTATTTAGGAAAAAAGGTTGGCAAGCTTGTATCAAACTTGGGGGCGTGGGCATTAATCGGCGAGACAAGAGAGAAATCCAAAAAATATATGTCCCAAAGGACACACGTGAGGGTGGCTGAGGGTGAAACGGAGTGGGCAACTATTAGTCGCGGTGGGCCGCTAACGTCAGCTGGTAATTTATCCAGCGGAGAGTCTGCTACAGCGAGGTTTCAGGATTCGGCTCATGACGTCACTATATCCGTCAACGTCATACGGTTCGTCAATCTAACCCAAAATACACGAGGCAACACGTCCATCCGTCTACAATGCGAATTATTGGAGTAGCGGAATTGTTGATAGTTGGGAGTGGCGGAGCCACCGCTAAATGAACAGCGGAGTTTCTGGTTTCGGCCCTCACCATGAGACCTCCCGATTCGACTCGTCTCTCAATGAGACCTCGAGACGGGGTCCCCAACAGATTTAGTCAACGGCTAATTTGCCTGATATTTAAACACACTCGCCCAATAGCCAGGCGTGCATAGCTTGCAGCTCTCGCAGTTGCCCCGCCCTCTCTCTCCCGCCCCCCTCCGTCACCTACCTCCTCCCCCCTCGCCCTATCCTATCGCAAGGCCGCACTATCCTAACGACCGACCGTCTGGAGGCCGCCGCGATGCGTCCGTCAAATGGATGAGGAGCGCTCGATTTTGGCGTCGGCCGCGGAAGAGGCGATGCGATGACGCCGGAGGAGGAGGCGGCTCTTGGTCCCATTGCACTCGCCGCGATGCGCATCGGAGAGGTCGGCCGACCGGAAAGGGGGAGGGGGGCGTGTCCTCGGGGGCTTCCGGAATGAGGGAAACCGGAAGTGGAGGGGGTAGTGGGTGGCCCCCACTCAAGCACACTCAATTGTGCGATCCGCGGTTGATTTCACGAGCGAGAATAGAGAGGGCGGCGGTGCACCGCGGTGGCGTGCGTGAGCATTGGAACGCACATTCGGAGGACGTTGCTCGCCCTGCCCTCTCGTCCCGACGAATGCGGTCCCGGGGGATGTCAATTGTTTTCATTGTTGGGTAATCTACCGGTAGGAGGAGGAGGTTTACATGAAAGTCGTGAATGAATCCTCTGGATGTATTAAGGCCGTTTTACACAGGGCACGTAACTGCACAAGCTAATGTATGCGCAATCGTGAATTTCAAAATGCACCGTGTAAAGCGGCGAAATCCAAGAACGCATGCACGAATGCGAGACGTCAGAATAGCCCCTGCTCTAATTCGGTGGTCGCATTCTTGCAATTTGTACGATTAGCACTCCATCTAGCAGTCGAAGAATTAACGACATCTAAGTTCACGGGAAGTTGACTGACGAAAAGGTTCGATAACCTGAGCGATGGGTGTTTACAGTTATTCTTTGTGGGGGAGGATATTTACAGTTACTGATATTGTTATTTATTTAGATAGATATTTAATAGCTCGTTAAATTGTTCCTCTGTCATCCGCATAAAATTGCGGTAGGCATTCCTGTCTTCTACAGCCAGTTCCTGTATATTAAGAATGCCCGTTCCCTCCTCTCGCCTACGGATCAACTCCCGCATCCAAAGTGCTCTTCTCCTGCGGTTACGCCTTTCTATGAGCTCTGCGGCCCCGATCATAATGCCCACTACTGCTAGCTCTGCAGCAATCAATGCAGCCTCCTCCTGATCCATTATTTTTCTCACAGAGAGAGAGAGAGAGAGAGAGAGTGACTCAATGTCAATAACACAGAATCCCACAATCACCACAACCTTATTTTTCACTGAATGTCAACAACGTCGTGTACAGACTATCGTATCTCTCCCGTTTGAACAAAACACTCGCTCTTAGCGTAGGTACTTATCGTACGATTTAATAGCGTACTTATCAGACGACTGGAATTGACGAACGAATGCCTGGTTACGACCACCGTGTAAAGCAGTCAAGCATTCGTTTTCACAATAATTATTGCACGGCAGATTGCGGAATTAATGCAGTGTTAAGCTGTGCAATTTCGTGCCCCGTGTAAAACGGCCTTTCGACACGGATGGCGACATTAACGCACCTCCCTCCGTCTCCGCGTCAGTACAATCTCTTTCAAAAGTCGGTCCACACGCTGAGCACGGCCAACTTCGTATTTCGCTGAATTCGAACTTCGAGTATTGCTAATCGGGTATTCAGCGACTACTAAGACTACTATTTTACTCATTTCCACTGGCGACGGAGACCCTCGTATGGCCAGGCCTTATCGCAAACGCCATCGCAAACTGCCCGGCCAACTCCCCCGACTCCCAGCGGTACGCAAAGATAGGCGGAGAATGCAAAAGGAGAAGGTTCTCAGACAGCTGCTTCTTTCCACTCTTACGAGTAGCAGGCTCGTGCACCTATTCTTGATATATCGAGGCAATGGATATGCCTGGCAACGCACATTTAAGCGCAGCCCAGAGGGGGCAAATAGTGCCCAACAATGAGAAAAGAAAGACAATGTTAAGAGATCAGAATTTTTATTTAGCACGTATTAAAAATAGCTGGGATAGCTGTTAAATGAAATCGGGGATAGGACGGAAAACTTCCTGGAGCGGGACGCGAAACGCATTTCGGGTGATGAGTATGCTAACATTTATGCATAGATAATAGCCACAATGACTCTATTTGCTTCTTAGACTGCTGGAAGACTTTTAACAGAGTGCCTTGGTCGAGAATAATAAATATTACTGCGAAAGGAAGTATGGTAGAAGTTTAGGCGATTAATTATAAAACCTCTCCGGGACGAAGCGGTATAAGGGTAATGAACGACGAATCGGAATAGGCATAGGTTGGCAGAGGATTCGGGCTGGGTCATTTCTTATGATGGAATTGGGAAGGAAAGTAGCTGGTAAGTATTAATTTTGATAGATTTGCAGATGGCCAAAATTTATTTAGCCAGTCAGCCACGGGACTAAATATCTATTTTGCACGTGAAAAATTGCGTGATACGTGGGAGGTGAATTGATCATATTTAGCGGAGATATTGAAGTTTTTGAAAGTAGTATTAGCCGAAAATGAAGGAAAATGAGGAAAATTCTGAGCTGGGGAAACAATTTACCTATTCAGGAAGTATAACTACGTCATTCAGAAAAGGATAAACTAATCTATGGAGCTTGGTGTTACAGAGGATTTTAAGAATTGTGTTTGAATAGAAATTTCGCTGTTTACAAATAGGATGGAGAGAAAAATATACGATAAGTCGAAAGGAGATATAAGAGAGACTGAGCACAAATAAAACGTGTTGTTGCCTAAGGTGCTACAGATGGGATATGACTCAACGACGGGAAAGGGGATATAACAGAAAATATCTATATTAATGGAACACACGTGATAATGATAAATGTGCAACTATATCCCTGTAGTAACACACTTTAATTAAAACGATATTACGCAGTAAATTAAAACGACACAGTTAAGTTTAATAAACAAAGAATTGATAGTAAACGCAATATCTACTGGCGTTTTTGCTTGTATCATTAATTAGTTTTATGGAATAATATGGATAATGGTCCCATAAACCGTAGGTTTTGGAAAGCCTCAAGCCCACATACTGCATTATGTACGGTATCGGAAGTATCGTTACTAATACAACGGTTTTACATTTTTTAACTCTCGCAAAATACATTGCTGTGACACACAGACCGTTTTGAATTCCATAAAAACCTAACAGGAACCAATTGACGATGAGCAAACACCTGGGATGATGGGAGTCCGTTCATTTTCTTGCAATAGGGAGTTAAGATTTATTCACTAATCAGTCCGAATTTTCTCCAAGATCAAGAGTAGAGGTCAGGAAGTACTTAATTATTTTTTTATAACATGAACATAATGAAAGGAAACCAAGCCTGGAAACAGTGACACTAAGCCTATTATCTGTGCCACAAAAATATCACAGCTTTTTGTGAACGAAGTCAAGTACACTGTATTTACTGTAGAGTTTTGAAGTATTCTCAGGCACACAATAATTTTCACAGTATGGCATTGCTCTTACAAGAATGGATTCAAACTGATCGCCTTGGTGTTGGAAATGTTTATTTATTCAACCAAATCATTTCTGGTATAGTATTAACCGATTTAAACAGTTTAAAGAGTCCCTATTTCCACCTCTCTTCCTCCACAGCAACTTTTTTTGCGTCAGTGCGCGTGAAAATGTAGCTTCTGCAGTGAAGCATTTTACATACTACCCTGTGAGCCACCGCATGGGCGTGTGGCAGGGTTGTTAGGACACCAGCCGTATGAAGGTGTATGTTACAGGGAGGTGAAAAAGTAAATCTCGTCCGAAGGAGCATTACAGTACTTTATTGAAATGACGTCGTGCGTTCGATGCCTTTGATTTCACAAAAATCTCCTTAAGCATAGTCAGCTTTCTTTTGTGTAGCGTGACTGATTGATTTCGTATGTCGAGAGGCCAGCGGGGTTTACAACATCTCCAGAATATGTTGCCAACATAGTGAACATAGCTTCTAGAAAACAGAGGTTCTCTCAGAAATGGAGAGCTGAGTGATGGGTAGACTTGCAGTAAATTAATGTTTTTATGTTTTTAGTAACTTCCTAAACACAGACATGGTGCATTTTACTGACCAATAAAAACGATTTAAGTTAACACAGGATTTTACATTCCTTGCCAGGCCTCCAAAAATGGACCCCTTTTAGAAAACTAAAACCAGTCTCTTGTTTTGCTATTTGAAGTTATTTTAAATCAGGATATCTGGTTTAATTTTTCACTCTCAGATCCCTGAAAGCATGTAAAATTTAATTCTTGCAATCGATTCTATTGTACGCTTCGTATTTACTTAAATTACACTTTTATTGCCAAACTCCTCAATTTCCCACCGATGTCAAGAATTACATATTTCGTTGACAATCTGCGGAATAGCTTGGATCGGAAAGTCTCAGCGGGGGATTTTATAGCGTACATTTCATTTCACTGTCGAATACTAACAAATTTTAGTGACAATTCTGCTGGGGTGTTTTTTTTCTGCCTCCTTTTTGGTACTCGATGTCTGTAACCGTGTTTGCTTTAAGCACGTCATCATCTACATCTACGAAAGGCCGTGCATGCCTCCACCAGGGTGTATGACACGGGGCGATTCCACGCAAGGCATGCATCACTCGTCACATTTGAAATCAGAACCGGGCACGCTCGCCTGGATGACAAGCGCGAAGGCCTAAAGCAGCTGTCATGATGACAACACGCGGTCACATCAGAATACTCGGAGAGTGCACCGTAGACGAACGAACTTGCTCCCATGCAGTACACTATTAAAGACACGACTGGAGAACTCCAAGAATAGGAGAAAATGGTAGATGAAGAAGGTAGTGGCAAGGACGACTCTCCAAAATAAGGGAATATGGTGACTTCTGAGGACATTAAAGAATTGCTCGCTGCTCGGGGTACAGAGAGAAGGCTAGTAAAGAAACATCCTGACGTAGAACAGACTGAACTTTCATCGTGCTACTATGAAGATAAAGTCATATGACACTTCAAAAGACTTCATATGGATAGGGTTTAACAAACCACCTTACATCAATTTTTCAAGTAAAATCTTCAATTTTCCTCTCAGATTGAGCCTGCACATAAATAACATTTTACCTATCAATGTGATTATTTAAACATTGCAAGAGAAGTCACCATTGTTTTGCATTTTAATTTCACTTGTTTTTATTAAATCCTCCATTAAAATAGTTACGACCCCTTCTTATGTGTTTCTCGCTGCATGGATGCCTGAGTCTCCCAAACCCCGAAGAGCCAAGTCAGCTGAAGAGGCCCGCACGCGGCCGCAAAATACGGTCGACCCTCGCCAGACACCCATGCTCCCCCGTTCCTGGATAATGTCAAAAGCAAACCATTAAAGGACGCTCGGCGCCGGCCAGGGGCGTTAGGAAGGCATTTCATTGTCTGTTTTGCTTGAAGATACCCGACGTACTCCCAAACGGTCATGCCGATCGGGACGCCTCGGAAATACTGATTTTTTTGAGCGAAATTTTTGATTGACGATAGCAATGCGCACGTAAATTATTTAAGGAAAGGTTTCCGCTGAAGTAATTGCGATGCGCGGATGATTGCGTGGAATGAATAGTAAGTTGCCTCATTGCCAAAGTTAGGTACTTTCTAATCCACGTTATCTTCCCATTGCTTCAAAATGCGATAAAATATGAAGTCGCTGAAATTGACTCGTAGGTGGGCGGCACGCCGTCCCCGTCATCCTCAACCCCTAAACGTCGCCGCGGCGATGACAGGGGGTGAAGACGCAATAGGGTTCATGGAGGTATATTCAGTGTGATAATTTACTGCGTAATTAATGCGTGCGTATCTAATGTTAATTTTAAATATTGGTTTAATAATATTTTTAATAATCTAAATCCAGTTTATTTCGTATGCATTGTCTCTGACGCATACAATGAATGGATTGGCACTGATGCTCTTAAAACCGATTCCTCGTCCGGAAATAATGCCGATTCAACACACGATGGAATTCGCTTTACGATCGGTCCTCCGGAACAGATTAATATCGTAAAGCGAGGATCTACTGTACTGCTAAACTCACTGGGCTTCATTAAGATAGGGGTATTGGAGTCGCCTTCGGCAATCTGCAGTTCATGGGATGCTGCATATACAGAATCCTACGAGGAGGCCAATGTTAGTGACCAATGAGATTGACACAGGATGGTCCCATAGGGACGCTAGGCCATGCTTTCTGGGTCACGAGTAAGAAGAAGGAGCGGATGAGTCTTGAGAAGGCGAGTGTTAGGTGAAGTTGTCCGGGTACTGATTGTGTATGGTTGCCAATAATAAACGCCTTTTTCCGAGGTGTTCTTCCCTTAATTGCCCTCGACGGACCCCGAAGGTTACCTCTTACATCTGCAATACGAAAATTTGTGAGCTCTCTACAATCCGGAAATTCATCTGATGCAGACGGAATATTGCTACCAAATGCTAATGAATGATGCAACAATGCTAAAAAAAACATTACCGACCTCATTGTTCATGCTTCGACGGATATTTTAATGTGATTTTTATTCTGGGTGTAATTTCTGTTGAAATAATTAAAGCAACTGCATTTCCCCGACACAAAAGACGACAGACGTCCTATAACTAACCATCGGCAAATTTCACGATTGTCCGCCCACTCCAACGTTCCTGACAAACTTGTTAAAAAAAAACCTTTTGTCCCATCTGGACAAGTAAGACATTTGAGTGGCCTTTCGTTTCTGATTCCGGCACTCGAATAACTCGCATTTGTAACAGCACATCGAAATACTAACGGCGCCGCAGAACAGTGAGTGAATACGACACCTTTTGATGATGATGAAGGGGGGGGGGGGGGGCATTTTTCATCGATGTCTGCAAGTCGGGAGTCTCAGGGTCTAAGGTGGTGCTTTACCAATTTCAGCCTAATTATCAGAACCTTCGATAGGTGGGGGAGGCCCAGGGAGGAGCGAAGGGCTTTTCCAACGGGCGGGGCCGCGCGCCTACGGGAGCCCCCAATGTTAAAGGAAAAGCTGCGTTCGCGACCCCAATATAAATATAATCCTATTTCAGACATTTTTTGCACACCTCATTTCCACATCAAATGTCACCACCGGAGACCCAAGGATGACCCAAATCGACTTATCGATACGCAAAATGGTGCACCCTAGGGTCGCCCGCCACGCCCCCCACTCCCCCGACTCCTCCTCGTCCCGCTCCACCACGACACCTCCACGCACCTGGAACTTGCGGATGCTGTCGAGCTGCTCCCTCGTCGGCACGGCGCCTCCGCCGTCTTCCGGCACCTCGGATGCGGGGGGAGGCGGCGGCGGCGGCGCCGTCCTGGGTGCGGGCGCTGGCGCGGCCGTCCTCGCCGCCGGGGGTGCCGCCTGCTTCGCTCGGGAGCCGTTGGCGGCCGGCGGAGCCACCGTCGGCGCCGCCACCGCCGGCTGCCCGCCACGGAAGTTGTAATGGAGCTGATGGTGCTGGAGGTTGCGGCCCGCGGGCGTGGGCGCCGCACCACCCGCCGGCCTCGGAGGTGGATACCTGAGAGGGGGGGAAGGAAGATGTCAGAGGAGGAGAAATCGCAAGCCTCGTCATTAGATAGGATTCTACAAGGTAAACTCTAGTCTTTGTTGAATGTGTTCAAGATTTTATTATGGCGTAATTAAAAACTTTACAATATGCATTATTGACACCTTTAATTAAAATAAAAACTTTGCAACACTCACGGAACCACTGTCGCCGTTCATTTGTTGTGCAGGGCATACATCGACTTCCTCCCGTTCTGTATTGAACTCAATTGAGTGGGAGAGAGTAGAGAGAAGACGAGCACGCTTCAGAAAAAAATCTTCAAACTACCCCCCCTTCTTCCAAATCTCTCTCTCACAACAGGTGTCCTCGTAACCGAATCCCCCTCTACACCACCTATTTCTCTCGAGTGACTCCCTCCGACGTGTCATTAAAAATCTCTACGCTATCCTCTCCGACAACCTCACCACTTCGAAAATTTTCCCCAACTATTCCTCTCTCACCTTTAGACGCCCCCTTTCCACCCTGACGCCTCTTCTTACAAGCCCGTCTGCCATGACCCTAACCCTACTTTTATTGGAAAACATCACCTCCTCCTTTAAAGAAAAGGGACCCGACGAATGCCTCCCTCCCCAAGATATCTCCCTTCTCCCCCTCCCACACCCCAGCTTTCTACATTCTTCCCAAAATCCAGAAGCCAAACAACCCTGGCCGCCCAATAGTTTCTTTCTACAACTCCGCCACGGGACGTATCTCCGCTTTCGTCGACCACTCCTTGCACCCTTTTTACTCTCTCTTCCTTCTTACATCAAGGATTCTTATCACTTTCTTGAACGCCTCCACTCTACCTCACTCCCTTCTGATTGTGACATCTTAATGGCCACCATACAAGTTACCCCCCTTTACACTTCCATTCCTCACTCAGAAGGATTTTCCGCTATCCGTCTATTTGTTAATCAGCACTCTGCCCCTCACTCTCCCACCTCTGATTCTCTCTTCGACCTGTCGAATTTTACACTCACCTACAATGCCTTCTCTTTATTTTTTTCCTTTTAGGACTTTTACCGCTAAGGCACCTCTTTATATTTAAGGTCTTGATATTATTTTTTATTCGAAGTGGCAATTTGCCTAAAATATCTCAGAAACCACATTCCTATTCACTTGGAAATAATACTCATTATGTTTTGCCGAAGCCCCATCTTACTCTGTATAAACGATCTTTCATTTATATAGGGCCAGAGGCATTCAGTACGTTACATTCTCATGTCAAGAATGAGAAGATGTTCAGTGGATTTTCAAATAGACTAAAAACTTTGCTATTAAATGTAGAAAATGTATGTTTATTTTTTGTTACAAAGTGTTGATTGTACTGGATACAGAATACTGAAATACATGTGTGTGGTTCTTAAGTAGTCTAGAAACATGGGCATTGTATATAGAAATGTTTGTTTCTTTTTTCATTATTAAATTCTTTATTGAATCATGGCCATTGAATATGGTTTCTTCTTCTTAAATAAATTCTTCATCATACTGGCTATGGAATACTGAATCATGAGTGTGCTATTCACTGTATTCATCGAATATAGAAAATGCAAACTGTGCCTTTCTTTCTTAAACAAGTTATTGATTGTACTGGTATTGAATATTGGATTGGATGCGAGTTATTATCAGTAAAGAATTGCATTATTTCATTTTGATGGTCTCCCCGTCCAAAGGCCGATTGCCTAGGGGGACTCATAACTCCATTTTGTTTTGTATGCGCTTAAGAATATGTATATTTTTCCACGGAGCAATAAATTTCAATATCAACTTCTTTTAACGACAACTTTTACATCCAAACTAAAGGCCGTACCATGGGCAGCCCTGCCTATGCTAACCTCTTCTTGGGTGTCTTTGAGCAATCCTTTCTATCTTCTAGCTCTCCTAAACCTCTCCTCTGGCTTCACTACATTGATGGTATTTTCGTTCTGAAGACTCACGCCATTAATTCTCTCAATTCTTTCATCTCCTCCCTAAACCCCTCCTCCTCTGTCTCTATTACCACTTAAATCTCTGCCTCTATCACCTAAATTCAACACTTCCGTCAATCTTAAGCCCACCGACAAGCAGCAATATCTCCATTTCAACAGCTGCCACCCCTCCCACACTAAACGATCCCTCCCCTATTCTCTCTCTCTATCCGTGGCCATCACATCTGTAACAACCCCGACTCCCTTGACATTTTCCTCTCGAATCTCCTCCAATTCCGCCTCCGCAGAGGATATCCTGAGCGCCGCCTCATTCAGAAAAAAATCCTACAATACCCCTCTACTTTCAAATATCTCTCTCTCTCTCTTATAAATGGTCCCCTCGAGACCAAATTTCTCTCTGTACCACCTTTTCCCTGGAGTTCACCTTATCCACCGAATTATTAAAAACCTCTACCTAATCTTATCCGTCAACCTCACCACTGCTAAAATCTTCCCCCACTGCCCCTCTCTCACCTTTAGACGCCCCTCCAACCACTCCGCCCTCTTTAAAATCACCAAACCTCTTTCTAAATCAATCTCTACCACCACTACATCACCTCCGACCCCGTGCAATCACCCCCGACGCAAAACCTGTGGAATCTTGAATCACCCAGCCTCTGCCTGACAAATTCCTTGCTATTCTTCTTCCTTCCGTCCCCTCGCCTTCCTGCATCTCTCATAATATTCTTTATATCTTCCTCTGCCAACTATGCTCCAATTTCCACATCCGTCTCACTAAGACTGCTCAAAATATTCGTATGAATGGCCAACGCTCCAGCTGCAACGATCCGCCCTCCCTCTCCGTTTCCCTCCCAGTCGCCAACCACGTTTCTTCCCACAACTCTACCTTCAACAATATTTTTAAGGTCGGTATTCTCGCCTCCCTTCCTTCTCTCCCCTCCAACTCCTCCTCCTCAAGATATTTATCTTGAGTCCTCTTGCATTTACTTATTTCAAGCTTTCTCTCCGCCGGGACTCAACACATCTCACTAACCTCCTCCATCACTTCCAATCAGACTTACTCATTCCTTTAAAATTTTCTTTTCTTCCCGCCTTCCTGCCCACGCCCCTATTTTCCTCGAATCCCCTCCTGTCCTTTCCCATTCTCCTCTGTCCCTCCCCTCCTTCCCTTCCATCCGACACCGTCCTCTCTTCCCTAATAGTCTATTTCCTTGAGAAAAATACGCACGCCGCGTCGAAATAATAAGGAGCTTTCCTCTAACACATACGTACCTACATAATTTTTTCGTTGAAGGGAGTGGGGGATAGTCACCTGGGCGGTGTCTTGGTTCGTCCCACGAACGATTCCGGCACATCGACGGCCATCTCGCGGTGCGCCGTCCTTGGCTCCACGTCCTCCTCCTCGTTGTCGTCGAGTCGTTGATGCTGTTGTAGGTGCTGGTGGTGCGGTGGCTCGATCATGGCGTCGGCGTCGAGGCGCTGCCCCGAAGAGTCGAAGGCGACCACGCCGCCCCCGCCGGACACGGCGCTCACCACGCCACGACGCCTCGAACTGAAAATGGACGGCAATGATTGACTGAGAGACGGATTGGATTTGTCACAGGCGGAATACCACTTCAATGCAATGGAGAAAATGATGATATCGAGAAAAGGTGGTCAGAGGGTACAATAAAGACATGTAGGTACACGTCCCTACACTTCAAAAGGTTGAATAGACACGGACAACTGATGATGATTACTCGTCACCGCAAATACTTCATCATTAACTCAGGCAACAAAATACCTCGAAAAGTTTTCACATATCATTCTCAATTTTGAGAAAATAACTCTTGAATCGAGAGAAGAGTATCTTTACCATCAAACGTATTTCCGCTAAATACTTGGAAAAAATACGATGTGCATCCATACGGAACTCCCGTGTCGGCCACCTCAAGCCCGGCAGTCTAAAACCAAATCCCATTAGTTGTTTATTACACGGAAATTTAGAGCATGTTCCGCTCGTTAGGCCAAAGATTATGCGTACAAGAAATATCAACCATAAACTCCATCGTTCCATTCGACGGATGAAAGTCCATACGACGCGCATCTGAAACAATCAATATTGTTCACAAAAACTATGTCAGAATGTGGCGATGGAACAATGGCAGCCAATTATTTGACTCGCATCACCGACGCGACCGGCGACACGTATTCCTCTCATGTATACACGGCGCACCTCAGAATATTCATCTCTCTCTCTGCTCACGAAATGCCGTGAGCAGAGCAACCCCTGAGGGGGTTCCTTAACGCACTCCAATCATAGAGCAGAAATCCCTCCAGGAGCGATAGGAACGACATAAAACTAGAGACGCAACAAATTATGATTACTTGGAGAATGTAGACACGAAGGGACTGGAAGTCGCTCCCCGTAAAGCCCGTATTAAATTACTCTCTTTTCCTTCAAGATTACCAATGAACATAATAAATTGAACGCCATTACGTGTCAAAGACGATTCGATAATACGGTACCTACAAGAATACTTGACCAAGAAAGATTATAAGAACTTTCACGCTGTCAAAGATTGAACCGCTTCAGAGAGAGCCCAAACGAGAAATGAGAAAACAAGCGATCTTTTATCCGTTTACATTGTCCCTCACATGTCTCGAGTGTTCAACCGTTCGTCGCTTCAATCTACTTTAAACGAAGACAATGTTTCTCTCCATCTTCAATAAATTTGCACCTCTCACCTAAATATTTGTTAATCCCACACTTTTTCTTTTTTTAAACTGTAAAATTGCGTCTTGTTTCTTCCTCAGAGGCCTCAAATACCGAGTACGGTCGGGCCTTCAGGAAATAAAGAGGTCTCCGATGCACACGGTGGTCGATTCATCCGACCCGCAATCGATGCTCGAATCGAACCTCGAAACATCGGCCAAATGACGGCCTTCGTCCTCGAGGGTGGAGTTGAACATCTTACAGTGATGGGCAAGAGGAGAATATTAACACTAAATCATCGCTTTGCAAAATGAAGAGAAAAAAGAACTCGAGACTCTTGACTGACAATGGACACGGAGGAATGCAGGGAAGTATGAATGCAGAGTCGACCTCACAATGTGCAGACGCCAACGACGGGTTCGGAATTTCCAGTTACTTAAGTCATTACACGTGTGCCAGGTAAAGAAAAACACGTCACCATTGACGGAGACGCTTAAAAGACAGTCCAAGCTTCGCTATAAGTTTGAACTATTCGGGAGAAAGTCGACGGCGACGAAGTCACTCGTGGGATTTCAAGACAACATGGCTGCCGTTTTTCCAAACATCGGAATGACGCCACACCCAGACAAGAAAAACCTTGATCAACGACTGGAGTTTGACGGCGTGAGCGCGGGTTTCGCGAATGGGACGGATGCCGAGGCCAAAGTGCGTATTCCGCGCGAACGTGAATGCGTCAGGAAGAGCAGCAATTGAGGTGAGAGGGCGCGGAGGAGAGGAGGGATTGGGGAGGGACCTCAAACAGTCTAATGACAGTCCCAGCTAGACGTGGGTTATTCGCGTACGAACGGGTCCATGGCTTGAACGGAAAGACCGAGAACCAACTTCTATGGAACGAACCGGTCGTTCCATAGCTAAGTTGGTTCTCCGGAAGACCGGTCCGGTCCTTCCGTTCCTTTCGGTCCAGCTTTCCTTTCGGGTCCATCTTTCCTTTCGATTCCGTCGCTCGCATCTTTATGAGATCAGATGTTCTTTAAGAGATCCCTAATATTCATCTGCGGATGCTAGCGGTCTAATAAGCGGTACTTTTTTAAAAATACAGACACAAGCAAGATGTCCAAAAAATGCTTGTGGAGATCTTGCTTGATCTAACCTTCGGCCACCGCGCGGCGTGTCACTAGAGGCAGAAATAACTACAGTGAAGTGGCTGTACACACGGTCCAGAAAAGTTAGATGCACGCACGGAAACAAACACCGGTTCAGTTACTTCTCAACTTGCAGGGTTAATATTGCAGTTATTTTAATATCTTTAAATTGCATTTTTTAACTAAGCCAAAACCAATTTCTCATTCTATACTTATTTTCTCCTACATAGAGCTCACTTGAGAAAAAAAATTCCTTGTGGCTCATTAATAAAAATTTCTATTCAACATCACGTTAAAAGGTGTTAAGTGTAATATTATCTTCTACCTCTTATTTAACCCTATTTTTATATGCCGCCATAACAGTATATGAAGGACCTCTCGTTTATTTTTATTTTAACATTCGTTAAACACCTCGAACATATGAATTGTACAAATATACGACCACCAATAAAAAAAGGAACGGCTTACGACTGAAAAGGAACGGGCCATATAATGGACCGATCCACAGTGAACGAATTCCCACAAAGGAACGGGTTTGCCCAATTAAGAGTCCAAGCTCCCTTACCTACGTAGCCATAGCAACGCAACCCGAATACGCGGAGCTACGTTAACGAATATCCGAAAGACACCACGCAAATGTGCCACATTAAGCGCGAGAGACAATAGCGAAAGAACGACGAAAGAACTAACTCTCCGTGAAGGGTGTGGACTGTGTTATACAAAACGACGACGACCACTAATAACAGCTTTCCACAGAAGACGCCGCGCTTTCAATTCACGACTCTGCTTTCGCTGCTCAATGCCTCTGGAAAAACGGATTTTAATACGTAGTGTAGCGCTGGTTCGCGGGGGAAGTCAAGGGTTGTAAGGAAAACAACTTGTTCGTATGGAAGCTCGAGCCAAACTCCCTTTATTGTCCTTCCTTTACAAAAAGGTCTACAGTAGTCTAAGAGTGGAGACTTTTTGCTTATTCCTCTCTCCGTAATTATTTCGACGGCGGAAGAAACATAATATAGTGAAAATCACGTCATGAAGCGTGCGACGTATATTTCTTAAAAACCTTTATATTTTTTCTAGATGAAATCCATATCCATGAGTACGTCCATTGTACTGTTGCAAATCGCGTGCCATTAATGTGAACAGTGACCATCCTGGAGTATGGCATGCATGGCATCGTGCCAGGAGTGGCGCTGTAGGTACTCCAGGTCGGGGAATGGAGGGGATATCTGTCCAAGGGTGTGGCAGAAGCCAGAATCATAAGGGCTTTTTCGGTCCATTTAATGGGCGTCACAGAGGCAAGTTTAAGATCCTTCCAATGGCTTTAGTTCGCCACTATTCGGCGTTTCCCAGGCAACGACAAAATGTTCGGGATAAAACATTTCCGTGGCGACAGTGCGCTTGCGGGAGAGGAGCTGCGTAGACTAGATTTCCACAACGACATACGTCACCACGCACGTCCTCCTCCAATCACCACCATCCCCTCATTCCCCCTCTCCCCAACCCTCCACTCTCCCCTCCCTCCCCTTCTCCTTGCCGCATCTTGGGCGCGCGGAGATTTCAACTCCCGCATAGACGACGGAGTTCCCCTTCTAGCGGCGGCGCTGTCTAATTGTTCGCCGAGCGGACACGGAGGGCGCAGCCGGAATGCAATGATATTCCACACTTCATTTTCTCACGTTTCTTAAGAGATTTGAACGCAATAAAAGTCCCCTAACACGTACGTACACTTGCGCAGCCAACTGTACTCTACCTCAAAGATTTTTTCTCCCAGATATCGCATTTTCAAAGCCAGGAGTGGCATTGGGAATACTATAGCGTCGCGAGATATAATTTTTTTGACGGTCCATCCCGCACACGAACATTTATTCGAAAACTACCTCATTTAAGAGAAGCATCACCTTCCAGAAACCTTTAATTCACTGCAATACTAGGATTCATCACCTTTTCCCGGCGATCCATCATTTTACAGATTTTAAATAAGTAAGTGCGCCTCCGTAAACTCAATGGTGGTACGTATCCATGGGTCGAAAATTCGATATCGATATTCATGGCACGTAAACATAGCATCATCAGTTTACGGAATTACGTCCATTTAATGAACATTTCTATAAAAATATTTTTGTGTCGAATGATTTTTTCATCGCGAATGTCAACCCTTGGTGCATATGCAACCGTTCAAGGGACTTCGTATCACACCATTTGTCAGTGCAATGATTGGAAATTCGGCAATTTCGTCGTTTAATAAGCGAAGATGTTAGGTTCATCAACCTTTTGACAGTGGCTTTGTAAGCAGGACTATCGTCTCATGCACCACTAAGTAGAATTGAGTAGTGGACATCTAGTTCGCATAAACTCCGCCCTCGAAAATTGCTTTGAAGGAAGATGGTTTGGTAGTGTGACTGGCTAACACACCTGACCGTCAATTGAGAGATCCGGGTTCGAATCCCAGTCAAGTCAAATGATTTTTCAAGTCCATTTCAGCCTATGGTGTATTCGCGATCATTTCCACAAGCAGAAGCAGTGATTCACCAAAAGCGCTCGGAAGGAAGTAACTCCGCCACATTGGAGCTGTCACCCTGACGCAGACATTTCGCTTCCTACTGTCGGTGCAAAAATTATGCAGACTCGAGTTTGGACACTTGATTAAAAATGAACCTTAGTACCCACATTAATGCGAGTTACACCAAATTTTAGCTTTTTTTATTTTACGTTTGACTTTGATTTCCGATTATTTTTACATTACTCTCTCGATTTTTGATTGCGGCAAGTGGCAACAACGCTCAAACTTTCACCACCCTCTCTCGCGAAGACGGCCGCCTTACCGCTGGCTTGAACCCGCTAAAATACTCGGTTGTTTATTAACTCGTTAAAAGTCGATATCACAATGTGAGTTTACGATGGTCATTGTTATAAAATACTGCTGTAAAGAGCTTCAAAACAAGGCCAAGATCTTGCTTTTATTACTATTCTTAACCGAGAAAAAGGTGTTTCATAAACTTTTCAATAACTTTTTTACGACACCTTAGAAAGAACCAAACGTTTAATTATACATTTAAATATGTCTTTCCTACACAATACTACAGCTTCATTACGATTAAACTTCATGTTTCTTCACTATTAAATGTCAAAGAGAGCGCTCCGTTCGAAAACGGCAAAAAACCGGCACCTTTTTTGTTCTCACCGTAATAAAAAAATCGAGAGAGTAATGTAAAAAGTAATCGGCAACCACAGTTAAACGTAAAATAAAACATGCTAAAATTTGGTGTAATTCGCATTAATGTGGGTACTACGGTTCATTTTTAATCAAGTGTCCAAACTCGAGTCTACGTAATTTTTGCACCGACAGTAGACAGCGGACGAAGGCCTGTCCACCGCCAGGACAAGTGACGCTCTCGATGCGGCGGTCGAGCGTCGCGTCACAGCCACATACACACACATCCCCTGGCGACTGGGATAGCAGTTTTGGCGAGGCAATCTTTCGGAATGCAATATCGGTGGATTGCAATGGTTGCGAACCGAGGCGACCCCAGGGGAAGGGAACTGAGCACTGCACAGTGCAGTATATAATAAGGTAACATTCTCGCGAAGGTTTCCGCGGCGTTTTCCATTACTACTCGTTGTTTTCGGGTTTTCCAACCGCGTACGTTGACATTGGCCGACAACGGTTTCGGTAGCCATCCTGCTACCATCTTCAGGTCGAAGGTGGTGAAAAGCTATTTGTGGCCGCGTTATTGGCGACTCCAGCATAGCAAGACACCACCTACCGGTAAAATCTGGAAACACCGGAGTGATGATCATAACGTGCTTGCACTGTGAGATTTGTGGTTGACTTGTGGATTTTGTTGAAGAGCTTTTGTGCTACATTCTTTAGAACAGTTCTTTTAAGGACTTATCATCTCATTTTTCATCTCTCATTCGTTATCCTCTCTTCCTTTTTCACCTTTCCATTGTATTATTTTTATTTTTTTCGTTTTTTACTCCCTTCACCTCAACACCCATATTCATCCATATCCTTTGCCTGTATTAAGTTATTCATTCCTATTTCATCCATTCCATTATCATCATTTAATTCATCTTTCACAGTAATTGTGCACGGACTATTCGTGTGGGTTATTCACACGTGGTGGGCTCTTTGTCGAGGATGGTTGGTGAGCACGCGAAGTTTTCACCGAGGAAAACTTCCTCGAATCGCAATTGCTGCGTTCCTCAATGCTCGTCTGTCGAGCGGCGGAATTCTGAATTGAGGTTCCATACCTTTCCTCCTGATGGAGAGTTTGTCTTCTTGACAAGCAAATTGGATATACGGGAAAAATGCGACCGGAGGAAGTCGTGGATTAAAGTCCTCAAGATCGGGAAGCCGGTGACGAAGAGTATGTTTGTTTGCTCGCGGCATTTTTTGAGATCGGATTACGTTCTTCCAGGTATGGTATCGTATAGCCTTATTATTACTTTATTTGTCACTTTGCTGTGCTTCATAGTTATTTATTATATGGCATCTGTTTTAGACATGCCTGCTAGACACAGGTACTTGAAGAAGACGGCCGTCCCTTCCATGAATCTACCAATCACTGCCTGTGATGCCGAGCGAGAGAAAGCGATGAGATTCCGAAGAAGGCCAAAAAAATACCCGCATACTGAGGCTCTTGAGGTAACAACTAAATATGTGTGATCCTGGGTTTTAAACTGACCTTATGTATCGGTGTTATGTTTAGAGCCTTGGGCTTTATAATCATAATAGATGGCAGTACATTTGGTGTTAGGGAAAGATTAACGTCTAGTTTGTCTACTGAATCACAGTTCAGATTGCAAACCATGGGAAGAATTAATACAGCATCCTTGTGATATTATCCAGCTTCGGATATGGTCATTATTACCCATCGCTTTGCTTTGATAGATATTATCATGCTGATTACATAAAATCGTGATATATGCTAAGCTGTTGAAAATTTGCTATCCAGTGATTTATTAATTTTACTTCCTAGCTGAAAAGTGGCAGTAGTTGTTG
This sequence comes from Ceriagrion tenellum, assembly GCA_963169105.1. Classification (NCBI taxonomy): domain Eukaryota; kingdom Metazoa; phylum Arthropoda; class Insecta; order Odonata; family Coenagrionidae; genus Ceriagrion; species Ceriagrion tenellum. The sequence goes on from OY720633.1 coordinate 176,743,803, forward strand.
ATGTTTTCCTCCTTAAATTGTGGCTAATGGCAGTAGACACATCACAGTGCTTATTTTGACAAACAGGAAAGAGTTAACTTATTTAAATTGGGCTGACAATAGTCATTGTGAAATTAGCACGAGAGTATCCTGCTTGAGGGATTTATTATTTATGTCTCTATGGATTTTACATGGTTGCCTATTAATAGGTATACCTTTTATGAAACTATGTATTTTGTTATGTTACAAATAATTGTAAAAAATATTTTGGTAGTAATAACTGATGCCTTAAGTAGGCTTGTACAGTATGAGTAGTTAAGGCTTCAAATAACTGGGATTTATGGCATCAGTCATCATTATTACGAGACCTATTGAATTTAATTTCACTGATCATTTTATTGCTGTTAGATACCATACAATGCTACTCTGCAAATCAAGGTCTTCACTAATCTTTTAACCTCGTTCTTTCTACTAGTACCTCACATTAATTCCCTTGTCTTTGTGAACGTTTCTTAAGCTAGAGCTATTCCTCTCCTTATTTTCTTGCTGCTAAATCCCATTTCCTCCAAAATGCTACCTATGTATGTAAATTGCTCTACTTCTTCTAATTTATACCCTCCAACTTTAATATTCAGTTTGGCTTTTTACCTCTTAAGATACCTCTCATACTACTCCTGTAATGAGTTCAGAAATTACTGCAGTCCCTTGCTGACTGGGTAATTAATGCTTGGTCATCTGTGAAACCCAACAACCACCTAGCTTTTTAAAAATCTAAGAATGGTAGTCATTAAATAATCATGATTCTCTTTTTTACATGTCCTGATGTAATAATTTTAGATAGTATATGTGGTTTTACTTCTTGTGCTATATTTGATTTCCTACAACTATCTTTGGTTTCACTGAAATTCACTGATTACATTTGCCTATGATGGCTGATCATTAAATCAGGATGGTAAGATGTTGAAAAAAATCCTTCATGCATTGTATAGAAAATAAGAACATGACTAGAACCTTTTGAGTTATATTACTTCAACCAGTGTGATGAGATGTATACTCTCCTGCTTGCATTAGAGGTTTATGGTAATTGAATTTTTAACAATCACAGGGTTCTGCCTCCTGCGATGCTGTCTTTCGAGATGAACAGGAAGGAGAACAAATGAGTGTGAGTGATGCTGAAGCAGCTGCCGATGACAATGTCAATGATGCAGTGGATGCGCTATTGAACCTTGGAAAGACCATGCAAAAAACATGTTCTGCTGGAACTCAATGCTCGGTGGAGATGAGAGATTTCTCCTGCCAAGTCAGTAGTGGGGACTTTAGGAGTCCTTTTTCTTCAGTAATAGATACCCCAGCCAAACTGACAACCTTCACTGGGCTTGACACCTTTTTAAAATTGGAAACAATTTTGGCAATTCTGTCATCAGTTATTCCCAGTAATAATCGTTGTAGCCTGGACTTAAAATCAGAAGTTATGCTGACATTCATGAAGTTGAAGTTGAGTTGGTCTTTCTCAGTTCTGGGAACATTATTTGGTGTTACACCTACCACATGTAAGAATATTTTCACCAAAGTAATTCTTCTTCTGTCCCCAATATTTAAAAATTGTATTGTTTGGCCTTCTAAGGAGGAAATTTTGAAAAATATTCCTAAATGTTTTGAAAATTTTCGAAGGGTTAGAGTTGTCCTTGATTGTACTGAGGTGAAAATGCCAACACTTAAGTGCTTAAAATGTAGAATTTTGAGTTACTCACACTATAAAGGGGGCCATACCATAAAGTTTATGATTGGTGTAACTCCTGGTGGCCTCATTAGCTGTGTAAGCAATGCCTATGGTGGAAGAGCGTCTGATAAGTATATTTTTGAAAACAGTGGTTTGCTTCACCTTTTGGAACCTTATCATGATGACATAATGGTGGATAAAGGATTTTTAATCCGAGGTGTTTGTGAGAATCATGGCATTGGTGTTATTCACCCACCATTCCTGAGGAAAGCAACTCAGTTTACTGAAGTAGATGCTGTGGCAACCTCAAATGTAGCTAAAGCTAGAGTGCATGTGGAGCGGGTGATTGAGAGGCTTAAATAATTCAAAATTATATGTGAAACTGTGCCTGCACCTCTGATATATCTTATTGATGAGATTATGTTTATTATTGCTGGTGTCACCAATTTGTCGAGCCCTGTTCTGGCTGATGATAAATTTGTAATATAATTTGTAAATGTATTTTTCAAACATAAGTAAATGTTTTAAAATCATTTTTACATTTCATTTTCTTCAACTCCATGTCAAATGACTATTTTGGATTTCTGCATACCAGGGATTAGTGTGATTAATTTATTCGTTATAGCTAATCTATTCATGTGTGTTATTGAGGTATTATAAAGAAGTGAAGCCTCCTGGAATTGAACTTGCATATGTAATTAAGCAGTGATATCAGCCATACTTCAACTGTGTATGTTATTTGTGGCTTATGCATAACTTGTTAGTCAGCTATCATTGCTTGTAAAGTCAAAAATACATTTTAGAAGTCGAAGACCCATGCAATTATATCATGATAATAGTCTTGAGTTCCATTCTAACAAAATTCTCAACTGTGAAATCCTATCAAAAGCCTCTCCCAATCCTAAATATATATCTATTTTCACTTTCTTGTATCTATGAGCTCAGGGCAGGTTTTTTTAAGGATTATTCCATGACAATTCAACCAATTTTATTCAAAATGAAACCCACTGACTTGGATTTACATGAAATCTTCTGTGAATCTACATTTTGGTGAGAATAGTAATAAAGTAAAATATTATCATCCTTCATTTAATAGTTTGTGATATACAAGCAGTTGTGTGAGCATGCACCCTCGTGCTATTATTTTTATTATTAGTTAGGAGTCGACCAGCTGAAAAAGTTTCATTCACTATCACAAACTGTAAGAAATTGAGTACATTCTTAGTAAAATTCCACCAATTTATTTAAAAAAATAAATTGGTGGAATTTTACAAAGTTGTCATTTTCATTTAAGAATTCTTATTATTTTAAGTTCCTCTCTCACCTGAGGTAAGTTACTTTTTAAGAACAGCAAGTGATGTTGCACTTCCAGAACAAAGGCCATGTCATGGGATATAAAGTGGTGCGATGAGGTTGTAAAAGTACTATTTGCCCAAAATTAAATAACACAAGGGTGTAAAGTGCATGATTGAATTGTCCAGTGATAACTTTATCCTGAATTAAAAATACCTATAGCCAGTAGGCAACAAAAAATATTGATTTGATTATAATATCATTAAGCTTGATATTCTTTATTTTTCCTAGACTTCCAGATATCATCAATGAGAACTTGGCATTCCTTAAGTGGGTTTTTAATAAGCAAGTTGGAGCCTTGGGCCACTTAATTATTTTTATAATGAATTTAATGGCTATGAGCACAAGTGGTTTCATCTCTTCATACTATCTGGTTTTGCATGCTTAAGGTTTTGTATTAAATAGCAGTAATGAAACTAATAATGAAGACTGAATTTAGCATCACAATGTACACTATTCCAGGATTCTAGTGCCACTAAAAATAATAGTTCAATAGTGGGGAAATGAACACTCCCTGTACACTAGTATTGGATTCCAGATTTTAGATACTACATTAAAACTACCAAATAAGAAAATAACATACCGAAGGAAATGCATTGTTTGCTCTGGTAGGGTGACTGTTTATCTAAGGAACACATGAAAAAATCTCAGGGCTATTAATAATTGCAATGAGAAGTCAACTCCTTCCTGGTTATCTTGGCAGCATGAGATTCACAATAAGCCTCTTGTAAATTTGATTCCCTTATGAAATTCTTTGGCTATTCAAATTCATCAATGCACTCATTAAACTTTGCACATATTTTTCAGTGGATTCTCACTTAGAAATAAAGGTCTACAATAGCATCAAGCCGTAGAAATTCTACCTTAGCACCTGTTCCACATCCTAAATTACACTTCACATCTACTTCCCCATTTTTCAGAATTCGTAACTCCCATTCAGCACCTTTGTTACCATCAACCCAAGTAAATTAAACCCATGCTTACTTTCATGGAAATGCATTTTCCTCAAATTTAACACCGTGATCAACAATCAATTCACACCTAAATTACAGATAAGCTATGCGTATCCTTTCAAACAACAAGCCTAGGACTACAGTTTTCAGACAATCTCTTCAAGATAGAATGAGGCACATACTATAATTTTAATTTATAGGTTAGTTCCTCATTTTATTTTACTTACCCTAAGTTTTCTACAATTAAGTTGCTGACCTCTCCCAATCTGCCTTGAACATTCAGTGGTGCTTAACTTATTAATTTTCATAATAGTAAATGGCGAAATTAATACGTTGTGTGTGGTACAAATTTTATTATTTCTAATATGAACATGATCACGATATATTGTCAACTACATTCACATAAGCATGAATATCACAACAAACATTAATATAAACACAAACATTAATATAAACACAAACATTAATATAAACACAAACATTAATATAAACACAAACATTAATAAAACTGAAGTTAATCTTCCATTGTGGCCTCTCTTCTCTCCCTCAATCTCCCCTCTCTGCAGAAGAATGGAAAAAATTGGCGATTTTAAAGTGTGTTTACAAGTCAATTTTAGCATTACCTGATTACATACGATTTTGCATTATACGCTTTCAGTTAATATAATTTAATTTTACCTGTGCAATGCAAGAGCTGAACCTGGACTCGCATTTATCAACATCTCAGTAGCTCGCTGAAGAAAATCAGCAGAATATGGGTTCGCTGCCGGCACTATTTTCCCCTCTACATGGCAGAAGTCGCGGATTTTTCGAGGAGCGTAGTCCATTTTTACCACGGCCTTCATATCCCCGGACCACAAACATTTTACGTCCGTAGAGGACAACTGCTCCAGCTCATTGATATCGTTTCTGAAAGGTTGGGTCACAGATATCATTAAGAACAATCCTTTCACAATTAGATACTGATCGGGGTAAGAGTGATTTTCTTAGCAAGATCAAAATACCATATCTTAGGTGCTTACCTATTTAGATACCACAGCACGGCTCCGGTGTGCTTGCATCTCCCAGACAGCCCAGCTTTGCAGCTGCACTTAAACTTAATCACGGACACGGTTTCGTCCGTTATATGTAATTCCCCTCCAACTTGTATTGGATCCTTGGTGAGCCCGCTCGTTTGAAGAACCAAGGCAAATATGGACACCACTTGTTCCTTTCTTGCCCTGGTTCCAACTAACGCGACCAAACCTGCGTTCAATACACATTCACCTTCCACTACACACCTGGAATCCATGTGCCCTCCCATGTATTTCACAATTTCACCAAACGAAAGCTGAATTCGGCAACCCATTTTAAAATCTGCGAAATAAATACACAAAACCAACAAAACAAAGAGTAAAGAAATGATACATCACGGGAAGATACATAGGATTGAGCACGAAAGTTCTTCGACAAAATCCACGACAATATGTCTCACTGTGCTAGGCACAACACGGACATCATTCTTGTGCATCGAGATATTTACCTTAAAGCCGTGTATTTCTAAGATGGAGTCCCAAAAAGAAGGAAGGAACTAACTATCAACGTCTGAGATTTACTTCCAAGTAGCAATGAAACCAAGCTGGAGCTTTTTCCGCTATGAATCACAGTCAGCTTGATTCTTAGTTATCATCGTTTTGACGGCCATCTTGGACAATTACGTCACCGACAACAGCGCCGCTATCGGTGATTTGAGTCTCCAATATACCGCCAGCCGTCATGGCGACCGACTTCGCCGCGCTGCGCTGTGATTGGTCGGCGCGGAAAACTCTCTTCCATGAGTTGCCTAGTGGATAGCCGGTGTCTCTGTTGAATTTATCCGGGTACTTAGAAATCACTATTGCTTCTTTGATTAGCCTAGGATAATATCGGCTCTCCTTTGAAAGTAACTTTGTGTCTTCGAATTTAATTGCATGTCCCTTCTCACTCCAGGCATGTTCCGCTACGGCAGACAAGTTGAATTGTTTGTTTTTCGTCGCCCTTGCATGCTCCTTTAGTCTTGTGCCCATGGACCTGCATGTTTCGCCAATGTATGATCTTCCGCATGAGCATGGCACCTGGTAGACACCTTCGCATGACTCTTGTGGGATGCGGTCCTTGGGTCCAGGCATAATGTTCTTTATCCTAGTCACACAATTGAACCTTGTGACCACGTTGTGCTTTCCTAATATCCTTGCGATTTTCTCCGATGTTCCCGCAACAAACGGTATAGTCATGCATCCTCTTCGTTGGGTCGATTTTTCTTCCTTACGGCTACTTTGTTCCTCAGGAAGTCGGTTCAATTTCTTCTCCACCTTCGCGGCCCTCTTCAGGACCAAAGAGTTCGTGTAGCCGTTCCTTATTAGAGCTGTGGTCAGGTGCTTCTTCTCAGAATCAAATGATTCTGCGTCCGCGATGCTATAGGCTCGGTGGAATAGCGTGGTCACAACGGATGCCTTCCGACAGGGATGATGATGTGATGCAGCGTTAAGATATCGGTCCGCATTCGTTGCCTTCCAATGGGCCGCATGGCCGAGATTTCCGTTGCCTTTTCTTCCCACCATGACGTCCAAAAAAGGTATTTTTCCTTCTTCTTCCTCTTCCATGGGGAAACGGATGGTCCGGCGTTGCGCACTCAATGGCTCAAGAATTTTTCCTATTCATCTGTACCGTGCGGCCAGATGACGAAAGTGTCATCGACATATCTTAGCCACAGGGTAGGTTTCTTGCCGTAGGCGTTGAGGGCCTCCCTCTCAAACTTCTCCATGTAAAGGTTTGCCACTACTAGTGATAGTGGCGATCCCATTGCAGCTCCCTCCGTCTGTTCATAAAACGTTCCATTCCACAAGGAGGAGGAGTTCCGTAGGCAATGCTCCACTAGTTGCGGGAAATCTTCTGGGATACCGGAGGAAGTGAGTGATTTGACAATCTCCACCGATTCCTGGATCGGGACATTAGTGACTAGCGACACCACGTCGAAGCTGACCATGATGTCCTCCTCTTTGACTGTGACCCCCTTCAGGATTTCGACGAAATGGGCAGAGTTCTTGACATATGAAGGAGTTTTTCCAACATGGAGCTGTAGCATTTGTGCCAGGTATTTGGCAAGGCGATAGGTCGGAGCGTCAATTTGGCTTACGATTGGTCTCAACGATACGCCTTCCTTGAGTACTTTGGGCAAGCCATACATCCTCGGTGGTTTAGGCGCAGACACTACGAGCCTTATCTGTTCTTCCCGAGGAATGGATGATTTCTTGGTGATGGATCTAGTCTCCCGGTCAACCTCGGTCATTGGGTTGTAGTCCAATCTTTTACAAGTGAGGTCACTGAGAAGGTCAGAAATCTTCTCGTTGTATTCTTCCTTGTTGATCAGCACTGTGGAGTTGCCTTTGTCCGTAGGAAGAATGAGAATGTTTCCATTCTCCCGAAGTTTCCTTAGGGCTGTTCGTTCCTCTGTTGTGATGTTCGGCTTAGGTGGCTTAGCCGTGCGGAAGACTCGCGCCACGTCTTCTGTGATGTCGTCTGCCTCTGATTTCGTAAGTTTCCGGATAGCCGACTCCACTTCAGTAATGATCCTTTCCTGAGGGACCTCTCTGGGTGCCAAGGCAAAATTGAGACCCTTGGTCAGTACCTTGGTGGTGGCATCATTGAAATGTAGATCCGTCAAGTTGATGATGGGACGGACCTCTTCAGGGCCATCATCAAGGGCTGGGTGCTGCCTGGAGTGAAGTCTATCGTATTTCTTGATCTGCGATTCCCTATTCACTGCCTCCTGGGCTCGGGATGAGTCGTAAGTTATTTTCTCGGTCCAAGTGGAATAGTTGCGCCGCAGGCAGCTAGACCGTCCCCCGGTGAGAGAAACTCACCACAACCGGTTCGGTGACAAAAAGGTGCATGGCGGGGGATTTTCATTTGGAGTGTGATGTGTGGTTTGTGTGAAATTTGAAAAGTAAACACTATTTTTGTCATATTGAGTAAACAAAACTAACCTGAGGGGGGATATATAAATGGAGGCAATGATTATACATTTTTATGTACAAAGCATTAACGTATATATTTTATTTATTATTATTATTTTTTTTGCATTATATATATATATATATATATATATATATATACACGATGTCGTCCGTTGTCGTCATCGTGTTTTCATCGCCGCATGGCTGACTCCAATCCATCAACATATATATATATATATATATATATATATATATATATATATATATATATATATATATATATATATATATATATAGAGAGAGAGAGAGAGAGAGAGAGAGAGAGAGTAGAGGAAAATGGTCAGAGGTGAAGGAGCAAATGACAGTAGGAATTGGTAGGATGGGGAGGTTGGAAATGGCGGCAAAGTCTATTACATCACCATAGGCATGGCCTTGTGGTGGACAGTTGGTTGCAGAGACCGGAGCAGCAATATTAATTGGTCGTTGGGAACAGTATTTGATTAGAGTAGTACCGTTTTTGTTTTTTCTTCTGCAGTGCCATGACTGGTGTTTTGAGTTCCAGTCACCGTAGATAATGCTGGACGGGATACATTTAAAGAGCCGATCCAAGTCCTCTGTCAGTAACGGTTTACCTGCCCTTTGGTAGAAGGAACAAATATTCAGTGAGCCAGTTGGGGTGTGAATAGCTAGTGCGATTGCCTCGGCGTTTTGTAGTCCTGGGACATTGAGCAGTGTGTGATATATTGCGGGTCTTATTAGAATGGCTACGCCCCCTTTGTGTGGAAAACGTTATCCCAATCATCAGCGGACAGGGTGGTGCTGAGCTCAAGATGAATCCGGTAGAGTTCTTCGGAGCACCGGTAAAGTTCCCAGCAATACAGATTTCTAAGTACCCGGATAAATTCAACAGAGACACCGGCTATCCACTAGGCAACTCATGCAAGAGAGTTATCTGCGCAGCGCGGCGAAGTCGGTCGCCATGACGGCTAGCGTATATAACGCGGCCACAAACAGCTTTTCACCACCTTCGACCTGAAGACGGTAGCAGGATGGCTACCGAAACCGTTGTCGGCCAATGTCAACGTACGCGGTGGGAAAACCCGAAAACAACGAGCAGTAATATAACAAGGTAGGTGCAGGAGACACTAATCACACACACAGCGGGGGAAGCTTTTCTCTCTGCGTGGCCGTCGTCCTCTCCTGGAGAAGCCATTGAACGAATTAAGTCGCTCCCCCACACCCTAACGCCCCCTTGGAATGCGGCGACGGGGTGTTAGTTGACAAGAAGGGAATGGGGGGACGGGGATGGGAGCGCATCTTTCCCCCTTTTCAACCCCCCCTCCACCGCCCTCGACCCCCATCGCCACGAGCCGTGCCTCAATTAGCCCGGATGTGGACGACCGATTCACACATCCTCCTCAGGTGGATGATTAGCGTGTTGGACATTCACTCTCGCCACGACAGAGAACACATTCCGAACTCTGTCCACACACTAGTGGGAGGATCTTTCATCTAGCAACCAAGGAAAATGATTATGGAATTTCAACTCAAGAGTCCAGAAGGGATATTTTACACACTTTTAAATTTAAGTCTGATACAAGATGACCCGACTCCTACTCCTCTTGACAGAACCATCAACTCCGTTCTCAACAACTTTCCCTCTCTCAACCCATCCGATATCCCTATGCTTACCTCTCCCTTACAACTTCATTCCATCCTCTCCTCCCTCCCCGCCCGCAAAGCTCCCGGTCTTGCCGGCATCTCAAACACTCTTCTCCGATTTACCACCAGGTGTAAGAAATTCCTACTTCTCCTCACCGACCTCCTCAATTCCTGCTACTCCCACTCCCACTTCCCATCCTCTTGGAAAGAGGGGAAAGTTATCCTCATCCCGAAACCTGGTAAAGATCCTCGACTAGTCGGCAATTCCCGCCCAATTACCCTTCTTTCAAACCTCTCCAAAGTGTTCGAACGATTAATCCTCGACCGCCTTCAATCTCACGCCGTATCCAATAACCTCATCCGACCTGAACAGCTTGGATTTCGTCAAAGGTCTTCAGCGATTCACCAGGTCCTTCGACTGGTTGAAACGATCACCTGGGGGTTCTTAGACAAACAGACCACGGATGTTATATTTCTTGACGTCGCGAGAGCGTTCGATAGAGTGTGGCACCGTGGTTTGATTTACAAACTTTGGTCATTGCGGTTTCCGGTCCCCGACGTCAGCCTCTTACTCTCATACCTTCAGTGCCGTTCCTTCTGTGTTTCGGAGGGCGGTACCCTTTCTTCTCGCCGACCCGCGGACGCCGGCGTCCCGCAGGGTTCTCTCCTAAGTCCCCTCCTCTTCACCCTCTTCGTTAATGACTTCCCATCCTCTCCTTCCACGCAACTCCATATGTACGCCGATGACACCGCCATATCCGCTACTTCCCGCATGGGTGACACCAATGTCAGGAAACTGAATAAACACCTTATTCAGATCAAGCGGTGGATGTTGACGTGGAAGGTCAAAATCAATACTGAAAAGAGCTCACACATGGACTTTTCCAAAAGACGTAAATATCGCTCCCAGATCCCAGTAATTCTGTCAAAAAAGAGTATTCCCAGAGCAGCATCACACCGCTTCCTTGGTGTCATAATTAATTCTACGCTCACCTACTCAGACCACCTCCGTGCTTGCATGGCCAAGGCCGTAGCAGCGCGGATGGCTCTTCAAGCCCTGTCCTCCCCATCATCCCCGCTCTCCCATGGCACTCGCGTTCGCTTGTACGCATCCGTCGTCAGACCCATCCTCCTCTACGGCTGCGAAATTTTCGCCAATACTCCGGCCATTCGTAGGCAATTGGAGTCATTCCAGAACAAATCCCTTCGGCAACTCCTGGGCATAAGTTCACTCACCCGTATGCAGGATGTTCGCAGAGCGCATCGCCTTCCCTCAATCCACGAATTCATCACAAAGCTAGTCAGAAACTTTAAACGCAGGCTGCCTGGCACCTCCAACATTTTATTACAACACATCTGGGACTATGATCCACACCTCCCTTCCCAATACAGACTGCCTCAACAAGTAACTCTCCTATGAGTCTTTTCTATGTCTTTTAATCTAAGTTCTTCTAGCTCGTAATTCATTTGCATTGTGTTTGTCGTAACTTTTCCCTTTCCATCTCAGCGATGCCACTCCGTGTTGGCACGATGGCGTTGACGCCCTGCGGCCGATCCGCTATCGTACCAGCTCGGAGCAAAAGACCCTCCTCAGCAGGGACTTACAGTAGACAACCTATGCCTTGTTAAACATCAATCGTTTTCAATGAAAAAAATAAATAAATAAAATAATCTTTAAAAAATTAAATAAATTATAAAATAAACAAAAAAAAATAAATAAATAACTACCTAAATAACTTAGACGTTTTTAATACTTAGGTTCACCAATTCATTACCCGTGAAGCATGCAAGTGACTGTGCTGGCATCTTCATGGTTCACCGTCCTGCTCTCTCCTTAGTTGTAACTATTGGAGTAAGCACTGCCCATCATACATCATCTTAGTGTTACTTTTAGTATTCATTCTCTGTACTGCAACAATTAAATGTGTTGCCTGCATCTCTCATAATTTACGGCTGCAATATATCGCCGCAAAACCTTTAGTTTTAAGTTTCTTATTCTCGCAAACAACACTCCCAACACGACACTTATACATTCACCCGACACTTAAGCGCTTCATGTTATTGGACCGGTAGGGGTGAGTCTCGCACTCACCGGAACGGTATTATCTTTATGCGCCTTCGGCGCAGTCAACTCGACTCGATCGATCGGCCTAAAGCAAAAATGGTACCAAAACAAAGATAGTCCATTGAATATCTCTAAATAGATAGATCTACAGGAAGCGTTATCAGAGTTCACAAACAAATTACTTTATATTTTAACAGAGTCGTCCGTTGATTCTCAGACGGAGGAACAGATTTAAGGAATAATACGGTCAGTGTGGCGCTGGATAGCGGAGGAAATGGTAGCGAGTTTACAAAAATTGTCCACTCCGACGCTCAAACTAGACTGCTTCGTTTTCCTTCTTTGACAGATATATTTTCCCCGCAGAGGTCCACCGCCTCTCTCTCTCTTGCCCCCACCTCACCCTCCAACCGTCCCCCATTTCAAAGAGGGATTTCACGGGGCGCCAGCCGACTTCGGCTCCCACCGTTAACAGTCAGTAATATCTGCAGAGAGGAGGATCTTCCTTACCACTTATAAACTCATTTCTTTCACATATGACGAACGGTTTAACACTTCAATCCAACTGAGCCTAATAACAGAGAGCGTTGACGAGGGGAATTGGGGAGTCAATAGTAGAACTACTTCCGTCGATACGAGGTATCGCAAGACACCGCAGTCGAAAGAAATGGTAGCGGCTCTCGAAAACGCTGCCATGGATTTAGCCATGATATCTTACGATAGAGTACAGTTGACCTCGGAATGTATCGCGTATCAGTGACGTCAATTGAAAACAAGCAGACTTCGGTGACGAAAGAGTTACAATGAGACTAAGACAAAAGAAGAGCGAAAATTGTAAAGCGGCGAAATTCACACCGTCTTGAGAATGAGAGTACCCTAATAATCCAATCCTTGGAATAAAAGACCAATTTTAGTCGCCAATATACCATAAATACAAACGAGTAAACAAGCGTGATAGGCATGTTCATAAAATTCGACAATTTCAATGAAACGTTAAGTCAATTTCTTGTTACCCAGTGGCCAATGTGATAGAGAGAACTATAAGTGCACATACCAATTTACAAGGGATTTAGGCTATACTTCCCATACAAGCCGTTTAAATTATCACGGAGAGCTTTCATACGTATTTAAACAGTGAATTAGACTCAGTTTCCTAAAGTAAGTAAACTTATTAATATCTTAAACGTGCCTGCGCGGAATTGTTCAACGCATCATTGCATATCAATAGAATATAAATTAAGGTAATCCGCAATTCCGATTCATATGCGGAGATAGTTAAACTGGATTTATTATATTTGCCCCACAAGTACCAAAAAAAAGGAAATAGTGTACCAAAATACTACAGCAGTTAACAGAGCAGCAGCTGAATCTCGTGTTAGTCATCAAATTGTTCCAATTCTCCCGAGAATCACTTCGAAAATGAAACGTTACCGTTACTACTACTGACGGTCCTTGAGACAGCCATCTCGACGGGATTACTTTACGTCATGATGGTATTGGCGGCAACTGGAAAAGCTCTTTTTTGAATACTATTTCCTAGTCTAAAAGACAGAATCTGAAAATACATCCCGGTCAAGGCGGATGATTTTTTTCCCTGCGGAATTTCACACAAAAGTTAAGCTGATTACAAAAGTCATATAAAATGCATTCACTCGCCCTGGGGTTCTCGGTAGCTCGACAATCTTCCTTGAGAGGAAACCATGCCTTCCTTACGATCTCCTCTACGGGAAACTCTAAAATAAGCACTTTAGGGCTCATTTCGTAGTTTCCCCGGTAAAAGAGGAAAGAGCCCTTTTTAACTATGGTATTCACTGCACATGTAAGCAGGAAACAACAGTCAGTGGCGAAAAGAAAGGCCTTAAACAAGACGAGTAAATGAAGACAATGCGGCGGCGTTGGCCTCTTCTTCTCTGCTAGATATTTGTTGCCTGCTGGTTGTGCTGGATGAAGTTGTTGATCTGTGTCCATGAGTGCTTGCAAATAAGACGGTTCCACGGCATTCCACTGCATTCCACTGCTTACACGTTGTGATCTCAAGAAAGCGAGTGATAATGGTTGAAGTTCGAGTCGCAGTCGCGAGAGTCTGTCATCCTCATGGACACAGATCAACAACTTCATCCAGCACAACCAGCAGGCAACAAATACCTAGCAGAGAAGAAGAGGCCAACGCCGCCGCATTGTTGGACGCAATGCCGTCGTAATTCCCTGACGACAGTTAGAACAGTTTTTCGCCGTGATTACGAAAAATGCTGGCTTAGGGAAGTAGAAGCAGCTATAAAACTACGTTTTTGCAGTCATAGTTTTCATAATTTATCCATGGGCATATACTGCTGGGCCTAATGATGAAAATTTAATTTTTGAATGGCACAACAGACAATACGGAAACGTTATAAAATTAAGCAAAGTTGCGATTACCGGCAAGGTTACCGATCAATATCGTTGAAACTGATGGAATAAATAGAGGTGATGTGAAGAACGTATTCAGTAAGTAATGAAATATTGAAGCACGACAAGGGGTCTACCATAATTTTCGTTCATTGATTACATATCAAGAGAACGTAGAATACCAACTACGTGCACGGTAGTCATCATGTTTAGCTTTTCCAACGCTGAACAATTTGAAAAGACGTCAGAAGATTTGCACACACAAGGATGTAATGAAGTCAAATTAATTCGTTCCCAACACTTGTGGCCCGTTAAAATGTATTATTTCGTTTATATTTTTACAGGTACTCAGATTAAAGTCTGCTTTCTGCCCCGCGTCGGCGAGAGAATTCCGAAGCGGGCGCGCAAGGGAGAAGAGGGCTGCAGGTCACAGTAGTGTCGGACGTGGTCCGTGCTGACGGAGAATGATCTGAACTACACGCGACGAATTATGCAGACTCCAGTACCCAACTAACAGCATGCAGCCCTTTTAAATTAGGATGGAAAATAGTTTTCACATATGTTAGACATTAATAGGTGTACAGATGGAACGAGTAGTAATGACCGGTTACTCCGAACACCGGTTTGAAACACGAATTATTCCCTTACATGTCCCGGTTCAATGCCGTAATAAATAGACTTCCGACACCCACCCCGGGAGAAGCAACCAACACTCCTCTAAGTTTGAAATTCATTCTTCAAATACCTATGGCTTGATATAAATTGATGTAGACACGCGATACAATTAGAAAGTCTATACCACTACAGACAGCCAAAAACATACAAAACTAGGGCCACGCCAGTTGTATACCCTCGTATTCGGGGCCAAACAGAACATAACTCGGGTCCCACCTGAACACACCTTCGTCGTCGTCGCCGCACCCGAGTCGACCTAGAGAGGCCGGGACAAGTGGTAAAGCAACCCCAGAGCAGAATTCACTCCTAAGGGTGCTTACGCGGCTGTTTCTTGAGCAAGAAAATAAGGGAGAGAGAAGGGGATGTTTGTTGTGTGGCTAAAACTTTTACACTTTGCTCGCTCAGATGACGCTTTTAGCCAATGTAAGTAACCCTGAATCGAAATTTCTATTTTTATTTGCAGAACTGAGGGAATCATAATCGGCAATATTTTCCAGAGGAAGAAGTTCATTAATTTCCTGGCACCGATGTGAGGTAAATTTCTGAATGACAAAACAAAAGGAAAATGGATCCAAAATGATAAAAGCAAAGACTTGAAGCATTACTCACGAAGGTTTTTATTCATATCGTATTCGTTCCATTGCTTAGATTCTGAAATATTTTGGCAGTCAACTAAACACTTAAAGAAACAGATTAGGGTTATTTTCTCTTTCCGTCAAAATTTGAGGCACAGGGGTGATAAAGCCATGTTTTTCCTTTATTTATAGCTAACTTCACCAGCCATAACCTCAGGCGTAAACGTTGTCTCGCGTTAACGCCGCAGTGATTATCTTTTTCTGTAGAATGCCTCTCAAGAAACCATGCGACAAGATTTAAAGGAAACTCGTACACAAATTACAATCACCGGAGTAAATGCAAACATAGTGAATTTGATGAGGGATTGTCTTAGAGATCGCAAAAAAGACTAGTTATTGATAGTAATAGCTGTGATATAGTTAGAAATACCTCCGGTGTCCCACAAGGAAGCATGATCGGCCCCCTTTCATTAATTATTTATATAAATAACGTAAATTCTCGTGTTGGCAGGAAACTAATATTATTTGCTGACGAAGCGGTCATCTACCGCGAAATAAGCAAAGACGCATACTCAGAAAGTCTATCATCGGGCCTACACAAGGTTCATTCGTGGTGCCATGAGTGGGGGTTCCTAAAACTGATTCTTAGTAATTGCACCACAGCACATTTCTTGCGAAACTCATCACACCAGCGCCATATCTACATTGTGGGTGGAGTAAGCATTAAATCCTCAGAAAATGTCAACTACCTTGGAATTACCTTAACTTCAGATACATCGATCGTGGAGAACATTTACACAACAGTAAAAAAACAGCGACACAGCAGTAAAAAAACAAGGTTCTGTCAAGCGTACAATACGAAGGTCTTTGGATGAGAAAGTAAAAGAAAGTAACTCCTCTCTGGTTAGCTCGCACCTCGAACCAAAAACTGCTACGAGCGAATGTTTAGTGTTTCTCAGCCTTTAGGTTGGGAGCGACAAGAGATTCGGGAGGCTGTGACATAGGTTGCTTGAGAAATTCAGAACAGATGTGTTTCATGGCGACACAGAGGATGTCACTTTGACAATAAACTACATCTCAAGGTCCGACAAATGCGATGAAATAAGGGAGATGTATTGCCGAACAGATAGATACAAAATTCGTTCTATCCACGCATATTACGTTCTTTGCACAATGAGTGACCCATCGTAAAACCAGATCTCCACTTGAAACACTCTCCCACATAAGACACGTTACCATTTTACCTCCCGTAACCTCTCTCATTTACACGGCCTGCGTCCTAACAGTCCCTGCCCATCACTCCAATGCGGCGGCTCGCAGGGGACATATCGAAACGACGAATGCGATCGGAACGGACAGACCAACGCCGTTTAGAGCGACCTGAGGACGATTACTGAAGATGAAGGTCCGGAGGGGGGAAAAAAACCAACGCAACAAACTATAGCTTCCGAAAGCGGCGGTTAAAGCGAGATCCATGACGGCAGCCGCTAACCCTCGGATAACTTTTCCTCCGATAACTCTGCAACAATGAGTAGGCTGATAGGGAATAATATCCAAACTCCATACGAATGTACATAGATTTGATGCATTGCAAAAATAGAACTTGAACTATGAGTCCACTACTTGTAGATTGCAATGAGAGGGATCGACGGGATGACAGTTCACTCGACGGAGACAACGCATCTCATCGCATCTCGTTGCATGTCGCGGGCTGACCTCGCTTTCTTTTTTAGCACTTTGACCTCTTTTTAAATGTGAATAAATAACACGATAAAATAAGTATCACCAGGGATGGACATTTTTTGTTTGCTCGAGATTGTCACAATCAAAAGGAAGTATACTTTCGAGCGCACACATCAAATTAGGCTGCCCGATACATCGCGCAGTTTAAATTAACGCCAAACTAACATTGGGAAATATTGTGAAAAAAACAATCGTTTTGGCGGATAAATATTGTAACACACACAAATTTACACATATCCTCCCGACGCCATTTGAGAGCGATAGCAGGGTGAAAACAACTCATTTTCACGTGAAAAAGAGGAGGCTGAACAGAAACGACTTTTAACACGCTGGAGCACACCACAATTACCGTACATAAGTTTCGGCAATAAGGCTGATGACAGAAGACGATTAAAACACTTTTGCCAAAGTTGCCAGAAAATACTTATTTACAGTCATTTACAATATTTTTAAAATTCGCTTCCGATTTCCTTCAAGTTATCAAAATATGTCATTTAGCCAAGGGGGAAGTGAAATGATTACAACTATTTCAAACGAAATAACAGCTTTTCTACGTCACTTACCGGGCGCGGTAGCCCATATGGCACTTTCAGAATGGAATGCCCCGGGTTCAAATCTAGGCAATATCCTTTCGCGGTAGGTACACCTTATTAAAATGACATTCTTATCACCGAAACGTAAGAGGAAACTTCAGGAAGCCCAAATGCAGAAAGATGGCCAGCACCCGAAATGAGAGAATTCTGCGCACGCGTGGATCACTGCGCATCCGACTTCCCGCAGTCGAGCCGGGGCGCGCACGAACGAAAGCTGTTGAATGACAGTGCGAAGGGAAGGCGGGCGAGAAGGGAGGGAAGGGAAGAGCACGCACCACACTGGATTTGGAGAGACGGTCCAAGTGGAATGATTGCGCCGGAGGCAGCTAGACCGTCCCCCGGTGAGAGGAACTCACCACAACCGGTTTGATGACAAAATGGTGCATGGCGGGGGATTTTCATTTGGGGTGCGTTGTGTGAAATTTGAAAAATAAACACTATTTTTGTCATAATGAATAAACTAACCTAAGGGGGGATATACAAATGCGGCATGATGAGACAAAGCATTGATGCATATATTTTATTTTATTTATTTTTTTGTTCATTTTTTGTATGGAGTATATCTATATTTTTTGTATGGAATACAAATATTATATTTTTTTCTCCATTTATCTTTTTTTCCATTTATATATACATATATTTTTTTGTTTTATGTATTTTCTCTTTTTTTGTTATTATTCTTTTTTATGAAAATGTATTGTATATATACATTTTATTTATTTTTTAAATTGTTTATTTATTTTTTTTCAATAAATGATACATATTTTTGCATTTGAGATTGACACACTTAACCTACAAGAAACGTAAGACATATGAAAGACTCATAGGAGAGTGATATGTCGAGGCAGTGTATGTGTGGTGGGGTTAATGGGGTAATTCCAA
The DNA here is from genome assembly GCA_963169105.1 of Ceriagrion tenellum. NCBI lineage: Eukaryota > Metazoa > Arthropoda > Insecta > Odonata > Coenagrionidae > Ceriagrion > Ceriagrion tenellum. Next base: position 176,762,359 of record OY720633.1, read on the forward strand.
ATATTAGAGAGAAGGGGATTGTTAGTTTTCTTATGACGTTATTTAAATTTAGTGACTATTGATTGGATATATGATTTGATGGTTGGCAGGGAGTAGTAGCGACGTACCTCTTTCATATTTACAAGTTGGCTTAATTTCAGCAGACCGCGGATGCTTTTATTTTGAAAAATTTCGAGTTTGCCAATGTTGTTTCTGCGGCAGGCAAAGACCTCACAGCCGCAAAGAAGTATTGGTCTCACTATGGAGGAGTATAATCTCAAGCGCGCTTTGTGGGAGAGCGGAGAATTGCGTTGACAGAGCGATGTTAAAGCTGTTCGAGCGGAAAGAGCCTTCCGCTTGCACTCGTTGAGATGGTGTGCGTATGTTAATTTGGCGTCTAAGTGGATGCCGAGGAACCGATGGACAGAGGATCTTGGGATCGGTTTTTTGTTGAAGGCTGGGCGGATTTGGGGTTCGCGTTTGCGTGTAAAGTGTATGTGTGTGCTTTTGTTTGCGTGGATTGATATTTTCCATGTTTGCGTCCATTTGTGTAATTGGTGTAGGTGAATGTTTAATTTGCGGACATTCGCGTCTCCTGTTTTGGATGTGGCAGAAATGGCTGTGTCGTCCGCGTACATGTGAATTTGTGTGTTGGGTGTAGTGGGCATGTCGTTCACGTAAATGTTGAATAGCAGAGGGCTTAGTAGAGAACCTTGGGGAACGCCAGCTTCGGCAGGACGGGTTGAGCAAAGGAATCCCGAGTCAGAGACTCGGAATGTTCGGTTTGTGAGATAGGATTTGATCAGATTGGTTATCGGGATAGGAAAGTTGAGGGAAGTCAGTTTGTGGACGAGACCACGATGCCAAACTCTGTCAAAGGCGCGAGCCATATCGATAAAAATGACATCGGTGAATTGCCCACGGTTGAAGCCATGAGAGATCGTTTCTACCAAACGATGCGTTTCATGAAAAGCAGACATTTTGTTTCGAAATCCAAGCTGCTCGGGGCGAAGGATATTGTGGTTGTTGACGTGTGATTCAAGATGGGAGAGAATGATGCGTTCAAAAAATTTGTATTGGTTAGACAGAGGAGGGTGATGGGTCTGGAATTTCCGGGAACAGAAGGATATTTGTTGGGTTTAGGAATAAGGATAATTTTACCTGTTTTCCATGGGGTGGGGAAGTGGGAAATAGAAAAGGAGTGGGAAAAGAGGCCGCAGAGAAGATCAATGAAGGTTGGAACACGTGAGGCGTGTTTTAGGAGTTAGTTTGAAATGCCGTCCAAACCGGGGGCACGGCGAAGAGGTCGAGAATTGATCATTGCTTTAAGGGCAGAGGGCAAGTTATTGGGAGGAGGGGTTGGTGGTAGGTTTTGAAGGGCGATGAGAGAGTGGTTGACGTCATTATCCAGGGAGGATGGGGAAGGGTCAAGAGACATAACGGATTGAAGGAAGTCAGCTTGGATTTCAGATTTACGTTCCGGGTCGAAGAAGAGCTCTTTATTCACTCTTAAGTGGGGGAGCCACGACTTTGGTGGTCCGACGAAGAGAGTGCATGGCCTTCCACAAACTGCAGTCCTCGAAGGACAAGGTTTCAATGTGACGGTTCCATTCTGCTGACGATAACTGACGGATTTCGGTTTTGACTTGGTTTGCCAGGCGGTTGCACGTGGATTTGTCGGACCTGGAGCGTTGCCATGTGTGGCGAGCAGAATTTCTATTTTTAATTAGGTTAACAATGTATTCCGGAAAGTGAGAGTGACGTTGGGAACGGCGTGCTGGTACGGGGCGGGTTACATATTTGTAGGCCGCAAGAAGAGAGTTTGTTAATAGCGAGGTTCGATTGTCAAGATCGTTGGGAGTGGGGGAGGTAAGGTTGGTAGTGGGATGGGATGTCACATTTATCGGCGGCGACAAGGACCCCTCCGATTGCGATCTGGCGTCAGAGGCGAGAGAGAAACGAGTGAACAGAAGGAGGGAATCACTTGCACCACCACCGCCCAAATTGCAAGACAATAATTCAAGGTATAGCCTCGAATTTCCAAGTTCGCGAAAACCTGCAATCCGTATTCAAAGAAAAAGTTTTACGAGCCCGATAAACACGACGCGCGCCAATGGTTTGAATTCGTGAGCCGGGAAGCGTATGACTCCACCTGAAGGGGAAAGGATGAGAGAGATTGTGAGACAAACCAATCTAACAGGCGAAACGAGTCACGAACGTAAGGGTTAGCGGTTGAAATCGCGCATAGCCGTTTACCAGGGACCGTATCTTATGTTTTCAAACAAAATATTAATTAAATACAAAGAAAAGGAGCGTACTTTGTTAAAACTGCAACGGGCGAACATAGTGTTTCACAACTTTTATAGGGATTAAGGTGGGAGTCCCTAAGGAGTCGGAGGGTGCACGCTAGTCTTAGCTTGATTGAGAAATTCAGAAGTGATGTGCTTCAGAGCGAGACGGAGAATATTATCATGACGCCTCACTAAATCTCTATGTCTGACAGATGCGATAAAATAAGAGATACACTGCCGAACAGATAAGTACAAAAACTCGTTCTTTCCGCGCACAATAAGCGACCACAATAAAAACAGAGCTCCACTAAATACACTCCCAAAATACACGTCACCATTTCACCTCCCAAAGCCTCAGGTATCCCTTACATCGTTACACGGCTGGTGTCTTAACACCCCCTGCCACGCACTCATGCGGCGGCTCGCGGGGTAGTAGGTATGTAGATACACCCGGATGAAGTCATCATTGGGAGGGAAGCGAATCGAGATGGGAGGGGAGCGTTTTCAATTCTCGAAGAGCACGCGTCGGCATCTATTAAAAAAGGCTCCACGACGAACGACCTTCCTCCTCCAAATAGCGAGGGCTCTGAAAGTTCACGAGCCCACGTACCAAATTCGCCACAATCTTCAGCGAGAGCTATCCCTACAATTGTGGTTTTCCGCGGGCATTGATAGCGTCGTTGGATCGCGCGCGGGGAATGTGCGCCTCCTTTCGGCGGATTCCTCCGAAGAACACACTCCGAGCCAACTAAAGGTAAAGATAGGGACGATTAAGGATTCAACTTGAATCATTTGAAGGGCGGGGGATTAATGGGGGGAGGGAGAGGGAGGCGACGGGCGATCGAGTGACTCACTCACTCCTATGTCCGCCGTGAGAGGCGATGAGTTGGCGCTCGCCACGCAACGCGGAAGACAATCAACAAATATCATAAGAATCGGCCCGTGATTAGCAGGGGGCGGGGGAGTCGACTGTCGGTCGGCGCGCAGTCCAACAGGTGGCAGGCGCCCCAAGGGAGGAGGGATGGAGGGGGTGAGAAGGGGGTGAGGGGTGGGAAGGGGGTGGGGGTGAGATCGCCAGATGGATGGATTCCGATCCGATTAGCGGCGGTGGTAGTTGTTGGGAATGAGGTCGCCAGAGAGCGCCAGTTTCCGCCGACGCGTCCAACGTGACTCCATCCGGAAGCACGTCACGTATTTCACCGGGGGTCACTACATACAATCGCGTCTCCTCGAGGCCGCATTCACTCTGGGCAAAGTACATGGAAAGTTGGGCCGCGTAAGGCGGTGAACTGATTGAATGCCCGCGCGAATGTATAAACGAGAGATGGAAAAATAGAGCATCTGCTCCGATGCCGAGTCTGCATTCCCACGTTGAGAAAACAGAGAAACCAATTCGTGCGGCGCGACAAAGTGCCTCGAACGCGAAACTGTCTCCAAGAGTGCGTTCGGAGGAAGGACTTGCGAGAGAATATATTCCATTCATTCCCGAGAGTGTCTTTCTCTGCATCGGAATCTGCTTTCTCCATTTCCTATCGTCACCCGCTCTTCCCGTCGTCCCGTCCTCAAATCTAATCCATTAATCCTATTGTCTCTTCGCCTTCGCGTCTCACTCGACCGCCTAAGGCACGCGCGCCGATGCTCATTTCATATTCCGTCGCGAAACTGCACTCATGTAGTCGACGCGCCACGCGATGCTCACGTGATTAGCGCTTCATGAGTTACACATCCTGTGGGTTCTTCATTTGTCAGTGAGTGACTGAGCTTTCTCCTGCTCACAGGATTTTGCACTTCATTCCAATGGAAACTGCAAATCACCGAAGCCTCGCACATTCCTTTCTCTCTCTTCCCAAGGGCTATTACAGCCGATTCTCATTTTTTTAAACTAGTAAGTTTCCAACTCGTCACAACAGCATGCATTAGTCAAGATTGTAGGATACAACATTTCAAAATTAATATACGCTAAAGACTTTAACCTATTGGTATGTTTTAAAATGTCTTTTTGAGTATTTACATCGATTCGTATTTGGTGTTAATTATGTGGTTGTCAATCGGTTCAATACAAGGATACGTTATCAAATGAAAACTATTTATTGAGTCTCAAACAATAAAAACTAATGTTGCATATTTTGAGCAAACAGCTTAGAAGCATTGAAAAATATTCTTCGCATCAATTACAGTTGGCTTTCTAGGTTGATCGGGTAAGCACAGTGGTAAGCGACATGATGGTGCACAGAAGATTGCTTAGCCAGTGGCTTTTCACTCCGTCGCCATGAAAGCGTTTTTCCTCTGGCAATATTCTACAGATGTCATCATCGAATTGAATGTATTCATCTTGCATCGTAAGTCCGGCAACTTAGCTGACCCGTACATGTCTTCACATCATAATAATTTTCATTAGGACATCACAAGTTTTGCATTTAGTTGAAAGCATTTAAAAAGAAACGCTCCTTTCCCATCCCAGAATGAACCTTCTGGTTTGGCCAAGAACACAGGAACAGCTAAAATCATCTCAAGTACTACCAACTTCCGCCTTAATTACATCAAAATTAGCTGGGTCCATAATTTCTCGAGATATTCTCATATTCACCTTACAGTTATTCAGCAAAAAACGTAGAAGATTAGAAAGGGAATTTATAAATGTTGCACCATCTCATTTAGCATAAAATTAATAACAAAAAATGCAATGTTGAACTATTTCTTTCCCATATTGAAATACAACGAGAGAGGTACCCAGTCTAGTGAGTAAGAGAATTTAATTGCGAGATTTGCATCACTTCCCACACCTCGTTCTCCCTGGTTTGTCTTAAACTCGACAAGAATAACGACTTATTTTTCACTCTCTAGACTGCTCAGGTATCACTTGCTGAGTTGACTTGACTACTGACTCCTTTTTCAAAGGGCCTGAGTTCAAATCTTGACGATGATAAAGACCATTAAGGGAAATCGAAAGCCCATACTCGCGTTTGATGTTAATAGCACACTACACATGCAGCACTCCGACAAATGTGAACAAATACTTTCGACTCCATGACACAATTCATTTCGAGTACGCCAATTTTTATCCATCAACCTTCAATTCCCCAAACAGCGACATCAATACATATCAGACCACTCATCCTTATTCGTGGAAATTGGATACATTGGTCCCGACGCACCCAAAAATAACGATTAGACAGTGTCTTTCATTTGCTTGAATAATCTATACCATGACTACAATCCAATGACGTAATTCAACAGTAATACAACAAAAATGCAAGTCTATGGTACCAGTCAGCCGAGACATTCTAAGCTGATGTCATACGGCTTGGATAAGTATTAATGCAATCATTTCAGCCACCAGCTACGTTTCCAGTGACGTGCAGATATTTTATAACTTCTTCTACAGCCTACACGCCTTGATCTTTTAAGACACTGGTAACACAATCGCTAACATTTTTTTTGGCTGAAGTTAAAAATTCCGTAGATGCGTTATCCTCTGAAATGGCTCCATCCGTCAGAGAACATAAAGAAGGATTTCGACAGAGCCACTCCAGCAGAGCACTCAACTTTTTCCACTGCTCTCTTGCACTTGGCACAAACAAGCAACTGTTCAATAAATGGTGACTTGGTTACAAATTGAATGGTTGATCAGTTTAATAAAATCCCGCCAAAACACTGGGCCCATATCCATAAAAAGTAACACATGACACGTTTCGCTAAACTGTAACAAAGATCTCGACTTAAATTAAGAAACGATTTGAGAGAAAGATACGCATTATGTCACCAACAGACTAAAGGTTGGAACGGCCTCTACCACATATAGCGAAAGCTCTTAAAAGCAAAACGGCTAGTCATTGGTCTTCGAGCGATGGTCTTCAATCGAATCTGACTACTGTCGGCGCAGAAATTATGTGCACTCGAGTTTGGGTACAAATAAAAAGTAAATGAAAAGACTTACAGAGAAACTAATGACACCATCATTTTTCTCATTCATTTCTACGTTATATAATAGTAAATTTTATTTTTTTTGATGAATTTTTATATTTTTTACTACAGTTATAACGTAAAAAGTACCAGTTATTTACGGCGCGCGGGAAAAGCTCCGACTTTGATACTTTGTAACTCAAACACAAGATCTTCAATGTCCACTATATTTATGTAAATGGAGGATAGATATGTTTGCTATAGATTGTGCGAGTTGGAGCTATGTATGTTTCATAGAAATAAAGTTATTATTAATTTTTTAAAGTTATTGCATTTCAAAACTGGGGCATCGTAAGATTTCGTTCTTGGTCTCGTTGCAATTGGCATGCCTTGAACGTTTCCAATATGTTATTGTCCAACACATTGATAAGCGCGTTTAATTTAAATCGAGTGATATTTATAATGGACGAAGTGAGAGGTCCCGTTAGGCGAAACGCCTAGCCGAATCGGTGCTCGAGGCTGCGCCGAGCGCAGGGGGCCCGAGCGGGTGTACGCGGCTATAGCAAACAATCTATAGCAAACATATCTATCCTCCATTTACATAAATATAGTGGACATTGAAGATCTTGTGTTTGAGTTACAAAGTATCAAAGTCGGAGCTTTTCCCGCGCGCCGTAAATAACTGGTACTTTTTACGGTATAACTGTAGTAAAAAATATAAAAATTCATCAAAAAAAAATAAAATTTACTATTATATAACGTAGAAATGAATGAGAAAAATGATGGTGTCATTAGTTTCTCTGTAAGTCTTTTCGTTAACTTTTTATTTGTACCCAAACTCGAGTGCACATAATTTCTGCGCCGACAGTATACGAGCACTGCACGTTTAATACCTACTCTCCGCATGGCGACGGGTTTCCCTCACGAAAATTTCCACCGCCACCGTCATCGTGTCTCTGTCTGGCGATTCTCCTCTCGGACGCCGAAATCGAGTGTTACTCCAGTGCACGTCACCAAGGGCAACTACAGAATCCCTCGACCGGTTGGAAAGCCGAGATAAATTCACTCCAATATAAACAGTATTCCGTGCGGACTGATTATTTTCAGGGTAACTCTCTCAAAGTCGTTACGCTACCTAATTCTTCCGCAGCGCTGGGTGCATTAAAATTTAATGCATTTCATTTTTCAAACGTCCGTAAACCATTTCACCCTTTTCCTCGACACCTTTACACGGCTGGTGTCCTAACACCCTCTGCCACACGCCCATGGAGCGGCTCGCAGGGTAGATGTAAGGCAGACCACGTGCGTTTCCACAGAAATCGCCCCGCTCCGCCCGGAGGAGCATTCGGTACTTATACTCTTCGTCCACTCCTCCGCAGCGCCGCCGCCGCCAAAGCGGCGAACGAGAGAAGGACGAAGGAACCAACGCGACGATACCCTGCCACCACCATCCAACCATCACCACCTGCCATACCCCACCCCCCACCACAACACTACACACTCCCTCGTTCCCTCGAGAGAAAAAATTCCCCTCCCCCCCCCCCCCCCCGCGCAAGCCATTCCGAATCACCTCTTAAAATTCCTGCTCGCGGGAAAGTAAGTAACCTTGCATCGCAGCGCGCCCTCTTGTGGCTTCCGCAATCGATAGATGGCGCGCGGAGCAGAGCGCCACCAAAACCACACCCGCACCTTCCCCCATTCGCTCGGGTGCGGTATAAACCACCATCGACCCCTCTGCGCCCGGCCCGCACTCCATCCCAAAGGATCCCTAACACAAACACACTCCTTTCCATCTTTACTCTTCAAAACATTGTGAAGTATTTTTGAAAAAAGTGGACCCAACTCGGCCACAACTCACTAGATGTCACTCCCTCCAGGTGTCTCTCCCTTGGTGCTCTCCTCTACAACATTTAAACAGCAAAGGAAAAATGAGACAATAACCACAAAATAGAGACTATTGCAATTATTAGAGGAAAGGAAAAAAAAGAGTAAAACTGAGGACACATCAGTAATGAATTCACAATGTCCGAGTACGTGCGCAGCGTGTATATCATTACACTATTTGGTTACAATAAACACCCGATAGGAGCCTCTGTTCATTGAGTATTTCTCATATCCGAGCCTCACCGCCCCGGTATTCGAAAGGAGAATGCAGGTGACACATCTTGCGGAGGTTGCCATAGCAAGGCTTCACTCTAAAAAACGCGAGTGGAGGGCGGAAAACGTCCTCGACCGGACGAAGAGTGTGTCACGGCTCTTATGAGACTCCAGAGATGGCGTGTGAGAGAGAGAGAGAGGGAGAGAGGTATTGGTGTGTAATACTCATGCAACGTATAGATGTGAAAGGCATGCGGTATGCGAGTGAAAAGTTTCCTTCAATAAAGTGAAAGGATAACTGTGGTTGGATTGGAAACAAAATCTAAGGTCACCAAGGATGTGCACAACAAGTGTAAATGCCTCCTGCGTCGGATTGCGAAGATGACGACGTCGATGATCCGTACGACGAAATAGACGGGGTAATAAGGAATGCAAACAATCATAAAAACAACTCCCTAATAAGTAACGAAAACAGCATATAATAATAACAACTATTCCTGAAAACATAACGCTGTAGCATCAAGCGCCACACCCACTATATAAGGCCACTTCTCAATCGACGGATTACTACAGCCTTATGCTGTCGCGTTGAAAAATGTATTGTTTGTGAATAATTGTCAAATAATTTGCGAATCGAGGCGAAATTAACTTCTAGTGACCCACTAATCGTTCATCCGAATCTCACGGCACGGGCACCATCTTTCTTCTGTCATTAAAAGCATTTTCCTCATAAAAATGAACTTCCATACCGTTCCAAAAGTCTCATTTAACCAGGCGTCGCAAGCGATGCTTGCCAGCGCCATTCCACCCCAGGGGCCTCCACATTCCAATACACCTAAACCTTCACTTTCCCTTCGAACACTCATCATTTCTCAAATCCATGCTTCGTTAAAAGAGAACATTTATTAATGACAAAGTTCTCATCACCTGGAACAAAATTCGGAGAGTGCCCCAAAGACAAATGAGTGGGAATGGACCGAAGGTTGCGCAATCTAGTGCCTTCACAGAAAAAGAGACTCGAAAGTCTTTCACTTCGATGATCCCTCCCTGAGTCGTTTCATTTCCTTCGAGCGAAATCCCAGAGGGCAACGTCCGCTTGGTGCACTTGGTGCACTTGGTGCACGCCGGTGGAGTCGAGTGGAACGGACGGGTGAAATGCAAACCGCATTCGCTGCCGCAGTGGGACCAATTCCCATTCGACACATTGAGAAGTATTCGTTTTCAAAACATTAAATGAAAAATTCCGTTCAAATCTGGTCTCGGCTTGTTAAACCGAAACGCGCGGTACTCGATGTAAATATTTGGATAAGGACCGTTTTCTATGAACCAATTAACTCGAGAAATGTTCACGAGGACTGCCTTTCTCATCGATATGCTAGTGGGAAAGATGTCACTGGCTACACGTAATGTGTGTCAGCACAGTCGGATGTTCTCTATTCAATCTCGCCCTCGTCTATTCTCGTTAGTCTTACACAGATGGCCACACCGGCTCTCGACTAAACCATTTTTTGGACATCCTTCGCGTATCACCCTAAGCGCACGTCGCGAACCATTTAACCCGAATTACCCGGTATGCTCGGAGCGATCCTCGGACACGAAACCCTCCAAGCATCGGCGCCACGAGGGTTGCCTTGTCCCAAGGAGGAGGTTTTGAACGCCCAGAGAGAGACGCTGGGGATTCCATACGACTGGCCCCGTTGAATTGACTTCGCCGTTTCCTCTGACTGACTAGCAATACACTTTGTCTGCACGCAGTAAGCAAAATTTGTCGTAAACGAGGAGAAAATAATAGTTAATAGTATAGAATAGAATTTATTTTAGAATTGGTTCGAAACAGATTACTATTAACGGAATGAATGCACTCTCCCAGTTACAATTCAAAACACTCAAGTACAGAAAAAATTACAGAAATATTGAATAAGATGTACTTTTACAGATAATGTACATCTTAAAAGAAAAAGAGTAGAAAAATACCGTCCATCCGGATAATCGGCTTCAAAATTGACATTGAAGTCATCCGTAAAAAAATATTTCCATACAAGGGCATCGCTTCAAACAAAGCTTCCTCAGAAGAGATCCCCGTTTTATGTGGCCTTTAAACTTCCTCGCCACCAAGACACTATAAGGCACGATACCCGAGGGCACAATGAAACTATCGAGACGATAGTTTCATTGTGCCCTCGGTGATGGCCCGAGCTGACGAACTTGGGAATCGCTTCTTCGAATGAATTGCATGACTGCCCCACCCACTTTTTCCCCGATATACCGAAGGAACAGGGAGTTATCACATAGGGACACGTTTGCCGATGAAATCAGGGGTTGGAGCCACGTCTCGGAGATTGCGATAACGTGGAATGAGTGCTCCTGAAAATAAATCATGAATTCGTCTTCGTGGGCTCTATAAGACATGGCCATGGCCACATTGACATGGCCATGGCCACATTGACATGGCCATGGCCATATTGACATGGCCTATTCACAACTCATTTATTTCGCCGGTAAATGATAGAATTCCTCCAAAAGGTAATCCAAGTACAAAAACATTTTATAATGACAGTCGCAATATACCTGGTTTTGTAACAAGGACGGAAGGACCGTTCAATCTTAACCGTCCACACAAATGACAAATTCACAATGTAAGACTAACACCCTCTGCACATGTACTGCATTCCGAAGAATGGTAATCCGTATGGAATATGTATAAAAATTGGATAAATATACATAGACAACCGTAAAACATAATACATTAGAAAACTTTCCACAAAGACCAAAAGATTCATATTCACAAAGTAAGACTTCCACCCTCGGTACACATATATGTATAGTAAACTGAATTCCGATGAATGTTAATCCTTGTGAAATGTGTGCAATGGCCGAGAAAATGTTTAAATAGAGAAAAAACAAAATCTTAATAAATTCGATTTTTTTCCGACAAGAGGAGAAACTAGTTGCTGGATGGATGGAGGCCACGGCCAATAATGATAGCAATTTGAAATGGCTATCGTAGATTCTCCTCCAGTGATGTCATCACCACCACCTGTTCCTCATCCTCTCTACGGAACAATATTTCATGCTCCCAACCAAACGTACTTAATTTTTCTTCTCTAGAGTATAGCGCGTGCTTGAGCGCCGAGCCTTTTGTGACAGTGGGTCAAATCCTCGTTGACATAAACACCGCTGTCCCTGGTCTCCCACCACCCTAGACCACGGGTTGTAACTTCCCTCTTTTGCGTTGATTCAATTCGCGCGTCCCTAGTTGACGGCAGACAAATCTGCCTATCAGAATGGGCGTTTGCGATGACTAATTGGTGGATGCTCGACGACGAGACCTATAGTAATAGCCGATGTCATCGTTGGCGATACAGAATCCAAGGGCCCTCCCTCACCAAACTGCACCAAGGCTACTCTCCAGGGTTTGCTTGGAATACCCCGGATATCGAGCGAGTTTCTCAACAAATTCTGCTCCAGTCGACCTGATCGTCACTCACTCCCTGCGTTTAATTGCTTCTATCCTCCTCTAGAATCTTTTCAAAAGATAACTTGAAGTGCTGACGTCACCTCCCTCTGCTGCTCCCTTAGAGGATGCAATCCTTGTTACATCTTCTGGAACGTGTCCTTCAGTCCCAGGTTGTCTCCTTCTGGGTCCTTCCACTGTGGGCTTGCCGGACGGTTATCCACCGAAATATACAGTTTCTTCTATTCACAATTCTTACAAGTCCCTAGCGTTTTGCTTTTAGCAAGGTACTCGAATCCTGTTGATCATAACTTTACACAAGGCCCGTGAAACAAACTGGCGCAGCAGACAGTGAAACGGGGAAGTCCTTGCGACGGGTAACAAACGGAGCAGTTGCCCAAGACTGCTCCGTTACATCTGAGGAACGAACCTCTCCGTTAGAAGGCTGGGAGAGAACTGGAAGAGAATTACGTCTGGTATAATGACGGAAGTGACCAAATCACTTACTGAGCACTCTCAGGATATCGGAACACACTCCGTTTGCCGAGGCGACGACAGACACGACGAAGTATTCAGTTCGTTATGCGTCAGTGTCATCTCCCGTCGGGCAAGGAGTTGCGGCAGTCGACGTTTCGATGGTCTGAGACCGCGAGGATTATGGCAGAGTCAAGCAGCGAAACGTCGGCAGCCTTGATACGCGACTCTGCGAGGCACGCATGGTCGTGCACAGAAGCCCCGATCGACGCAGCGCTTTGGGAGATCAGGAAAATCGCCAGGGACGGAAGCGCCTCCCGAGAGTCGAACCCCGGCCTCATGCGCGGAATGACCCGCCTAAAGCTCCGAAGGTTACCCTCCACGCCACCAACGGCTCCCGCTCGCCTTCCGCCGACATCGTGTCACGCAGCTTCCAAGGCTTCCAGAGAGCACGCGTGCCAAACGAGACGTGCCCGCGACGACGGCCAGGAGATGCCGGCCACGGGATACGCGTCATGTTTCCTGTCGGCGAACGAGCAAGTTTCAATGGACTGTAACAGGGTTTTTACTTTTAATCAAGAGACGCGAATCCAAAGAGCCCCGAGTGAATGCAATTAGCTCACGGCAACACTTCGATCGTGTAAGTTCGGCGGTGCCTCCAAACAGAGGTCGCGCAGAGGTACGAGGTTTCTGGGTGCACGACAAAAAGTCGAGCAATGGGGGAAGTATGTCGGATTAACGGGGAATATTCCAACGACGGGCACTTTGTCTCAGTTATAGGATCAATTGATGAGATTGTAGCCACGTTTATTGTAAAACTGTATTTACATGTCATACCGCTTGAAATTTACAGCACGATTTTTTTCTGCACGAGTTAATACTTTGTAGTATTCATAACTTTTAGCACTACTAATAACAATTCTTAGCTGTGTCTTAACCAGAGCACGCCAAGTTAGCACGTTCGCCTACTTAGCAATCTCTTGGCTTCTGTTTCGACCGCACATTTTTGTCCTGACTGGTATTCAGCGCCTGCTCCCAGCCGCCTGGGGAAACGTGCGACGTTCTGATTTGAACTGCGAAGAAAACAGCTGATCCGGTGTGGAATCACCCCCTGCCACACGCACGACGATACTTGGTGTAAGTAGAGCGAGCTGTCGGCGGAAGGGGAGGGTGAGGGGAGGAGGGGTGGGGTCGGGATAAGCTGAGAGGGTACACGTTATTCAGGGAGTGTTGGGGTGCAGCCGCTGTGGTCGACAAAGAAGCGCGACGAGCAGCAGTCCCGTGGACAGTAGCGCGTCCGGCGAACACGAGAACTAATAAAGAGCATTAAAACATCAACCGACAAGGGGCGGCCGCGGGCGATGCGATTAAAATGCTGCGAATAAAACAACCCCACCATTATTACACCGAGGGGGGGAGGGGAGGACGCCATCTACATCTACGAAATACCGTGCAAACCACCACTAGGGTGTATGGCACGGGGTGATTCCACTTCAGGCATGCAGCACTCCTTCCAGTTCAAATCAGAACCGCGCACATTCACCCGAATGCCAGGCGCAGGCCAAAAGCAGTCAGGACAACGGTACGCAGGCAGACAAAAGACTAGGAGAGTGATACGTAGAAGAACATGCTACCTTGCAGTACACTACTCAAGATATAACTACTGGTTAGTATTATGTATTAATGCGACAGATTAATACCACTACAAGGTACTAAAATATGCAAGAGTATATCATGCCGGAGATTGATGCGAGGTGAATATCTATTATTAATGTTAAGATATTTGCCACTACTGAAGAAACCTATTTAACCTATTCAGAATCCTAAAACTGATGTACCGCAACTATTATGGTCCCTTTAATGTACGTGGAAAAATGTAACACGTCCGGGTGGTGCATTTCCAGGAGGAGGACCGTGGGGTGGCGGGGGGCGAGATGAGATGGGTCGGTCGACACTTACGGGCGCTTTCCCGGTGCGATTGTCATCGGATCTGATTCAGAGCGATCTGTGGGAAGAGGGACCGCTCGCGGTGGCCGGCCCGACGACGGTGGGCCGCACCAGGTGAGGCGACGACGGGTCGATGGGCCGCATGCTCGCAACGAGAGACGCGCACTTCGCCTTCAAACGGGCCGCACCTCACAAGATGACAAAGCCAGACACACTCGAAATAGAATCGCGTGCGCGGAGGAGCAGAAAAGAGGCCTTTGACTCCTAAGTCGTCGGCGCCGCTTTGCACCGGAGCGACCGCACTCCACGGTCGCCGAGGGTCGTCAACGCGGAGCGCACCATGGCGACGAAACACCTAAGACGCGCGCCACGCGGTGGTGGGCGGCGTGCACCATGAATACAGACGTCGAGAAGGAGTCCGTCTCTCGACGCCGCGACGCCCACACTGTGTTGGCGACGGCGGCCGTGGCACACGAGCGTCTGCGACCGTGGCGACATCGCCTCTCGAGACGGTGGAGAGTGGAGGTGCGAAATACGAGGCGATGCGGGGGGGTTGCATTAAGAATGGGGAGGGGTGGATTAAGGGGTGGAAGGCATCCCCCTCCTTCCCCCCCCTGGAGGACGCGCCCCCCGCCTCCTCCTCGAATGGACAGAGGACGGATGGGTGGCGATCGAGTGTCGTAATGTGTGAGGGGTGAACACGCCATCGTTGTTATGGGGCGACGACGGGGGCGAGGCGAGCAGCGGCCCATAGGCGGGGCTTCCCCCTCTTGCCCTCCCCCTCGCCCCATTCGGACCACTTGCAGCCGAACCTCTCCCCCCCCCACCTCCCCCAATGAGAACTCTCTTCGAGTCGGCAACCAAAAGCCGGCAGCGCGAACGAACTTTCCCGACTCCCAAAATCTCCGGCGGTGAAGTCGATCCCGGTCACGTGGAGTTCGCATTCGAATGAAGTTCCACGTGTGACGTCGAACGGTGGAACGGCCATCCGATCGTCAACTGTCACGCCCTCTAGTCAAGAAATATTTGCCTTACATACGAGAGTAATAACATACGAGAATAATAAGAGTTACTCATGCTGAACGACTCCTCGAAAGCCGAATTTTTATTTAACGATGAAAAATTATAACTGGATGAACTTAGGTTGGAAATGTAGAGCCTGCTTTCACACGACAGTGAAGCCTGGACAATGATGGCACAAGAGTCAAAGAGATTAGGAGCAATTGGGAGATGTGGAGTCACCGAGGAATGGTCACGATAGAAAGGAAGGAGAAGAAAATGACTAGGGAAGATTTCCGACGTACAGCTGGAGGGAAGAGAAGTGAAATGAAATTTCTGATCAGGAGGAGAGACCAATGTACGGAGGAAATATTTTTCAGCACAATTGGCGACTGAAAATATTATTGAAAGGAGGCTAATTGGAGAGGGAGGGAGAGGGACGACTAATATCAGAGAAAGACCAAGAATGGAATACACTAACAAAATCATGTAGGACGTCAAAGTGAATAATAATGGTGTGCGAATGAAGAAGAGGTTGGCAGAGAGAGAGAGAGCACTCATCGATCAATTTTCCGGTTGATGGTGATGGTTGATGATAGCGAGGCATTAATTTATTTGTAGAAAACCGTGAAATTGTACGACCCACAAGAGTTCACATTGATGGACTTTTTCCGTGAAGCAAGTGGCGCGTCGCCACTGATACATACTTACGAAATTATATTCCGTCCACAGACGCGGCATGGTTACGGGTGCTGAAAGATCATCGCCAAGCACGGTTCCTGTCTTTATTCTGCCCCGGCATCAAATTAAGAACCACATTGGTAAAGATGCACCTCTTACCGCCGACAGAGCGAGATAGGTGTCGCGGTAAGACTGAAGCAGTCGTGAGAGGTGGTGACATACTTTCGGACACCAAATAGTGTCATTAATTCAACACAACACTTGTCGCTAGCCAGCGGCGATATTCTCAAACGTACCACATCCCAGAGCGTGTATATTCTCAAATGTACTTACACATATCCTCGAGAGTAAGAAGCAAGGTCGATAAGAAGAGGATGCTGCCAGGATGCTCCTCTTTCAAAGGGAAGGAAGGAAGGCCAAAGGGAAGGTCTCCAAAGGGCCTTCCTTCCCTTTGGAAATAAGAAAGAGGGCAGTCGATCTCAAGTGTCCTCGTCGATTCACTTTTTTCTGATTTCTTTTAACCAGAGGAGGGGCATTGTTTTTCGAGAGGAAGGTCGCTGGGCGTCACTCGCCCGCTCCACGGAAGCAAAAGAACCACACACACACATACATACGTAAGCGTCACGTCACTATTCAAAAGTCGGTCACGAAACAGATCCCATTCGAAATCGTTCGTTCGCCGTATTCGAAATTTGCTCGAGAGCGGAGCGATGACCTTTTTGCTTTTTAAGCGAGCTCGTTTCATTTGCAGGAAAAAATCAATTTGAAAGTAATTAATTTCGCCACTCCAAAATGATCCTTCCTTCCTCGCCGTACCTTGAATCCACGCTGAAACGCAAATACTTGACAAATGTATCGCATACTCACTCACCTTGGATGCGCAGCTCAACCTTCTCATTCACGGAACGCTCGAATTTGAGCCTCAGATGCGACAGGAAAAATACGCTCCTAGGAGACGAGTACGAACTACTACTACTACGAAGAGAACGAACTACGAAGTAGTAATACCAAAACTAAACAGGATGACTTTGAAGTGGCGCGGGACACAGATAAATTGTGAATTCTTACCATAATGCAGTTACTTTGATGACCAGCCCAAATATGTCACAGCAGCTTGCGGAAAGAAGGATGAAAGCCGTTTTAAAGCGCAGCATGAAGTGAGTGGAAGGGCCGGAGTGGGCGTTGTAGCACACGCTTAGGGTTGAAGTGAAGAAAAAAGAAGGTGAGGTAAATAGGTTTAGTGGTAGGATTATGAGCCTGTAGCTCAGAGGTCGAATAGTTAGGGATAAGAGTAGTGAGTAATCCCCTCCCCCCAGATGGGATGCGATGAAGACGCAAAGGACAGATTTCGGAGGGATCTCGATCGGGTGGCCATGGAGTGAGTTAGCGGAGGAAGAAGAAGGTGGTGTCACATTCGACCGAACAGTTGGGTAAGGGGAAGAAAGGAGGAGGAGGAGGAGGAGATGGTGGTGGTGGTGCACGATGGGATGAGGCCGAGTGCGAATCGGCGCCGCCGATGAGATGAGGACAGGGCGAAAGGACGGTGGAGCCCGCGGTTGAATTTGATCACGTGATTTCGAATACCAACATTGAGAAGAAATGTTGTCAACTTGTGACATATAAAAGTAGAACTAGATGCAGCCACATTGACTTTGCATTGCATAGAAGAAAACACCGAAAATGAGTGGAAAACTGCGCAAGAGAAAACGTGGGAGGTGTTGCGGCACAGCACAAACTATTGACTGTGGTGGATATAATGCTGAAAGTTGAGAGGAAGGCGAAGCGGCCCAAGATACAGGGGCTTAGGGGAGATTAGGATGGTGAAGGTTGAGAAGAGGTACCTCTTGGAAAGGAGTTCAAAGTGAGGGTACAGGAAGATCTGAAGAAACCAGAGGATGTGCAAGACTGATAGACAGTAAATAGTTATATTATTACCTAACTCGCTGAGGAAGTGCTAGAAAAAACATCGGCAAAGGACCTTCAGAGGACAGAAAGATATGGTAGCAAAGCAAAGAAGTGCCGTAGGAAATAAATCAAAAGAAAGGAGCGAAGAAGAAGTGGGATGCGAGCGGGAGCCGTGAAAGACAAGGAGGCTAATAAATAAGCACACGAAAACGCAAAGAGGGCAGTGGCAAAGGTTAAAGCTGAGGTGCAGGAGCTGCACGTGGTCCTCATTGATCTTAAAAGGGCTCAAGACAATGCGATCAGACAAGAGGTGTGGCGGTGCACGAGAGAGAAGGGGAGAAGGACCAGTGAAAGATGTACGATGGAGGAACAACGACTCAGGTTATGAGAACAAATTGGTCCGTGTGAAGTGTTTCCTAACAAGGTCGGGTCACAACAGGGATCAGCCCTTAGCCCACATCTCTTCCACCTGGTGATGGATGGTCAGAGATGTAAAGATTCAGGCATCGTGGAATGTTCCGTTTTCTGATGACATTATGACCTACGAAACACTTGGAGAAACATTAGAAGGGTAACTGGAAGAATGGACGTGGGAGTTAGAGAGAAAGGGGGGGAGAAGGGGGGAAAAGGGGGTAGGGAGAGGGAGGGAAAGGGAGAGAATGTCGGCGTCAACGACGCCATGGACCGTGGATCCGAGGAGATCCTGCGTTCCTTCAGGGAACTGGACTCCGAAGTGAAGCGGGTAAGTCGCGACGAGGAGGTTGGCATGACGCTTGCAATTTCTACTCTTATCCCGAGGATCGATCGTGGACTCCTGGTTTGGAGTCGAGTGGAAGGCATAAACCAGAGGTTGCGTCGCTTCTGCACGGACATTGGAGCCTCCTTCGTCGACCTTCGGCCGGCAATCCGATAATGTAGGAGCCCTCTAAACCGTTCTGGTGCCCATTACACGGCTGAGGCAGCTAGCTGTGCGGCGAGTAGCACACTCGAACACTGTAGACCTTTTGTAGGATAGAGGGTAGGGCAGAGAGTAGGTCAGCTAGTGGGTCGAGTCGGGTACCATCGCGAAAAGATGTAATATAAAAAATATACAAGAAAGTGTTAAGTCTAACGTGAACAGTAAGACGCCAGTTTAAAAAAATATCAGTAATTTAACTTGGAATATACCTAAGAAAGCTATTTGTAATAAGAATACACTTTCCGGGAATACGCTCATTGATAAATCCTTTGGTAGTAAACTGCCTTAGCTTAAGAAATAAAGTAGCTGACTTCTACCATCTAATTGAAACTACTGACGCAGACATTATTATAGGGACGGAAAGCTGGCTGTGTAACGAAATCGCAGATAATGAAGTATTCCCGAAGAATTTCACAGTTTATAGAAAAGGTATAGTCGAAAGAACCGGGGGAGGAGTTTTTATTGCAGTGAAGGATTGTTGTGTTAGTAGGAGGGAGTTATTTTCCGACGACCAGGTAGAAAGCGTATGGTGCTCCATTCAAAATCCTTAAGCAAAAACAATCTATGTGTGCGCATATTACAGACCGCCAGATACCCATGTAAGCTCAATATTAGGACTAGAAAGTCAACTCAGTAAGTTAACCACTCAAAAAAAGACTTGTCATATTATAATCAGTGGGAATTTCAATCTTCCGTCCATAGCCTGGGACAGGTACAGTTTTATCACTGGGGGGAAAGACAAAGACCTTTGTGAGTCACTCCTGTATACATTCACATCTCACTCACTACATCAATTAGTCACTGCTCCAACTAGAGGGAAAAATACACTCGATCTTTTAGCGACAAATATTCCACACGTGGTTGTAAACATAGGTACGGATAAGGGAATAAGCGACCACAAGATAGTTAAAGCTGATTTTTCCGTGAGCATGATCAAGAAACATAATCCACTAAGAAAAATCTACTTGTTTGATATGGCTGTCTACGAAGGTATGAAACAAGAGTTGCAAAAGTCACTTACTAATTAAAAAAAAAAGTATCAACAGTAATACTGACGTTTTGTGGAATACTTTCCTCAAAGTTACACGATCAGTAGTTAGCAAATACATAACAAGTAAATGGAAAAGAGCCTTTGCAGAGCGTAGGTGGTATAACGCGGAGGTTAGGAAAACATTAAAGCACCAGAGAACATTTCATGCTAGGTTAAAAAGGGCAAAAATAAACAAATCCTCCGAAGAACTATACACAGTCACCGATAATTACAAAATATATAAACTCTAAGCAAAAAAGCGTGCCGAAGGGCGTTAGCTGATTTCAAAAGTAAACTACAAGAAAAACACTGAATCGATAATCCCATGGCATTTTGGTCGTATGTTAGGGACACTCAAGGAAATAAATCAACAGTACACACGCTTAAGGAGGCTCCTCTGCCGCTCGGTGCGTCAAAAGGCGGTGAAAAATCCATCTTCTTAAGTGTTTTAAGAAGTCGATTAAAAAACATTACCTTACGTGGTCACCTATAGTATTTGAACAAGTACTTAAAAACTTTGTGAATAAGTTGTATCGAAGCACTTAAAGGTGGGAAACAATTTTTAACACTCATCAGTAGCTTATTTTGATCTCGGTTTCTGGCTGGCAACTCGTTGCCACGTTTAATTTCTCTGACAATAAATTTGAGCTCATCACCGCTATTTCGTGATCTGAAATGTGTTCCATAATTTAAAAATAAGTTTCAAAATATTTACATGGAAATGTAACTCCTTATTTAAATATAATGGGTAAAAATAATGTGTTAGAACGACTTGGCAACGGTTGTAAGTACAACATTGCTCAATTACTGCGTTCACTTGTTTTCCTGCTCTCGTGATGGCGTGTGTTTGAGTTTGTTAGTGATTGCTTTCCAGGAAATCGTTAATATTATGCATATATATTTGTATAATACATTACTGTATTTATGTATTCATTTATATAAATACCCGTGAGTATTATAACATATTTTCAGATAACTTTCGTTTCCTTGGAAGCTATCAATTTCCTGCCATGCCGAGGGAACCCGGACAACATTACCGGAACAACGACAATTCTAATACTTTTTTGTCAATGTATTAAATTTAGCGTCAATGCACAAAAAATCCAGCTCCACAAAGTTCATTGTAAATTCCCGTCTGCTCTAAAATCACTCGTTTCGTCACGTCACAGCCGCACAGCGTTGCCGATGTGGAATCAACCTGCAGCGCCACATGTTAGTAACTACGTGATGTCTGCTATTTTTGTTGCAAAAATATGTTAATATCATTTAAACCAACGTGGTAAGGGTATATTTTTTTAAGACTATCATGATTCTTATACTGTGGCGCACCTTATATCAGTTTTTTGTCAAAACGACATTTATATTCGAATAGTAATCTGCATTTCTTCTACTCATAGGCAAGCATTGCCATAAGATCCTATAGAAATTCTCTCATTTTTAAATGCGATTTCCGAGAAATATAGCGTGGAAAGCCTAATTTTTTTCAACGGCAATCGATAGAGAGCAATAAGAAGGGCTTATTTTGAAACTTTCATGGAAATGACATTTACTTCGTTTCTCGGTGGAACCTCCTTAAGAATATCAAAGGGGAAAAGCTAACCAACAATCTACAAAAAGCCAATTCGTTAAACTCATTCTTCCAAAGCATTATCAATACCTGTACACCACATATTTTCGATCCGCAGCCAGTTCGTTCCCAAACATGTATGCCTGAAATTATTATAAATTGTCGCGGCATAGAACATCAGCTAAAAAATATCAACCCCAACAAATCCCCCGGTCCAGATCAAATACCTTCTCGCGTATATAAAACATTGGCATCAGACATAGCGCCTTACTTAGAATTAATATTTACCAAATCTTTAGTACATCACGTAGTGCCTAAGGGCTGGAGAGTAGCAAATATCACACCTATATTCAAAAGCGGCGACAGGGAAGACCCTAGTAACTATAGGCCTATTTCTCTCACATCCATTTCCTGTAAGGTATTTGAACACATAATCGTAAGCTCCATTATGAGTCATTTAGATAGGGAGGAATTATTAATAAACAACCAACACGGATTTCGAAAGGGTAGATCTTGCGAAACCCAATTGGCCCTCATCGTTCATGACATCTTGCTCTCGGGTGAAAATAATGTTCAAGTTGACGCGATATTCCTCGAATTTAAGAATGCTTTCGATAAGGTACCTCACGTTAAGTTACTCTCAAAACTAGAAGCATATGGAATAGATAAAAACATTATTACTTGGATTAATCAATTCTTACATGGGCGGGAGCAAAGGGTTGTCATAGACGGTATCATGTCGAGCACAGTTAGCGTTACATCGGGTGTTCCTCAGGGAAGTGTCATTGGTCCACTTTTATTTCTCTTGTACATGAATGATATTAGCAACGTCAGAGATAGTTTACATTAGCAACGTCGTTAAAAGTAAGCTTAGACTCTTCGCAGACGACGCGGTTGTGCATAGGAATATTGCCAATTCCGAAGATAGCGACTCGTCAACAATCGACCTACTTGCTATTCATGCTTGGTGCGAAAAGTGGCGGATGGAACTAAACATAAAAAAGTGCGTAGAAGTCAGCTTTTGGAAAAAGAAAAATAGGCCACGTAGGGCTTACAGAATTAATAGTACGGAAATTATTCACGCCGAGTCTGTTAAGTACTTAGGGGTCACAATTTCTCACGATCTATCTTGGGGAAAACATATTCGGGAAATATGCGGTCAAGCATACAGGAAGCTAGGCTTCATCAAGAGGGTACTCGGAAAATGTGATGAGAAAGTGAAAGAACGTTGTTATTTTTCAATCGTTAGGCCTCATCTGGAATATGCTGTTAGTGTATGGGATCCATACGAAACGGGGTTGATATCAGAGTTAGATCGCGTACAGCGAAGAGGAGCTAGGTTTGTGAAACGATGCTACGATAAGTTGGCTAGTGTGTCTGGACTTTTAGAAGAATTAGGATGGGAATCGCTATCACAGCGTAGATTGAATTATAGGCTTAACCTCCTAACTAAATTTCAGGAAAATCATTTCTCTGACGACGTAAAAAATATACTATTAACCCCTTCGTACTACGGCAGATTAGATCGCGCCAATAAAATTAGAGAGCTAGATTGTAGAACCGATAGGTATAAAATGTCATTTTTTCCGCGTACCATTCGGGACCATAACAGCTGTGATCGTCGTCATGAATAGTGTAAATAGTGACATTAGCTAGATTGTAGATCTCTTTCTTTATATATTTTACTTTCTTTTCTATGCATGATGTAAATATTGATGTTCTCATTTATGCATGAGATTTTGAATCTGTAGTAGTAGTCTTTGTACCCCTTGCATGTTGGAACGATTGACGATAGAATGTTTTTTGGTTATTCTATTTTAATGGGCGCTTTGTGTGTGTGGTACGCTGGTTCCAATGTAGTTTCGGTGTTCTGCCGTATTATTGATGCATGCCTGATGTGGAAGCACCCCCTGCCACACACCTTTTGGATGGGTTGCAGGGTATGACGTAGATGTAGATGTCTATTTGGACGGAGAGTGTAAGTGGATTTCAATAGTGGTGAGGAACTGAGAGCGAAGCTCAAAGAAGAAATGTTATCATCGAAGTTCAAGTTTCAATACCTTGGTTCGAAAATGGAGCGATGGCGGATGACTGGAATAGGAAATGCAGCATAGAATCCAGCGCGGATGGAGGAACTGGAGAAAGGTCAGTGGAGTACTGCACGACAAAAAGGTGAGTAGAAGGGTGAAGGGCAAGACAAGTGAGACAAGAGTGAGTGCTTTTGCGCAGCGCAAGGTGGAGGGACATGGCCAACCAGGCCGAGGGCACAATGAGAGAAGGACGAAGCAGCGAGAATGTCGAGAGGTTGGCGAGTGGAGCGACGAGAGTTGATCAATGATTACATCGGAGGAACGGTTTAAGGTGGGACGTATTAGTAAAACAAGTGCAACAGTATGAATTGAGATGGTTGCTGGCACGGTGAAAGAAAAGGTGAGGATTACGCCGAGGAGAGGAACGCTAAATTACGTGTGCCTGGGAGGAGGGAAAGGTCAAAGCCGAGACGGAGAGATAGCGCGAACGAAGATCTTAAGGGATGAAGGTAAGGAGGAAGGGCGAAGCCTTAGACTATGCCAAGTGTAGGAGAAGACCCTGGATGGAAAACACCGACCCCAATCAAATGGAATGAAGCACGGCAAGCAGCTGCATGTGACCCTATTATCTAGCATGTCTCCATTAAATATCTTAGTTGCATGTCAATAGTGCATGTTTGGTGATGATCACCCCCAGCCACACACCCTCGTGGTGGCTCGCAGGGTATTACGTAGACAGTCGTAGAAGAAGAATATTTTCCCACGATTAACAAGCTAGCTACGAGAACAAACTTGGCTTCTAATTATGGGCTAAAGAAAAGTTACTTACTCTTGAGACAAAATACCCATGACTTAACACAATGGAAGAGGAAATGGATGGGAAGTGAGAACCGGGGAGCAAACAAATGAGCTGAGCTGATACGGGATATGAAACAGAAGAGAGCTACAAGGACTGGGAAGGTGACAGAATGACGAATGATGACGAAGCTCCCACAAATAGACCGCTTCGCATTAAGAACCGTTGTCAAATCTTCCAGTCCCCTCCGTCATTTCAGCAGTAGTTCTCACAATCTTCGTTCTATGAATACGATTTAAATTAATCAACCACCGCAATGCGCGGATGAAAGCATGATATGGAAACGATGCAAATATCAATCGGAGTTCCTTCACTATCACCACTCACTATCATGTTCACATATTTCTGAAATTTAGCCTCACGTTCAGCACGTTATAGATTGGAAATCAAAACATTCAAGTAATGGTCCACTAATATTTTTATTATTTAAGACCTGGGTTTCGTCACGTAATGAAATCTTCAGGTCTGAAGGACCTGACGATGTCATTACGTGACGAAACCCGGGTCGTAACTAATAAAAATATTAGACGACCATTACTTGAATGTTTTGATTTCCGATATGGAGAGGTTCCACAAAGTGAAGCCTGAATTTATTAGTTACGTTTTAGTTTATGCATCTGTCGCCGTAATTACATCAACATTAACAAGGCCCATAGTAATGAACGTTGGTAATATGAATCTGCATGGTGCTAAATTAAATGCCGTAAATCTCAAACAATATTTGTGTGCTCGTATTACAGGCCACGCCATTACTGATGTCAATCCAATGTTAGAAATAGAAACACAGAAATATAGCATCACATCCAGAAATACCGAAAGAAATTTAATAATCAGTGGAGATTCCAATGTTCCCACTATAGATTGGAAGGCCTATAGTTTCATACCCGGGGGGCGGGGAGGGGGGATATATAAAGACATATGCGAGACCCTGCTGTGCTCTTTCTAATCAAACGCACGACATCAGATAGCTACGGCACCTAACAGAGGAGAAAATATTCTTGCTTTACTGGCAACAAATATACCACATAAAGTGATATAGGTGGACACTGTCGAGGGAATTAGTGATCATAAGTAGTTAGAGCTAAGTTTTCCTTAAATATCAATAAAAGTAAGTAACGAATAAGAAAGTTTACATTTTTAAGAGTTGATTTCGAAGGGTTCAAATGTCATCTAAAATCTCCCTTACCCGTCTTCCAAGACAATCAATAATTAAGTTCGACGTGGAGGGTGCTTGGAAAGCTTTTCTTTCGATGGCACATTCAGTAATAAAAAAATAAAAAATGATATCCCCAGGAAAGTAAAAAAAAGGGAAGTGAACAGAGATGGTACGACGAGGAAGTGGGAAAAAAGCTGAGGAGGCAGAGAGAGCATGCCTCACCAAGATGAAAAAAATCCGTGCACATTTATCGGATCAGGATCACGAGTCAATTATTGAACAAAATAAGTTGCACAAAGCCGCCACAAAGAAAGCGTTTAGGTATCCATTCGTGGATTTCAAGAGAAAGACATATGTAGAACAGTTGCGGGATAACCCAAAAGCATTTTGGTCATAAGTTAGGTAAGTCCAAGGCAGAAGGTCTGCAGTTAATCCACTGAGAAACTATAATGGCGAAGTGCTGACAAACAGCTCGGACAAAGCTAATTAATTAAAGTCCTACTTCCACAGCTTGTCTTCACCCGAGTCTTCACTGAATACGTGACGCTTAACAATCGTTACCGGCAAACAATGCCGCCTTTTGATATTTGTGCTCGCGGAACAGAAAATTTATTGAAATCGCTCAGTTCATATAAGTCATCCGGTCCCGAAGGAATTCCGTCCCGAGTGTATAGAGAACCATCTTCATATCTAGCCCCCAACTTACAGAAAATATTTAGAAAATCCATCAAGGAACACGTAGTAAACAAAGACTGTAAAGGGTAATGAAGCTCAAACGATTTCGTACTGTCTACTAATTTTCTTTTCACCTCTTACTACACGTGTTTCGACTGACTAGCAGACATCATCTGATGATACGAAATCGTTTGAGCTTCATTACTCATTATGCTGTTCTACGATATCTCGCCTGAGAAAGTGGAGTTTAAAGACTAAAACTGCCAATGTAACATCCATATTTAAAAGTGGTGATAAGGAATAGCCATCGAATTACATATCGATATCTCTATCGCCAATCTCAGTCTTTGAACATATAATTGTAAGTTCAGTCATGAAACACCTAGATACGTGGAACTTGCTGATAAAAATAGAACACGGATCCAGGAAAGAGGTTCCTGCAAAACTCTGCACTAGGGATTGGAAAATCGATTTCGACTTTAATCGAAAATCGATAATCACACTCCGATTTTCGATTTAATCGTAGTCGACTTTTTGTTTTGAAAAATCGTTAAAAATCGATTCTAGCCGATCAATTTTCGATTTTTAGCTCGCCGCAGCATTTGAATTTTGCCGCCTCGCTTTCCTCGCTATTTCACTCTGCATCGCTGGCGGGGGAACCTTGGCGGGAAGAGGCAAAGTGCTTCGGACACCGGCAGGTTGGAGTTGCCTACTGTAGGGCTGCGGATTTTTATTACAAAAATTCTAGTCTAGGCGGGGACTCACACGCGGAAGTAATACATTGTAGACCACGGAGCGAAGATTGGAAATGATAATACGCGTTGACATTGTGCCTTTTTTGTAAACGTTTTCTCAATAAATCGCTTCAGAGCACTCGTCTTCTTCAAAATAGATTCGTCCAGTCCGAATATCGTCTTCTGCGCACGGGCTACTAAATTATATGTAATTTGCTTGTTATATTACCTATATGTATATAAGTATCTGGTATGGATCACTACTTTCCTGCATACCTTATTAATATCTTTAAAATAATAAATTGCATTAATAAATTTAACCGTATTCAGTTCTTATCCATAGTGCTTCCATTAACCCATATTTCGTATTCTGTTAGAACAGCACATCCGTATTTCAGCAGACAATTACTTTACTATTTAAAAATTTCGATTTCGATTTTTCGATTTTGAGCAAAAAATAGAATTTTTAGAAAATCGATTTTTAAAACCGAAATCGAAAGTCGATTAATCGAAAACTGATTCTGGATTTAAATTTCCAATCCCTACTCTGCACTGTTTACCCAGGATATTTTAATCTCCGGTGAAGAAACTTTCAATTGGACGCGATTTTTCTTGACTTTAAAAAAGCAATTGATAAAGTGTCCCACAGCATATAATTAATTAAACTTAAACCTTATGGATTGGACGACGATGTAATTTTCTGGATCAGAGAATTCCTAACCGAATGCGTACAGAAGAGTAGTATTAGACGGTGCCATTTCCAATGAGGTTAAAGTTAAATCTTAGATCTAGAAATACCAGCAAAAGACATGCAGCAATCATCCGAGTTCAAATACGAATCGCGCACCTTCCCCCAACCGCTAAAGTTACTTCGGGTATCCTACAGTGGAGTGTCATAGGTTCACTTCTATTCCTTCCTTACATTAACGATATTGATGAAGTAGGAGACGGTAAACTCCAACTATTCGCAGACGATGCCGTAGGGTACTGCTACCGATTTATTGTCAGAAGTAGTTATCAGTGACTAACAAACTCCAACATACTACGGTAGATCAAGTTATGAGAATAAAATAAGGGAAAAAGATTGTAGGACAGAAAGATTTATACCCAGTTAGAGACTGTAGAACGTGTTAATGTCTGGGAGTTAAACTAACATATGATCGCCTGGCAACGCCTGGCGTTCAGGGGAACGTGCGCGGTTCTGAATTGAACTGGGATGAGTGCTGCATGCCTGGTGTGGAATCATCCCGTGCCACACACCCTAGTGGTGGCTTGTTCGGTATTTCGTAGATGTAGATGATGTCTTGTGGAGCCAACATATTCGGGAAATAACTGGTTAGGCTTATCTTAAATTGGGATTTGTTGAAAGAGTACTAGGAAAGTGCGTCGATAAACTTCTCCCTTGTGTGACCCCACTTAGAATACGCTGCCAGAGTTTGGAATCCACATGAGGTAGTCTTAAAAACAGAGAACCCTTGCAGAGAAGATCAGAAAGATACGTGATAGGCCGTTATGATAGTCTCGTTAGTGTTGCTGACCTCTTGCAACAACTTGGATGGGAATCGCTCTCAGACCGTCTAAAATTAGACTCAATCTTCTAAGTAAATTCAAAACCGATTTATTTTCCGACGAAGTTTCCAATATCTTACGTACTCCAACATACTACAGTAGATCAGATCATAAGAATGAAATAAGGAAGTAGATTGTAGAACAGAAAGGTTTGAAAGTGTCGTTTTTCCCGCGATCGATAAGAGGGCATAATGGCTGCTTTAATACTTCGAAGTAGGTTAGTTGACAGGTATTGTAGCTGATTAATTCATAAGCACCCTAATGCATGTTTCTAAATCTGCTGAGTAGTGGTACTACTCGGGAGTATTGGTACCTAGGACGGATCGGGGTTCGATGGTTTGGAGCCGAGTGGAAGGCATAAACCAGAGACTCCGTGAAGTCTGTGAGAGCGAGGGACCGGAGTTCTTAGATCTCAGGCCAGTGCTGAATTCATGTCGGGTGCCACTAAATCGTTCAGGTGTCCATTATACGTATGAGGCATCGCAGAAGGTAGCGTGTAGGATATTTGAGCATACCCAGCGAGTTTAGCATAGATGGTAGGCAAGAGAGTAGGTCAGTTAGTGGGGGCGAAATCAGTGCTTTTCCGGAAAGTCAGATAATAAAGAGTACACAAAGCTTAGTGCCTACGAAAATCTTAATAGATAACAATAAATTAGAAATATTTAGGGAAGAGAGTAGGTCAAATAGTGGGCCATTAAATAACATGCCACTCACCAGGATAGCAAAGAATAACAAGTTGACCAGACAACACAGTATAGGTTTAACATCCCTGAAAAAGTAATTAAAGTTGAAAACGTCGATGGAATAAGCGACCACAAGGTAATATACGTAAAATTTTCCCTCAACACTGAAAAAAATTTTAAATTAAAAAGAAAGGTTTACCATTTTAGTAAAGCAGATTTTAACGGATTTAGGCTTGACTTAAAGACATCTTTTGACAAATTCGTGAACATTAGCAAAAATAGCGATACAGACAATACATGGAAAGAGTTCCTCCAAATTACACGGTCACTTGTCAACAGATATATACCTCATAAGTATAAGAGCGAGAATAGAGAACCAAGGTGGTACAACGCGGAGGTTAGAAAATGTTTAAAGCGCCAACGAGTTAGCCATGCGAAACTAAGAAAAATGAAGAAAAATGTAGCTAATAGCGACCTAAAAAATACCATCGAGCATTATAAAATTTGTAAAGCAGCCAAAAAAACAGCCCTTAGAAAAGAGTTTAGCGAATTCAAGAGAAAAGTACTTGGAGAACAATTAGAGGGAAATCCGAAAGCATTTTGGTCATATGTTAGGGAAGTACAGGGAACTAAAAAGTCAACGGTTAATTCCTTGAAAAACGATAGAGGCGAAATAGTAACTTCCAGTTTAGATAAGGCAAATTGTTTGAATTACTTTTTTCAGAGTGTTTTTAATCAACCTATGCATAGTTTCCGCGAAACCATACCAGACCGATTTCAACAACCAATGCCCCCAATCGATATATCTTGTAGCGGAATCGTATCCTTACTAAGTAACATTAGCCCGAA
Organism: Ceriagrion tenellum; assembly: GCA_963169105.1. Lineage (NCBI taxonomy): Eukaryota > Metazoa > Arthropoda > Insecta > Odonata > Coenagrionidae > Ceriagrion > Ceriagrion tenellum. The sequence goes on from OY720633.1 coordinate 176,792,196, forward strand.
CAAGTCCTCAGGTCCTGATGAAATTCCAGCTCGTGTTTATAAAGAATTAGCTCTCGAAATGGCTCCGTATCTTAAAGTAATATTTAACAAACCCCTCGAAGAACACGCGGTTCCCAAAGAGTGGAAGATAGCAAACGTGACCCCAATTTATAAAAGCGGAGATAGGGAACAGCCATGTAATTATCGACCAATATCATTAACGTCACTATCATGTAAAATTATAGAGCATATAATAGTTACATCAATAATGGGACACCTCGACAGCCAGGATTTATTAATAACAAACCAGCATGGGTTCAGAAAAGGACGGTCTTGCGAAACTCAATTAGGTCTTTTTGTTCACGATATTTTGGTTTCCGGAGAAGGTAACGTACAGGTAGATGCAGCGTTTCTTAACTTTAGAAAAGCTTTTGACAAGGTTCCCCACTGAAAGTTACTCGCGAAGTTAGCATCATACGGAATAGACAGTAATATAGTAGGCTGGATAGGAGACTTCTGACATGAACGCGTTCAAAGGGTGCTATTAGATGGTGTCAGCTCAGGCGAAGTAAAAGTTACATCGGGTGTTCCCCAGGGAAGCGTGATAGGCCCAATTTTATTTCTTCTGTACATAAACGACTTGAATAGTGTAGTAAAAAATAGCAAGCTCCGTCTTTTTGCCGATGATGCAGTAGTGTATAAGGAAGTTAGAAATGAAGAGGACAGACAGTGTTTAGCTAAGGATTTAGATGCGATTGATGATTGGTGTGATAGATGGCAGCTAGAATTAAATTTGAAGAAATGCGCGATAGTGAATGTTTGGAAAAAGAATGGCTTTCCCCGGAATAATTATTGCATCAAAAAAAACAAAATATGTAACGTAGATTCAAATAAATACTTAGGCGTCACCATCAGTGAAGACATGTCATGGGGGAAACACATCAGGGAAATAACTAATGTAGCGAACCGTAGATTAGGATTCGTAAAAAGGGTTCTAGGCAAATGCGATGAGAGAGTCCGAGAAAGAAGCTATTTTACACTTGTCAGACCTCATTTAGAATATGCCGCTAGTATATGGGATCCGTACGAGGAAGGTATGATAAAAGAATTAGAGCGCGTGCAAAGGAGATCCGCTAGGTTTGTTAAATGCCGTTATGATAATTGTATTAGTGTTACGAGTTTAATAGATGAACTAGGATGGGAATTACTATCAGAACGAAGGTTAAAATTTAGGTTAAACCTTTTAAGTAAATTCGAAACATAGTTGTTCACAGATGACGTTAGATATATATTAAGAACCCCTGCATATTATGCTAGGTTTGACCATATAAACAAGATTAGAGAGATAGATTGTCGTACCGATAGATTTAAAATGTCATTTTTCCCGCGTACCATAAGAGAGAACAATAGGCAACGTAGCAAAAGGGATAGGTAGGTGAAATATAGTTAGAATAGTCTGTAGTGCATGATGCATGTAATAACTACCAATAATCCCTTCCTTATTATGTAGATTTTAACCTGTGCTATACCGTAGTAACTAATATTCTATTGTAATAACTACTGCAATTACTTGCAATAACTAATAATCTACTGTAGTAACTTATAAACTGTGACCCTATTTTCTAGCATGTCTACCTTATATATCCTACTTACATGGCAATAGTGCATGTTTGGTGATCTTCACCCCCTGCAACACACCCTCGTGGTGGCTCGCAGGGTATTACGTAGATGTAGATGTAGTGCTAACACCATTTTTTGCATGTTCCCAGCATAAATATAGTGTCACGTTTACATAGTAACATTATAGATTATTTTAGTAGTTTCTGTAGCATACCCATAGTGTGGTGCATGTCGGTGAAAGTTCTACACTATAGTTCATGTTGGTGATAAGTCACCCCCTGCCAAACACCCATGTGGTGGCTAGCAGGGTAATGAGCAGATGTAGAAAACTATGGCGCGGGAGAAAGGTGAAATATCAACACATCGGAGCACCAGTCACAGTGAGGTGAATGAGTGATGATCGGTCAAAAGGCGGTCAAAGCGATCATCGAAAGGGCGGTTCCTCTATTCCGACGAATTACATAATATTCACCGCCGCTCCTCTCTCTCTCTCTCTCTCTCTCTCTCGTGTGTGCGAATTCAGGCGAAGAGGGGATTATGTGGAAGAGGAAGACGCACCACACACCCAATCAAATTCGATCGATTCCACCGTCACAGACATTCATCTGTCCGTCATTCGGACGACAATCGCCGCGCGATCATTGGACGAGCACATGTGACGGCGGTCACACTCTCTCTCTCTCACACAGTGCAGGGCGAGAGAGCGCCTTGTTTCCCTCACTCAATCGACGACATCCGTCCCCGGGAGACTCTCTCGCTCTCGAGGCGATCTTCCCGGAATTTCTCCGCTTGGAAGTCTCGCGCGGCGTGGGAAGGAAGGCGAAGAGGGGGCGAAGGCGAAGAGGGGGCGAAGGCGAAGAGGGGGGGGCGAAGAGGGGGGGGGCGAAGAGGGGGGGGGGGGCGAAGAGGGGGGGGGGCGAAGAGGGGGGGGGGCGAAGAGGGGGCGAAGAGGGGGCGAAGAGGGGGCGAAGAGGGGGCGAAGGGGGGAATAGCTCCCGCTAGCCCCTTCGGTGTACACATAAGGAAGAGGGGGAGAGGGGTGGTTTCTGAAAGGGCTCGCGCTATCTCTCGAGATTCCTAAGCTTCGCAGAGAATAGAATGCGACGTTGTCAATTTTCGCCGTCACTGGTGCGTCTGCCGTCGCAGAGAAGCGAGAATATGGAATACGATTGAAGAAAGAAGGCGTCGTTGAACTCGGAAAGCGCTTCGCTTCGTCGCGAGGCGAATTCCGCGCAGTGAACACGCTTGGCTTGTTACAAGAGACGGGCTGAGTCAGTCATTCGGCCGGCCGGGGGGATAAAGGATAGATTTGGGCATGTAAAAGTGTCCGAAAATAGAGCAAATGCAACATTAACACGATCACCATTCGCTCGAGTGATTCTGTCGTGGAAGACCGGGACGTGATTGGAAAAAGTGGATTGCAGTGACGATACGCACGTATGGTATCATTAACCACCATTAGTGCATGTTTGGTGATCTTCACCCCCTGCCACACACCCTCGTGGTGGCTCGCAGGGTATCACGTAGATGTAGATGTATCAGATCGCTGCCCTTTCGCGCCATTGGAAGGAAAATATGCGTCCCTTGTATTCAATGTCCAGTCTCTTACATTAAGGTGAAGAATTGATATTTACTATTATTATGTATTATACTAACTACAGCAGCTCCTTCCATCAGTCTTCTCCTTCTTTTAGAGGGATTAAGGTGGGAGCCCCTAGACACTGATATTTTTCAGAGCGACATAGAGAATATTACCATGACTCCTCACTACAACTCCAGGTCTGGCAGATGCGATTCAACAAGAGAGTTCCTCACCACTATTGAAATCCACTTACACTCTCCGTCCAAATAGACATCTACATCTACGTCATACCCTGCAACCCATCCAAAAGGTGTGTGGCAGGGGGTGCTTCCGCATCAGGCATGCATCAATAATACGGCAGAACACCGAAACTACATTGGAACCAGCGTACCACACACACAAAGCGCCCATTAAAATAGAATAACCAAAAAACATTCTATCGTCAATCGTTCCAACATGCAAGGGGTACAAAGACTACTACTACAGATTCAAAATCTCATGCATAAATGAGAACATCAATATTTACATCATGCATAGAAAAGAAAGTAAAATATATAAAGAAAGATCTACAATCTAGCTAATGTCACTATTTACACTATTCATGACGACGATCACAGCTGTTATGGTCCCGAATGGTACGCGGAAAAAATGACATTTTATACCTATCGGTTCTACAATCTAGCTCTCTAATTTTATTGGCGCGATCTAATCTGCCGTAGTACGAAGGGGTTAATAGTATATTTTTTACGTCGTCAGAGAAATGATTTTCCTGAAATTTATTTAGGAGGTTAAGCCTATAATTCAATCTACGCTGTGATAGCGATTCCCATCCTAATTCTTCTAAAAGTCCAGACACACTAGCCAACTTATCGTAGCATCCACAAACCTAGCTGTACGCGATCTAACTCTGATATCAACCCCGCTTCGTATGGATCCCATACACTAACAGCATATTCCAAATGAGGTCTAACGATTGAAAAATAACAACGTTCTTTCACTTTCTCATCACATTTTCCGAGTACTCTCATGATGAAGCCTAGCTTCCTGTATGCTTGACCGCATATTTACCGAATATGTTTTTCCTAAGATATGTCGTGAGTAATTGTGACCCCTAAGTACTTAACAGACTCGGCGTGAATAATTTCCGTATTAAAAATTCTGTAAGCCCTACCTGCCCTATTTTTATTTTTCCCGAAAGCTGACTGCTACGCACTTTTTTATGTTTAGTTCCATCTGCCACTTTTCGCACCAAGCATGAATAGCAAGTAGGTCGTTTGTTGACGAGTCGCTGTCTTCGGAATTGTTAATATCCCTATACACAACCGCGTCGTCCGCGAAGAGTCTAAGCTTACTTTGAACGACGTTGCCAATATCATTTATGTACTGTAGGTATGGCAATTCCACAGTAAATTTTTATTTCACGACCCGGGTTTTGCCACAGTATAGAATCATCAGGTTCAGTATTTAAAAAAACCCTCGTGAAATAAATCGCCCTTATTTTATGTCTGAAGAAACAGTTGTACGAAATAAACCAAAGAAATGGAAATATTATGCTTGCCTTGAAAATCCCATCGAATATTTCCTAGTTACACTAAATAATTAGAATAATGAGTATTGTCATTGAATCATTTTTAAATATCGGAAACATTTAGTCTACTTTGGAAAATGTCTTTATAACGTTGCGCGTCAAACGAAAGGGTTAGGAATGTAGAAGTTTCCGTTAGCGAAGGTAATGTAGATATGTTACAACGAGTAAACAAATAACAGATTCAAAATAATCCTCCAGCAAATGACGAACCCTTTGCTCTATGCTGTGGATTAAAACCGCGCGTGGACGAGCAATCACGATTGGCCAACGGGTCGCGATTGATTGAGAATGATGCGCATTTTCATCGCGAACGACAAGCGTCCATGAGTGACTCTTTGCGGTTGCCTGGAATGTTCACCCATCAATCTCCAAGATGATCCGGATCACATGATTCTATCGTTAATGACCGACCCATCACCACTTGTTTCCTGAAAATGCAAGCCCACGGATGGCGTTCCGCACCAATGCTGTTCCGGCTGACATTCATTCGATCGGCGATATCCATGGTCTTCTTTTCCTTCGCGCACCCACATCAATAATTAATTGCTCCTCTCCGGTGCGACGACTCTTGCCAGGTCACTTTCTTCCAAATTTCAGAACCGCCACCGCTTTCCCGAGTTTCTACACCGCCTTCTGCTCCACGAAAGTACGGACATTCTTCTCCACGAGCCAAGCGAGTGACGCAAGCGAATGGCCCGAGTCACGAGATCCGCTGTTGTTGGCACGCGGTCGCATTCACAGGACTATCAGTTAACAATGGAGAGACGAGTGAGCTTGATTTCACAGTTTGAGCAGTTGTTCATCGCCCCTGGAGGGGACGGCCAATCACGCCAGTCACTCGGGGCGGGCGCGAACGCGGGCAATTGGCACAAAGTGTCGCCAGGGTTTCCCGACCGCATCTGCAGATCTCTCCTCGCCGGGATACGAAGTCCTCGCTCATCCCGGTATCAAAAAGCAATCGTGCATCCTGTAATAATCATTCAGAACGATTGATAACGAACATCTTTTTCCAACTGACAGTCATTCACTTTTTAAACGTTGGCACACATTGCTGGTCCTCGCCAAACTGGTTTGCTGCCACACATCTACGAAATACGGTGCAAGCCACCACTAGGGCTATTATTCAATCGTTAGGCCTCATCTGGAATATGCTGTTAGTGTATGGGATCCATACTAAACGGGGTTGATATCAGAGTTAGATCGCGTACAGCGAAGAGGAGCTAGGTTTGTGAAACGATGCTACGATAAGTTGGCTAGTGTGTCTGGACTGTTAGAAGAATTAGGATGGGAATCGCTATCACAGCGTAGATTAAATTATAGGCTTAACCTCCTAAATAAATTTCAGGAAAATCATTTTACTGACGACGTAAAATACATACTATTAACCCCTTCGTACCACGGCAGATTAAATCGCGTCAATAAAATTAGAGAGCTAGATTGTAGAACCGATAGGTATAAAATGTCATTTTTTCCGCGTACCATTCGGGGGCATAACAGCTGTGATCGTCGCCATGAATAGTTCGAATTGTGACAATAGGCAGACAGTAAATCTTTCTCTTTATATTCTCTACTCTCTTATTTATGTATGATGTAAATATTGATGTTCTTATTTATGCATGAGATTTTGAATATGTAGTAGTAATCTTTGTACCCCTTGCATGTTGGAACGATTGACGGTTGGAACGATGTTTCTTGGGTATTATATTTTTAATTGGCGCTTTGCATGTGTGGTACGCGGGTTTTAATGTAATGTCGGTGTTCTACCATATCATTCATGCATGCCTGGTGCAAAAGCACCCCCTGCCACACACCCTTTGGGTGGCTTGCAGGGTGTGACGTAGATGTAGGGTGTATGGCACGAACGAGCAAGTTTCAATGGACTGTAACAGGGTTTTTACTTTTAATCAAGAGACGCGAATCCAAAGAGCCCCGAGTGAATGCAATTAGCTCACGGCAACACTTCGATCGTGTAAGTTCGGCGGTGCCTCCAAACAGAGGTCGCGCAGAGGTACGAGGTTTCTGGGTGCACGACAAAAAGTCGAGCAATGGGGGAAGTATGTCGGATTAACGGGGAATATTCCAACGACGGGCACTTTGTCTCAGTTATAGGATCAATTGATGAGATTGTAGCCACGTTTATTGTAAAACTGTATTTACATGTCATACCGCTTGAAATTTACAGCACGATTTTTTTCTGCACGAGTTAATACTTTGTAGTATTCATAACTTTTAGCACTACTAATAACAATTCTTAGCTGTGTCTTAACCAGAGCACGCCAAGTTAGCACGTTCGCCTACTTAGCAATCTCTTGGCTTCTGTTTCGACCGCACATTTTTGTCCTGACTGGTATTCAGCGCCTGCTCCCAGCCGCCTGGGGAAACGTGCGACGTTCTGATTTGAACTGCGAAGAAAACAGCTGATCCGGTGTGGAATCACCCCCTGCCACACGCACGACGATACTTGGTGTAAGTAGAGCGAGCTGTCGGCGGAAGGGGAGGGTGAGGGGAGGAGGGGTGGGGTCGGGATAAGCTGAGAGGGTACACGTTATTCAGGGAGTGTTGGGGTGCAGCCGCTGTGGTCGACAAAGAAGCGCGACGAGCAGCAGTCCCGTGGACAGTAGCGCGTCCGGCGAACACGAGAACTAATAAAGAGCATTAAAACATCAACCGACAAGGGGCGGCCGCGGGCGATGCGATTAAAATGCTGCGAATAAAACAACCCCACCATTATTATACCGAGGGGGAGGAGGGGAGGACGCCATCTACGAAATGTTTAACAAATCTAGCTGCACTCCGCTGTAATCAATCCATATCTTAAATATCGTAAGGGTCCCATGTAAGGCTGTTCATTTGTGCAAACCATTCTCAGCGGACTGCTTTGAGCATTCCCAAGCAATTTGCGTCGGCTCCAAGAACGACAGCCAGTGAGACGAATGATAACCCACGCATTAATTGGCGAATGCATTTCAATGACGACCAGGAATAAAGCCTGATATACATGGTGAATTTAATTCCGTGCAATTTCTGCGCCGAAATGGATGCGCAGTAGTAGGCCTAATGATAGTTCATATCGATTCACGGAAAAGTTCCGACCGGCACAGTAGTTTCGCTCCTAGTTCACGTGAATCGACCACGCATACCTACATCTACGTAATACCCTGCGAGCCACCACGAGGGTGTGTGGCCGGGGGTGAAGATCACCAAACATGCACTATTGACATGCAACTAGGATATTTAATGGAGACATGCTAGATAATAGGGTCACATGCAGCTAGATGGTAAGTATCTACGTAATAAGAAAGGGATTATTGGTTGTTATTACATGTATCATTCACTACAGACTATTTTAACTATATTTCACCCACCTATCCCTTTGTTACGCTCCCTATTGTACTCTCTTTTCTTTCTCTCGTACGGATCCCATATACTAGCGGCATATTCTAAATGAGGCCTGACAAGTGTAAAATAGCTTCTTTCTCGTACTCTCTCATCGCATTCGCCTAGAACCCTTTTTACGAATCCTAATCTACGGTTTGCTACACTAGTTATTTCCCTGATGTGTTTCCCTCATGACATGTCTTCAGTGATGGTGACGCCTAAGAATTTAATAGATTGTACGTTAGATATTTTATTTTCTTCGATGCAATAATGATTCCTGGGAAAGCCATTCTTTTATAAAACTTCATTATTGCGCATTTCTTCAAATTAAATTCTAGCTGCCAACTATCGCACCAATCATCAATCGCATCTAAATCCTTAGCTTAAGACTGACTATCGGTGGGTGTAAAAAGGCGTGCCATCGTACTACACGGTGAAAGAACGTCGCTCGAATGATCATTCACCGTGTGTAAAGAGGTCTTCATGGATGCGCAAGAGGAGCCAGGAGCAACCAGGGGGCGCGAAATAACTCACCCGCTGGTAATTACACCCCGCCTGCTACCGCCGCCGTATTCACAGTCTGCCTCTCTCTCTCATCTAAAAACGGTCTCGAAACCTACGTTCAGTCACCAATATCCGCTCCCTTTCCGATTACGCTTTCGGCTAATACGTACCTATATAAGCACACCACCTTTCCCACGCATCACCTCTTAGAATCTTTCCCTTCAAAATGATAGTATCATATAACACCTTGGTATCTTTTCACCGTCGCAATCGTTTCAGCGTTAAAAATCGATTACCGTCGCTAATCGTTGCGCGCCCTCGACTATCCATCGCACGATTCTTTCTGTTATTCCGCTTGCCATGTAACTGGCCACGAAAGAACAGAGTTTTAATTTACAGATTCCTTTAAACAGCCTGGGATGCCGACTAATCTCTCACTTTTAATCGAAGTCAATTGTCTCTTCCTGACGACATCCGTTATATCCTACGAAATCCGCCATACTACAGCCGATTAGATGCCGAGAGAATAACATTTAGGATAGAGACAGTAGAACAGAGAGAGAGGTTTAAAAAGTCATTTTTCCCGAGTTTTAATATGGGGTCATATTGGCTGCCAGTGCCTTTCAACCGGGTTTGTCGACAGGTGGTGTAACTAATGGGTTGGTTTGTTCCAGAATGCTGGTCTCTTGATAAACTATTTGGTACTAACATCGCGTTTCGCTATCTTCCTGCATGAATTATAACTATCTGTGGGCTCTCATGTAGTTCCAAAATGCATCGGTACTTATAGTTTCCGTATGATTGGCACACCCCTTTAGCGAAGCGCACACTGATTAAAATTCCCCGTTAGACAAGAATTGTCAGGTGTTTGCTGACGGGACAGTAGTCGTAGTGTCGTTAACTTCATAGTGATACATAGCACTGGATATTGGAGACAATTCAACCTCGTCACACACACCTTCAAGGTGGCGGAGCAGTGCATCGACGATCAGTACCGGGTGGTGCCGATCGGTTCTCCGGACGGTTAATCTTTTAATCGGTTACGGAGAAATTCCGTCGCGCACGCACGTATCTCGTCGACGCACGCACTAACGGCCGTCGTCGATGGTGCTGCCGCTCCCCCGGTCGGGTGGCACAGTGACACACTTACTAGCACGGAGCGACCAACCGCCTTTGACGATTCGAGGAGTCGACATTGCGGCGGCAATCGACCAATCGCCGTCACGGAATCCAGCCGGAAACATTCCGAGAATAGTGGAACGCACGAACGACGACACTCGGGATGTTTTCCGGATGACGACGTAGCGGGATGGCGCTGGCGTCGCGATATGACACATCCACGCGTTCGCCGATTCTACGAATTCTGACAGACCGACTGATTGTGAGAGGGCGGAGGCGACAGTACGTTCTCTTTAATTTGCCGCGGGTCTCCACACACACACACTGCACACGACTGCTATCACCGGGAGATACATCGGAATTAAACGGCAAATACTACATATATTCATAGGTCCATGTTATTATTCTGTTCCTCGGTGTTTAGCAAGGCCAATCTTTGCTCTGTGTTCCTCAAAACACACACACAAATCAAAGGTGGAATGAGAAAGCATTACAGAAAAATGAAGAGGATAAGATCTTCAAATCTGAACGAGTTAGGATGAAATCTCCACCTTGATTTTGTCCATTATCCAGGACAGAATTTCACACATTTAAATCACTCCGTAGGAAGGGTTCCTCTGGTTTTCTGACCTTGACATTGAACTCCAAATTAAGGTCTATTAAATTCAATTTCCGCATGACTCATCCCTCCCGCGACAGAGAGTGTGTTTTAACGAGTAAAGTTATGAGAAGTTGTACTTTCTTTTCTTTCGTCGCGGCAGATCGTGACCCGACGACCTGTTGCAAATGACGCCGAAGCGACGCTAGTCCAACCGATGCTACAACATTTTCGCATAGGTTGATGGGTAGGATTTCACATGTCTACGTGGATAACAGCCGCTGGTCACGAGAAGCGGGCTTTGATCAACATTTTCGAAACCGCCGTTTACAATTTTTCCTTTTGCGGTTTGACCGAGGATGACAACAATAGTTGAGATAAAGAGTCAATCAATGGCGGCCTGGCACAAGTCAATTACTGGCGTTCCGAAAGCCATTGGCCGGAACGCGCTCGTAGTTTTAAACCTCATTAATTTCCAACTTTTAGGTAACTGAAAATTTATTCGAGTATTAGAGGTTCCATTAATGTTTATATTAATGTTTCCATATCGTTTAAACGACCATAACTTTTCAAACTCACGACTCATCAAACACGCCGTAACTAGGAACGGAACAGAGACGTTTTGCTGTTTTACAGAAAATAACACTAAGGCCAGGCAATGAGGACAGCGGTGATTGGCCAGTAGTCCATTCTTACGCCAAAAATATGCAAGTGAAGCTAACTTGAGAGCTTGTGTGCCTCCCCTGATCGAATGAAATCAGTTTAGAAACAAATGTGTCAGCGTATGTTGCGAATCATTTGTAATAAGCTGTAAATAACCTGACATATTATTTTTGTATTATGTCCACCTGAAGCATTAAGAATCCACCTTCGGGGTTCTCATACGACTCGACCACCGTCCAATTGCGAGATGCATACCTAATTATTCCACTTTTGTTTGGGACTCCATTTCAAGCGCATTTAACTCTTCTGCGCATAGAAGTGACCACTATGGCATCATTTCCACGGAGAGCCGAAATGATGAGGCCGCACTTGGATCCGCAGCGAACAAAAAACAAAGAAAACGAGATGGACTCGACGGAATGACCCGACCATAATAATTCGAGTGCAAAAGGGTTCCATATACTCTCGGCCTACTCCGAGAAGTGGGGTCTCACGAGAGAAAAATAACACCGCTCTTTTACTTTCTCGTCACACTCTCCTAGTATTCTATTGCTAAATCCTAATTTACGACTTGTCTGTCTACAAATTTATCGTATATGCTTCCCTCACGACAAGTCCTGAGTAAGAGTCACTCCTAAGTACTTAACTGACTTTACAGTTACTAGTTCGGCTTGATTAATTGTGTACATCTCGCTTGTTAAGATACTCTTCCTCCAAAAATCCACAACAACGCACTTATTAAAATTTAATTCTAACTGCAAAGTGTCGCACCATCCGCTTATAGCTTTTAGGTATTTCTTCAACGCAATTCTATTAGACACTTTGTTAATATCCCTCTACAATAGTACGTTGCCCGCGAAAAGGCGAATTCTACTCGTAGCGACAGTGACGATATCATTAATATACAAAAGGAATAAGAAGGGACCAATGACATTTCCCTGGGATACACCGGATGTGACTTTAACTGTATCTGAACTAACGCCATCTAGAACTACCCTCGGTTCGCGGTTACTAAAGAAATCTTCAAACAAGCATAATATATGGTGATGTATTCCATAGGCTTTTAGCTGAGCAAGTAATTTCGAATGCAGAGCTTTATCGAAGCTTTTTTGAAATCTAAAAATATCGCGGCTATCTGGGTTTCACAGGACCTGCCTTTTCGAAATCCATGCTGGTTTTGAATTAATAAGTTTTGACTATCGAAATCCCTCATAATTTAACTGACGATTATATGTTCTAATATTTTGCTCGAGATGGACGAGAGAGAGAGATATAATTACTATAGTAACTAGGATCTTCCTTATCGCCGCTCTTAAAGATGGGAGTAACGTTCGCGATTTTCCACTCATAAGGGACAAGATGTTCAGCAAGAGATTTTTCATGTATTATTTTCAAGTTCGGTGCTATTTCTGACACTGATTCTTTACGGACTCGGGCGGGAATTTCATCGGGACCGTATGATTTCTTGGGGTTAATGGATTTCAGGTGACATTATATGCCGCGACAAGAAATATGTATAGATTGCATTGGATTGTTGTATAATGCAAGACAATGTAGCGGCGTTATTCTGAGGGCATGAAGTGAGGACACTTTGAACAAATGTGTTAAGGATATGTGCTTCTTTTAATCTATCGCTAATTCTTTCTCCTTGACCGTTTCTCAGTGACGTTACTGTAGATTTATTCCCTTGAACCTCTCTCACGTAAGACCAAAATACCTTAGGGTTATCTTCCAAGAATTCACCTAATATTTTACTCTTGAATTCCTTTAGTGCTTCTCTTAAGGTCACTTTTGCTGTTATTTTAGCTCTATTATATGTATCATAAATTTTCTTACGTTCCTCGTCCGCTGATAGGCGTTCTTCATTTTCGCGTGCAAGTTTCGTTGTCGCTTGACAGATTTCCGGACGTCTGCATTATACCACCTTCTGTCGGTGAAAAAATTACGTAGACTCGAGTTTGGACACTTGATTAAAAATGAGCAGTGGTACCCAGATTAATGCGAATTACACCAAATTTTAGCATGTTTTATTTTACGTTTAACTGTGGTTGCCGATTACTTTTTACATTACTCTCTCGATTTTTTTATTGCGGTGAGAACAAAAAAAGTGCGGTTTTTTCTGTTTTCGAACGGAGCGCTCTCTTTGACAATTAATAGTGAATTCGAAAGGAGACATTTAATCGTGAAGAAGCTTGAAGTTTAATCGTAATGAACCTGTAGTATTGTGCTGGATAAACATATTAAAATGTATCTTTTTACGTTCAGTTCCTTCTAAAGTGTCGTAAAAAAGTTAGTAACAAGTGTATGAAACAACTATTTCTTGGTTAAGAATAGCAGTATAAGCAAGATCTTGGTCTTGTGCTGCACCTCTTTACAGCAGTCGTCTTTAATAACAATTACCATCTTAAACCCACATGGTTTCATCGATTTTTAACGAGTTAATAAACAACCGAGTATTTTAGCCAGCGGAGCGGTAAGGCGGCCGTCTTCGCGAGACGACGAGGGGGGGGGGGGGTGAAAGTTTGAGAGCGCCGTTGCCCACATATTTGCAGGTTGCAGGGCCGACTCTCGTCACTCATACACCTCGTGTGTGCATTGCCAATATATATAAGGGCGAAAACAATCTCTGCACAAACTCTTATCTTGAATTTTATTTTAGGTAGAAATTGTGCTATTTTTAGTATCTAACCATTATCCATCACCATTTACTCATAAGGGCCTTTTCTCGTTGCACAGAATTTCTCAATATGCCCAAAGAGATTCAAAGACATGGACGGCCTAGACCCTGTTTTCATGGGCAACAGTGGTTTTCACGGTTTTTTTTTCAACATATCATCCTAATACCTATGTGTTGCCATAATATCAAAGTACTATTAACAGTAAGATTTATTCCGAAATATCTGTTTACAACAGTGAGCGGACATCTGAAAGGGCGGAAAACAGAAATGGGCAAAAATTTATATTTCATTAGACTTAAAGCGGGATGATTTCATGACAACTAAACATGGACAAGCAGCAGCGCAAATGAAATTCATTGTGTCAGTCGAAGTCAAATCTATTCCAAAACGTGTTTTCGTAATTCTTCCTCAACAATTATTACCCTGGATACGTCATTAAAATTCATTGTCATCTACAAGTTAAAAAATTATTTAAAGTGGAGTTATACAATTTTTTGTGCAGAATATGGTGTTCCGTTTAAGTCATAAGTGTTCGTCTTTCTTTCCTTTGGTAAACGGAAAAAAATTAGCTGCGCCCCCTTGTATTAAACAGCAAAATGTAATGGCAGTACGCCAAAACAGGCTAAATCGCCGACTCTCGTTTCCATTGCACGTTAACTTCACAGGAAGGTAAATGATAGCAGACTTATTTAATTATATAAAATAACTGGTAAATAAAATAATGAAGCGAATGAGACTCAATAATCACCACCATTGCTGTTCAATAGTGTTTATTAGCAACCGGACTTTATTTATGGCAACGCCTCTCAATAAGTTCAACTGATTTAGGCGTAGTGTAGTGGAAGTTCGTCATAATGAACACCAACATTGGCTGTTGTGGTTTATTTGTTTATTCTCTCATTATAATTGTTTATTCTCTCATTATAATTGTTAGGAAAACTGAAAATACATTGCATAACGCTGACAAGCTTATGGTTTGGAAGATTATTATTTGGAAGTGGTCGATATGCTCCTTATATAGGTGGTATAATATGCCAGCCTCGCTCCATAAAATGCTTATTCATGAATCTGACATCAGTAAAGCTGTACCTCGTTCAATCGGACAATTTTCAGAAAAACCACAAGTGACTGGAATTAAATACCGCAGGCGATACAGAAAGTTCAACACTCGAAAAATATCTAGAAAATCATGGAAAGAAGATGTACTGCAAACACACCTCGCATCATCGGATCCATTAATATCGATCTTACGGGAAGCGACGAAAAGAAAAGCTTGTAGCCAACCTGAGACCTATGACCTACTGCAGCCTTTTCCATTCGGTGACTCTGAGGTGTTTGAAATGCAAGCTGAAGTCGATGGTAATGATGACGAACATATAATGCAGATCAATTGAATAAAATTACAGATTCACAAACATTATATTAAAAAATGAACATTTTTTTATTTGTAAATATATATTCTTAGTTGAATAAGGATTTGAAAGTTACTAAAATAAAAATATTTCCGGTGAACCGCTTGTAACATTAATTTGTAATATTTATAAAAATAAAGCTTTGACCATCACTATCTGCGACCAAATATAATTGCGATGAAAATCATTTCGTATTTTTTTTCTATAATACAAACGCCATGAAACCCACTTCAAAAAATTTACCTCCGAGTTCATTTTACAGTTAGCTTAGTAAATGATCTGGGATCTCAAGAAAACCTGACCGCGTATGAAGGCTTTACAGCCATTATTCGAATTAAAAACACCTAACATTTAAAAAAAAATATCCGCAATCAATTAATTAAGTATCAAAAACTAATTACATTCGATTTCTTGTCCTAAGAAACCCTTAGAAATGGATAAACTCAACAATTCAATCATTTCCAGACTAGTGTCCAACAATGCATGCTCGAGGAACCACTGTGCGCCGTCTTACCGCTGGCTCGTGCCCGCTAAAAAACTCGGTTGTTTATTAACTCGTTAAAAATCGATGACACCATGTGGGTTTAAGATGGTAATTGTTATTAAATACTGCTGTAAAGAGCTGCAGCACAAGGCCAAGATCTTGCTTATACTGCTATTCTTAACCAAGAAATAGTTGTTTCATACACTTGTTACTAACTTTTTTACGACACTTTAGAAGGAACTGAACGTAAAAAGATACATTTTAATATGTTTATCCAGCACAATACTACAGGTTCATTACGATTAAACTTCAAGCTTCTTCACGATTAAATGTCTCCTTTCGAAAACGGCAAAAATCCGGCACTTTTTTTGTTCTCACCGCAATAAAAAATCGAGAGAGTAATGTAAAAAGTAATCGGCAGCCACCGTTAAAAGTAAAATAAAACAAGCTAAAATTTGGTGTAATTCGCATTAATGTGGGTACCACTGCTCACTTTTAATCAAGTGTCCAAACTCGAGTCTACGTAATTTTTTCACCGACTTACTAGGTATTGCGCTACTAAAGGCTAGTCGCGTGATGTTACTAAAAGAATTCCATGCGTCATTTGTAGTATGTTTTTGGCTTAGATCACTAAACTTACTATAAGAAGTCGACAGTTCCTGTTTTAAGCAATGGAAATCCGCCTTGAGGTTTATGTACACATTTCTTTTTGTGGCAGTACTTATATGAAATTTAGCACTAACTGCTTTGTGGTCATTAGTTCCGTTCACTGTTTTAACAATAAGGACGCTTTCAGGTGTGTTTGTCACCAAAAGATCTAAAACGTTCTTTCCTCGCGTTGGTGTTGTTATTAATTGATTCAAAGAGTTTGGCGTAAAGGTATGGAGATTATTTTCACACAACTCCTTCCCATTTCCGCCGTATTTGAAACTATGCGTCTTCCAGTATTTGAAACTAGTCTTCCAGTCTATCGAGGGAACGTTGAAATCTCCACCGATAATAATATTACTCTCGTTGTTTTGATTAATGAACTGCTTCACCTGTCTTTCTAACAGCAAACCTATGTTTAACCTGAATTGGGTGGCCTGTAAAAAGTGCATGGAAAATTTCTTCCAGACGAGCACTTGATGAAACACCATTAAATCATTTACTGGAAATTTTCGGCTCTACTTACGATCTCTCCTTTTACAAGACACACCTCCTCCTGCTCTCACTAATCGGTCTTTTCTATACATTGCATAACATTTTGGAAAGGTCTCGATTTCCGGAAATGCCATTCCACGTCCAGCTTTCTGTGACTAACACTACATCAGCGTCCGTGCTTGAGATGATGTCAATATGCGACTGTTTGTTACACTATGGCAATTGACAACCACCATTGAAATTGAATCCTTTGGGTCTAACTTACTGTGTCCTTTTTAGACTATTTAATGCATTAATGGAAGCAGCTATTGATGAACCTGTGCCGCTTCTATTTCGTCCGAATACTCAGTTATTCTGATTTCTAAAAGACCTCTTATGGCTACTATTATTTACGGCGACCCCTTTATTAAATAACCCACTATTTGGTCTACTCACTACCCTAAAAATTTCTAATTTCTTTTCATCTATAAAGCTTTTCCTTGGCCCTATACTCTTTATTATTTTTGTTATACTCTATACTTATGTTATATACACTCTATTGTTATTATCTGACTTTCTGGAAATGTTCAGATTTCTATCCCACTAACTGACCTACTCTCTAACCTACCGTATATGCTAAACCATTTAAACCAGTTATATGAGATATGAGAGTACTTTTTCCGAGGAAATGCCGCCTCAGCGAGCCGAAGGTTTGGTCAGTGTAGCAAGTTGCGGGCACTAAAGCACAGTCAGCTTTTGGAAAAAGGAAAATAGGCCAAGTACGGCTTACAGAATTAATAGTACGGAAATTATTCACGCCGAGTCTGTTAAGTACTTAGGGGTCACAATTACTCACGACATGTCTTGGGGAAAAAATATTCGGGAAATATGCGGTCAAGCATACAGGAAGCTAGGCTTCATCATGAGAGTACTCGGAAAATGTGATGAGAAAGTGAAAGAACGTTGTTATTTTTCAATCGTTAGACCTCACTTGGAATATGCTGTTAGTGTATGGGATCCATACGAAGCGGGGTTGATATCAGAGTTAGATCGCGTGCAGCGAAGAGGAGCTAGGTATGTGAAACGATGCTACGATAAGTTGGCTAGTGTGTCTGGACTTTTAGAAGAATTAGGATGGGAATCGCTATCACAGCGTAGATTGAATTATAGGCTTAACCTCCTAAATAAATTTCAGGAAAATCATTTCTCTGACGACGTAAAAACATACTATTAACCCCCTCGCACCACGGCAGATTAGATCACGCAAATAAAATTAGGCTTTGGGACTTTTTAAGAGATATTTTGGATATCATTTCTTTTCAAGCTCTCCTACCCCGTGGCAGCGTTCAAAAAATTCATGACAACCTCCCATTAATTGTATATTACCGAAAAATAAAATAAAACTGCTGAAAAAATATTTCCGTGCACTGGGATCGAACTGGAGACCCTGGCTCGAGTAATATGCAATGGTATCTCAAGCACCAGGTGTCTCTGTAAACGCTATTATCTCGTAAACTATTGACAGTCAACGCCCAAAACTGGGAATTTCTGTAACCGGAGAGTGCAGGAGAATCTGGACGAAAAAGAGAGAGAGAGATGGGTGAGAGAGAGGGAGGGAGCGTCATTCGAGTCATAAATAATGATTTTCTCTCTTTAATACATCGGGTAATCGTCGGATGATGTGACAGAAACTTAATATTTAATCTTAACCTAAAATTCATAAGACAAAAATAAAAATTCATATGTATTTGCAAAACAAATACAAATGAAGACATCGCAGTGACTGATGCATGTCATGCGGACGAAAATTGGGAAGAGGAACGCTTTCTTCGACAATAAGAGCCAAGAGATGACGACAGAGCCTTTGTGCAACGAATGAAGAAATAAATGAAATAAGAAGACTAATGGGAATGCGTATGACATAGTCTCCCTTCTTTTCTCATCTAAGAATTCATCAAGCCGGAGGGCTGGGAGGGTTTGAAGCCGGGACCCCCTCGTCCGCTGTCCCTTCTGTGTCACTACTCAGAAGAGCAACTGACCGAGAGAGAGCATCATTCGACCACTCAACACCTCTTCCCCACTGCTACCGCTCTGAACACGGGAGTCGAGGCCACATTTCCATTCCTTCCGTCGGTCTTGCGGAGAAGACAACCCTTTACGACGGCCGGAAGGGACTTTGCTCGCGTTTCGAGAGCATCCCATTGTCCCGCCGCGTCGGCGTTTACCACTCTCACCCATCCTCTCTCCCTTTCCAGTGCATGTCTGTCTATTTGGTCCATTTGTTAAATAATCGAAGGGCGCTCGCCGAAACGTCACCCGGGGAGGAGGTGGGGACGAATTTATCAAAATGACACGTGGACAAGACAAATTAATATCGTTTAAATTCACTCTCATATCCACGGCTGAAGCGCAGTGTTTGACGGAGTCACTTTTATGCCACCTTATGCCGATGTGAGAGCTGCAAGTGAACCAAAGTCAAATGAGGTCAAAAGTAATAAGAATGTTCGCGCTCGCCCCCAGCGAGTCGTCTCCTGCAGCTCGATTCTGTAAATGTCATAAGCCTCATGAGGGTGATAGCTATGAGTAGATGATAAAAGAAGAAAGCTAGGACAGCCGCCAGAGTCCAAGTACGATTTTTCGAAATTTTTCGAAAAATAATTCGCGTAACATTTACAGAAAATAGTTTAAACTGTACTTTTGAGCTCTGACTTCTAATATCAACTTTGAGTGCGGTACACATTCCTGAATAGAATTTAGAATTATTAGAGACTTAAAAAGCGAAGAAAATTGTTAGTCGTCATGAGCGACTTTTTTCGGTATAACTAACGCAGATCACAAATCACTTGCGCTGAAATACGTCGCTATTGTAAGCCTAGACTCTCATCAGCGTGCCTTCTTTTTAACCGTCCAATATAATTTACACGAGAACGCGATAGTTTTAACAACAGTCCATCAGGATTGCGAGTGGACGAAATCCAAAAGGGCTGGCACACGAGTATGTGGCACGAGGAAAGGATAATGAGTAAGAAGTTAGGAAACGTAACTTCAATTGTGAGTACTCATATTTCTTCAAAAGTAAGTGCCTCATTTTATTGCAATTGATGTACAATTACAGCAGTCATTTTAACGACAGTCGCTCATCATGCCAACAAATCTTCTTGCAAGATATACCACAGATTCACTTTGAAAACAAACTGAGGACACATCGATGCTCAATTTAATCATTTTTAAAGTCACAAAAATTACTATTTAATTGAAAAAACTTAATAATAATTACCCCTTTCGTGTACACCGATGGGTTGTTAAGAATATAATGGGTTGTCTAACAAATATCCGTCTCAAATTTCCTTGGCAACTTTTATACACCACGACTGGTAACCTCTCATTAGAACAGCAGTCGAACATGCAAGCAATATTGCCCAAAACGTTATCTGATTTTTCTCCAATTCAGCGCAATAAATATTCGCTGCCTTATTAAGCCGCCCAACAATCTCGGTAGCTGAGAAAAATGAATTATGACCATAGATTGTTTGAACTCAATGGCGAGTCTAATACTTTCATATTCTGGCATTGAAAACAATGACGAGGCAATGCATAAAATAAAATAGTATCCCAAATATATATGTACATTAGTTTCAAACCACTTGGCTGAATTTTCGAGAGCAACCATTAAGGTAGTTTCAGCGAGTGTATCCCTCTCGCACAGTGGCGACCATTTTCGAATTTTGATTTAAGCAGCCGTGGTAAGCATGGACAAAATAGAGTATTAGTCATAGTGCGTTAATGTACTTTTATGTGTCTGAAATTTTAGTTTGCAAAAAAACTACATAAGTCACTGAGTAGTCTCATTTATTTCACGCAGTTCGTTCAGAACTCCTTTCAAACGGAAGTTTTTATAACGATTTTGAGAACATTGCAGCGGTGAAAAAACTATCGATTTGAAAAAAGTCGAGAAAACATGCAAATTACACACTGCTAATTTTTTGACAAGGCGTTAGAAATGCCTCATATTTATTGGGTGCGGGGGCACACGTACCAATTCCCCCATGGAAGTAACAGGGCTCGCATTATTTTTCAATCATCTCGCAAATTCGTCCGGTAAAGAGGGGGACAGATATATTTTCGTTTCTTTGGAGGAGTAAAGATATATTTTTCATTGAAATGATACTAAAACTCGTTTGATTTTTAGGAAATTGATATATCACTACATAAGCTTAAGCTAATTCGAGCAATTAACTAGAACAGTTTGTAAAATATAATATATATGAAACTTACCACCTAATTATTAAAGTTAATGGCTAATGACTTTCGTAATGGAAGGTTAAATGCGGTAGTTCCATGCAAATAGCGCTGCAATCGGCTCCCGTGGCTGGACAAATGCAGTATTCAAAAAAATAATCCGTGAAATAATGAAAAGAGGCGCATATGTCGCGCCTTAAATTTTGTTTTCTCAACAGATAACCCATTTCAACAGCGAAAGCAGTTTTTTTAAACTGAATAAATAAAAAAAAGGAAACTTAGCATTGGCCAACTTAATTTCAAATCCATGTCCTTCAATCGATCGGATGGAAATATTCGCGACCACACGGAGAACGGCTCTGCATCGCACTCGAGCATTGTGGAGATTATGGACACGAACGACAACGATTAGGACGGGAGTCGCCATTTCAAGCCGAAACTGACATTCCTATCCAAGCCCATACATCTATCTGCCCTCTCTCTCTCCCTCTCTATTGCGATGGCCGATGGGTTTTATGTAGCTCGACACACTCAGGCGGTTAATGTCATGGCTGCCAGCAGTCCGGACGTCCTGGAAATGTTTTTTTTTCCGAGAACGAGGAGGGACGATAGAAGTGCAATTTTTTAAGTTTATAGATAATTAGCACGACTAACTAGTTAAGACGCACTGCAATGGTTTTTCAATCGGCAGAGTAGTAAATGACTCCGTCCAAGACAGTGTCGCAGGAGGAATACATTGACTGATTTGGCTCCGAAAGAAATGAAAAGTAATCTATTTGACGGTCGTATAATTTAAACGAGGGTCACCATAATGGATCGTCGGTCACGTGATTCCCATCCGCTAACGACATTGGACGGACTAATATCTTGGGCGCACTCCCAACAGCACGTCCATAATGCTCTCCATGTAAGTAAGATAACACGGCACGTCGGTATAATTGCTAAATATACAAATACAACGATTCATAGTCATTTGTGCACTATTGATAACTAAACGTACGTGAAAACGCACCCCCGGCCAAAGATCTCTGCGATAGCTTAAACATAGCAACGTGGAAGTTGAACCCTAAGAACATGAGCGTGACCAGGGATTATGCTGGGACGGGGCAGGACATGAATTACACGAAAGATAATTTTCAGTTTTAATTATGATTCAATACATAGGCATATCAACGTGTCGCCATATTTCAGGAATCCCAAAACCATTAAAGAACAAAGACAACTTTTCCCAAACGTGCACGTCACTCCTCCCTTTATCGTCGAGTACTTTCAATTCCTGAATATTCCCCTCCACCTCCCCCCCCCCCCATTTCCCCAAATGACCACGCCCACTCGAGTCTTCGTGTTCCCACACCACGCCAATCACCCCTAATCGTCGAGGCGTTACATTCACATTTCGCGAGGGCGCGTTTCCCACCTCGACCGACGTGCGACACCTCGACGACCGGCCCAAATTCTTCCATTCCGCTCTCGCGTCGGCAGAAGGCAAAGGCGCGGCTACCGAAGGCGCGGCGACCGACCGCCGCGCCGGGTGTGGCGCCATCGGGCGGACGTCCGAGACGCGCGAGAGGAGAGTGGTACGGCAACAAGTCGGAAGTGCGGATCTCATTCGTGGAGCGAATTTGCGCGAATTCGACGAGGTTGATTCACTATAGACGGGGTGACGTGCGTTCGAGGAGGAGGGGGTGGTGGTGCTGAGGACGATGGGAGAGGGGTGGGGGGTTTGGAGAGGGGTGGGGGGGTTGGAGAGGGGTGAGGGGTTGGAGAGGGGTGGGGGGTTGGAGAGGGGAGGGAGGGAGGGAGGAAGGGGTCGAGCAACGAGGGCCGAGTTGACGGAGGTCGGGAGTGAATTCAAAGGGTGGAGAGGGGGGGGAGGAGAGAGTGCAAACGGGGGACGATGGGAAGTGGAAGAGAGGCGCGCGCCTCCCCTACCCCCCCCCCCTCCCTCGACAATCACCCCTCCCCTCCATCACCCACACCCCTTTCCCACTCCTCTTTCCTGACGACGATGACTGTTCCTCATCGACGCGACAGAATCGCAATCACCCGACGACGTGGAATTTCTCGGCACATCTACATCTACGTCATACCCTGCAAGCCACCCAAAGGGTGTGTGGCAGGGGGTGCTTCCACACCAGGAATGCATCTATAATACGGCAGAACACCGAAACTACATTGGAACCAGCGTACCACACATGCAAAGCGCCCATTAAAATCGAATAACCAAAAAACATTCTATCGTCAATCGTTCCAACATGCAAGGGGTACAAGGACTACTACTACAGATTCAAAATCTCATGCATAAATGAGAACATCAATATTTGCATCATGCATAAATAAGAACGTAAAATATATAAAGAAAGAGATCTACAATGTAGCTAATGTCATTATTCGCACTATTCATGACGACGATCACGGCTGGTATGGTCCCGAATGGTTCGGGACCATACCCAAAATTAGTAAATGACTTTTGCAACTCTCGTTTCATATCTTCGTAGTCAATCTTATCAAACAAGTAGATTTTTCTTTGTGGATTATGTTTCTTGATCATGCTCACGGAAAAATTAGCTTTAACTATCTTGTGGTCGCTTATTCCCTTATCCGTACCTATGTTTACAACCATGTGTGGAATATTTGTCGCTAAAAGATCAAGTGTATTTTTCCCTCTAGTTGGAGCAGTGACTAATTGATGTAGTGAGTGAGATGTGAATGTATACAGGAGAGACTCACAAAGGTCTTTGTCTTTCCCCCCAGTGATAAAACTGTACGTGTCCCAGTCTATGGACGTAAAAAATCCCCACCGATTATAATATGAGTCTTTTTTTTATTGGTTAATTTGCTGAGTTGACTTTCTCTGGCACGAACAAAAGAAGGGGCCCGCTTTCGTGTTAATCCGAGCGAAGTATATATGGTTCCCTCTCGTCATCATGGAGACCGTAATCGAAGCTAGTTTTCATTTCAGCAGTTGTAGGAAGCATGAATTTAACATTCCATTATATATCGTACTACGACATACTTTCATACGACAGAAATTCTAAGTAATTAAATACAAATATCCAGATCAGTATGATGTTAACTAGAAGCTTTTATATGGTTGAAGAACGTCATAATAAACAAGATTTTCAATTTTAAATAACCATAAGATGGAGAATTAATTGTGGAGGTCATATATTCTTAACCTGTTCATTATCCATAAAAGTGTTTAACTTGACTCTTTCATTCACGTGGAGCGGATAGAACCTTAACAACGGGAGATTTTCTAATTTTTTATTTATTTTCACTGTCCCGAAAACGGCACCATAGGCCATTTTACGTCGGGTGAACAACAGTAACAACGAACGAGACACAGACAGCCATGTCCTGCGCAGATACTACTCTACCCAGGCGGGACTCGAACCCGCGACACTCGGGTTAACAGGCGAGGACTCTACCCCGCCGCCACCGATCGTGAAAAAATGACCGCGTTGATAATTTGATTAAATTTCAGAAATGGTACAGAAACAACACAAATTAAACACTTCATATTTCTACGCGATCTAGACGTGGGAAATTCATCATTTATTCTAAATGTAGTCTCTCTCGAGTGCATTACCCATGCAAAAGGGCTGTGGAATATTTTTGGTCAAAAATTCCGGAAATCAGCGGAGTAAGGTTGCGTGCAGTGTAGTGCTTTGGTATGAATAGATATGGATGGGCAACGTTTTTTTCCATAAAATGAGATCAAATCCATAGATTCCTGGTTGAAAAGACATTTCGCTTAGGCTTCCTTCACTCGGCCAGCGAAAATATCAACGGCTTCCTCTCGATTCGCACTCGCATTCCCGCGACTCGAAGAATGAATGATCGAACGCGAATCGAATCGAAGGGGGGAATGTGGGGGGAGGGAGGTTGGTGGGATGGAGACATCTACATCTACGTAATACCCTGCGAGCCACCACGAGGGTGTGTGGCAGGGGGTGAAGATCACCAAACATGCACTATTGACATACGACTAGGATATTTAATGGAGACATGCTAGATAAAAGGGTCACCTGCAGCTAGATGGATAGTATCTACATAATAAGAAAGGGATTATTGGTTGTTATTACATGCATCATTCACTGCAGACTATTTTAACTATATTTCACCTACCTATCCCTTTGCTGCGCTGCCTTTTTTTCTCTCTTATGGTACGCGGGAAAAATGACATTTAAAAATCTATCGGTACGACAATCTATCTCTCTAATCTTGTTAATATGATCAAACCTAGCATAATACGCAGGGGTTCTTAATATATATCTAACGTCATCTGTGAACAAATCGGTTTCGAATTTACTTAAAAGGTTTAACCTAAATTTTAACGTGCGTTCTGATAGTAATTCCCATCCTAGTTCTTCTATTAAACTCGTAACACTAATACAATTATCATAACGGCATTTAACAAACCTAGCAGATCTCCTTTGCACGCGCTCTAATTCTTTTATCATACCTTCCTCGTACGGATCCCATATACTAGCGGCATATTCTAAATGAGGTCTGACAAGTGTAAAATAGCTTCTTTCTCGTACTCTCTCATCGCATTTGCCTAGAACCCTTTTTACGAATCCTAATCTACGGTTTGCTACACTAGTTATTTCCCTGATGTGTTTCCCCCACGACATGTCTTCGGTGATGGTGACGCCTAAGTATTTAATACATTCTACGTTTCTTTTTTTTCTTGATGCAATAACTATTCCGGGAAAAGACATTCATTTTCCAAAAGTTCATTATCGCGCATTTCTTCAAATTCCATTCTAGCTGCTAACTAGAGGGGGAAGGAAGGACCAAGGGGGGAGTGGAGCGGCGTCATTTTCGCGCCAATTCCAAAGGGAATGCAAAAATGAGCGGACGATCGGATCCCCATGAACTCTCACAGGGCGAAAGAGAAGGAAATCCGAAACCCGCATTCGTCCCTTCTCTCCCTCTCTGGGGGGTTGAAAGGGGTTATC
Organism: Ceriagrion tenellum; assembly: GCA_963169105.1. Classification (NCBI taxonomy): domain Eukaryota; kingdom Metazoa; phylum Arthropoda; class Insecta; order Odonata; family Coenagrionidae; genus Ceriagrion; species Ceriagrion tenellum. The sequence continues at coordinate 176,818,129 of OY720633.1, forward strand.
TCCCCTTTCCCCCACCCCTTTCAACCCCCCAGAGAGAATACATATATAATCGTTACATACATATATAATCGTTCGTTCATTCACTCAGACCGCTCAGCGGCAAATACTCACATAAATGTTCAAACAGAAAGGTAGAAAGTAAGTGGATAGGAACACATAAAATTTACAAAGACAATGGTGGTGTGAAGATGTAAAGATGGCCGATTCCAAGCAGAAAAAATTCGACTGGACCGTGAATCGAACCACGGACCTTTGGATGTCGCGTCCACTGCTCAGACCACCGAGCTACCCAGTCTACTAAGAAACCACTGGAATCGGCGGGGGGTTTATATGAACAAACACTCCCCAAGGCATGACCCACGAGACCGGCCAATAGATGGCGCCAGGGTTGCTTTTCACCCACCGTCAGAGAGAGAGTGACACACACAGAAGGCGAAATGAAAGAATAACTCAAGCACACAGACAGTGGTGAAAGATACATATACATATATAGATACATATACATATACAAAGATACATATATATATATATATATATATATATATATATGTATACATAATAGACGGGTAGTCGGAGGAAGGTGTTCGCTCATTCTCACCGGTTGAATCCAAGGAATCCCATGTTCCGGGTGAGGCGGTTGCGTTGTGCCTCGCGAGGCGGCGACCGGTCCCCGAGTCTTCTTCAGCGCCTCCCCTCGCACAGTCGTTCTCTCGGGCGACGTTTCGAGAGCCCTCTCAAAGAGACGTTGAACTATCGATCACTCCACTCTCGAAGTCGTGGGTGCACTCACTGCGACACGAACACTCGTCACAAGCACAAACACGCTCGGCCGATCGCACGCCGAAATCACTCACGCACACGATCGGAGGAAGAAGTAGACGACACGGCCGCACGCACACTCGAAACGTTTCTTCGACGACGACCGAGACATGAGCAGAGGCAAGAACCACCGCCGCGATCCCTCTCACCACGGAGGAGGAGCACGAGTGACGGGTGGTGAAGTGAGGACGAACGAACGGCCCTCTAGTGCTCGACGACGCATCCCTCCCTCTCTCGCCACGGTGGGGGGAAGGGGGGGGAGTGAAAGGAGAAGAAGGGAGGGCGGCCGAGAGGCAAAGCGTCGTCGCCCAGTGGGTGAGTCCTCCTTCGTCTGTGGGCGCATTCGAAGCGAACAGGTGAATGGGGTGGGGTGGTTGGAATGGAGGGGTCGACCTTGAAAGACAAAGCAGGAGGGAGAAAGCGAAAGCCACACCACTCCACCTCTCTTGGCTGTCGGTGTTCGGCGGGGAGAGGGTGGGTGGGGGCGGGAGGAGGGTGGAAGGGGGACGCAGAACGGACCCCTCAACTCTTGAGGTGGTATGGGAAGGGGGAAAGGGGCAGCCGTCCGCCGCCGAGGAGGAATTTTTTCGAGGCCCTCTCCCCCCCTCCCTCGAGTGTCGTGGCCCCTCGTTGGCCTCCCTGCCCTCCCGAGCGCGGCCCCATCCGAGAGCGCACCGAGGCAGGCCCTTCGGTGGACTCAGGGGTGGGTGGTGCAGGTGGCCCCGCGAGCGGCTGTCATTCCCGGGAGCGGCAACGTTCTCGAAGGATTCACACCCTCGGAGCATCATCACAAGGGGGCGGACGCAGGAGCGTACTACGATTGCAAATGCGCTCGTGAGGCAATTCTTAGCGTCTCGCCACTCGAAACGATGCCCGACATTCCTCCTATAGTGGTGGTGCGCCATCGATATTGGATTGCTATATTTGGGGAGGCGACCGACGGTTAAGGTCATTTGCACCATGGGGGAGAGGTAAGGGAGGAAGGGTGGATGGAAATCCGGCGTCGGCATTAGCCTGCTCTTAACGAAAGGCGCCAAGGGGACCACGGCTTGACGTCTCATCCGAAGTACTGCACTTGAAGTGCCCTCCACAAGACACTCACGTAGGAATTGGGTGCATCTTCAATAGCTGAGAGGCTTTTCGAGTTCTTCACCATTGTAACGTTTGATTTTCTCGTGGCGAATGATTCGAGAGAATTCTTCTCTGGCTTCCGTCCGGTTCCCGCGTTCCATTGATTCGCTTACTTCCTGGTTGCTCTTCCAATGGATAAGAGTTTCCTTTACTTGGTCCATGAACTTATTCCTGGGTCTTCCTCTGGGGACATTCTCTTCAATTACGTCCTTCACAAATGCTAAGTGTCTCAGAGTGTGTCCGATCCATCTGGTTCTGTTTTTCTGTTTATAGTGTTCCTCACGTTCCATCCCTATTCCACTCATCAGTAAACTTCATTACTTCTTATTTTGTTCGTCCATTTAATCTTCAGCATCCTCTTCCAACACCGGGTTTCACACGACTATAGTGTGAACTGGTATGCTGTCCATTGGTCCATGCTTCTGATTCATGGAGTGCCATGATCCACACAATATACAGTTAGAAAATCCGCATCATTAAGTTCATAGCTGCGTAGCGTGTGATGATACTGCATTCCCATTGGCTGGCGCGCAAGGCTGGACCCCGCCGCGGGATCATCGAAACCCCGAGTTAATTTCCGGCGTCGCTAATAGTCGCAGACTTTCTCAACGGATTCGCATTTCAGAACCATTGAATCTCGTCATGTAAGTTACTTATTTACGGGACTTCCGCGTCCCTGTCGACTATTTTTCTGCTTACAACCAGAAAATCAGTGTAAAATAGTGTTAGAAGAATTGGGATGGGAATCACTATCACAGCGCAGATTAAATTATAGGCTTAACCTCCTAACTCAATTTCAGGAAAATCATTTCTCTGACGACGTGAAAAACTTACTATTAACCCCTTCGTACTACGGCAGATTAAATCGCGCCAATAAAATTAGAGAGCTATATTGTAGAACCGATAGGTATAAAATGTCATTTTTTCCGCGTATCATTCGGGACCATAACAGCTGTGATCGTCGTCATGAATAGTTCGAATTGTGACAATAGGCGGACAGTAAATCTTTCTCTTTATATTCTCTACTCTCTTATTTATGCATGATGTAAATATTGATGTTCTTATTTATGCATGAGATTTTGAATCTGTAGTAGTAGTTCTTGTATCCCTTGCACGTTGGAACGATTGACGATAGAATGTTTCTTGGGTATTAGATTTTTAATTGGCGCTTTGCATGTGTGGTACGCGGGTTTCAATGTAATTTCGGTGTTCTACCGTATCATTCATGCATGCCTGGTACGGAAGCACCCCCTGCCACACACCCTTTGGATGGCTTGCAGGGTATGACGTAGATGTAGATGTAGGTTATACTTCCATTCAAAACTCAGTGAGCCTATTGATTGTATTTTTCATCTGCTTTACTCTCTCTCTCTCTCTCTCTCTCTCTCTCTCTCTCTCTCTCTCCCTCTCTCTCTCTCTCGATTCGGAGCTGTCCATAATTTTTTTTATTTAGAAATGATTTCAATGAGATCATTTAATGTATAAGTGGTTGTGCAGATAAAGTTACATCAGGAGTTTTCAATCGCTGATGTCGGTTAATTCGTTTATCGTGATATTGTATTTCACGGAAATAGTACCTTAAGTAGTGATTCGAACTCTGAAATAAATTTCATATGATACATCAATTAATATGGTTCACTTTAATTTTACTTGATCAAACCTATTGTGAAGCATAAAAAATGCTTAATAAGTCATTAATTTACCTCTGACACTGTAATCCTACATTGTTGAAACTGCAATGTGTAATGAATACTGAACAAAACTTGCAAAGCAGTTTTGAATTTAAAAAGCTGATGAAAATCATCATTATCATCAATCAAAAAATCATTATCAATTATCACCTTCTAAATAACGGAAGTATTTACGGTCGAATCCATTCCTTTCATTTGTTTCATAATTAAAACATGGAAATGGAGTGAAATGATGTCATGTTTTAAATTATGATGTCATACTTGGGTAATGTTGAGTGTGTGAGCTTCACTTCAGGCCGAGTGACAGCATAAGGAGAGAAGCTGTGGCCTTTGACTGAGAAGACAGGAAAAACTGTTCGAAATGCCTTAAAGGTGCCTAGACTGGAGGAAAGTGTCATTCCTTCGCAGTTACCAAACTGTCCATCATATTTGTCCGGGACATCGTTTTCAAGAGAGAGCCTTGAGACTAGGAGAATCAGAATTGAAGAAACAACAATCGCTAATGCTTTGGCTGAAAAGCAGTGAGGTGAATGATTTATATACTGAGGCAAAGACATTTGAGAGCCTGAAGGAATTAAAGGAGAAGTTGGCTGATGTGGGTAGCAGATGTTGGACTGTTGTAGAAAGTAATGCTCGCCAGGCAGTACGCCATTTACTCTTTACACCAGCTCCCACAGTTGATAATTCCTTGGTATTTAATTCAGAGCTGAATGTAACTGTGTGTATATTGGAGGAATTGAAATTCCCAGCCTGGGTCATTACAAATTTCCCTTATTTGTTAATAAGATGAATGTCGTTGAGCAGCTGTTGGATTCTGTTTCAACAATAGTTAGTAAGAGTGCTGGACCAAAAGATGATGCAAAACAAAGCTTGAGCTTGCTTAAACTGTGATCAAGTCAATTGTAAGTGATGAACTACTTTAAAATTTGCCTTCTTTAAAGTTCATAATGGAACAAGTTCATTTGTTGTCTCTAAATCGTCTGATGTACTCCCCTGAGACAATGGTATTTTCATCCCTTTTGTACAACTTGTAACTCCTTGTGGGTACAGGTTTTTGAGAGCTTCGAGATTACTTACTTTACCATATACTGACTTTAACCGATAACAATGCCATCAATAAGAAGGCTGTGTCATCTCTAACGGCTCCACCAAAATTGTCGATTGTTTATTCGCATCCTGTGGATGCTACAAGACCTTTATTATTTTTATTTGACTCTGTTCATATACTGACATGTGCGAGAAATAACTGGTTGGCACAGAGGGATTCCGAAAAAAGCATGTTTTGTTCATATTTTCCCTTTGAAAATACTGCAAATTATGCTAAAGACCAAAACTTGTCAGCTTCTTTCAATACCCTAAGGAAACTTCATGACTCAGAATCTGATCAGCTTCTCAAGTACTCCTACCATTTAACTATGAAAGCCCTGTCTGTATCCATCCAATTTTGAGAAACAAAACGTGAAACTAGTTTTACAGGTCTTTAATGAATATGTTGTTCAAGGGTTGTTGTCTGTAGGTAAAGAGAAAAAATTACCATTTTGTGAGGGTACGGCCATATTCATTTAAATTTTTAATGTTTGGTGGTCAATAATGAATGTTAAAACCCCATTTAAAGGGGTTATATTAAATGCTATTTACGAGAAACCATTAACTAATGACTGTAGAGATGAAAATCTTATTTTTTTGCACAAATTTTTGGAATGGTTTGATGAATGGGAAGCAATGGAAACCCATGGCGGAATACTCAGCACAGAGACCCATCGTGCAATAAGGCATACAACCCACAGCATCATTGAGCTGACAAGGTATTGTGTTGATGAGCTAAATATGGCTTATATCTTGCCTGGTCAATTTCAAAGTGACTGCCTTGAGAAAAGGTTTGGGAAATACAGGCCACTTTCAGGGTCACACAATAAAATTTCAGTGAGGCAGGTGTATGAAAGTGAGCAAAAGCTTAGATTGATGAAAATGTTGGAAATGACTCTCCCATTTCAAAACAAAATTGTATCATTGAAGAACTTGGCTGAGAATTGGGATGCTTTGTATGATGAGAGTGACTTTCAGTCACCCCAGTTTGAAACTGAAGTCACCGTGGAAGACATTTGTCAATACATCGAATATCTAACTGTCATTACATATTTAGCAGGATATTGTTCCTACACAGTCAACAAAAGGATGAAGTGTCAATTTTGCAAGCAAACACTGACTGATGCTGACAATGTGTTACAGTGTTTGCCTGAAAACAGCAACATTAAAGGTCTTGATAGGGATGGCTTACTGTATCCAAATTGTACGGTGGTAAATATTGTCATGTTCTGTTATATTGTTGTAAATAAATTGTCAAGGGAGCCCAATTTTATATGTGCTACAAAACAGCGCGAAATAGTTGTAGAAGTGACGGTCAAAACTCTGGTGGATGAAGGTGTGTACTTAATGAACGGGTGCAGTGAAGGGGGACATTCATTCGAAAAACTGTTCAAGATGATTATTTGGGCTTCAGCCAATTCACTGTTGAATAATTTTTGTTTCAAAGAAAATGATAGTATTGCTGTAAATAAGTTAGACAAAAGCAAGAAAAGGAAATTGCAGACCTTGTTATAATAGAATAATTATGAAGTATAAGATATCAGTACTTAGATCCTACGGTTTTATTTCCCTCCACCAAAATTCCTAGCAGTGATGACTTCATTTGAGGTAAGTAAGATTTGAAGAATGATTTGGAAAAGCTCTAGTTTGTCGATACAAAGGTTTCTACCGATGTGAACGAATATAATTATTTTTTTCGTAGATTGGAAATACAGCCAGGTATTTAGGGACTGGAGCATACCAGCAATCCATTTGGGATAGAATTACTACTGTTTAAACGCTTATTACTCCTGTATTTTTGTAGAAACGACGATATTACCTATCTATCGTCATGAATATTAACTTATTATTATTCCTGTCAAAGAGATGATTCAAAGGTTTTCGTTCCGAAAGAGGCATCGGCTATCAGCAATTTATAATTTTAATTACGAGATGCATACACTTTTAAGCACGCCAAATGTGCGCGTAAATGTTAGATTGTGTGTAACAATTCACTTGAAATCTCCATCAATTATTACGTCGGGTCTGATGCATTATAATTATTATAGTAACTTTGACTAAAAATGAAACTTTCTACATGTCGTAGCAAGAGTCGACAGTTACATTTCGCCGTAATATGGTCGAGTAATATAATTGAACTGGAAATACTCGTGCCTATTTTTACGCAGGTAGGTATATAAACATTTTCTCGAAACCCGCCGATTATTTTCTTCTTGATGTAGGTTCTAAAAGAGTAGTGATAACAGACACACATCGCGGTGAGAAATCCACATTAGGGGACTGCACTACGGCTCAGGCGATAGCATAGCAGTACATTCAGTAACGTCACAAGGCAGCGATCGGGCCTTCTATTCTAGGTGGCTCAGGTCGAACCGTCGTCTGCGGTGAAGCGGCGGCGAAAGGGGAAACACGAAGTCGCATCACAGACGCCGAACGTCCATCCATCCGCGCTTCGAGAGTGGCGACGACGCGTCAGAGCGACGCTCGTGGTCGTCGGTCGAAGAGCAGCCTCCGCTCCAGTAGACGCCACCCGTCGTCCAAAGGAGTCACTCACACACACGCACGGCCTTCTCTCTTCGAGGTCCCCACCACCCACCCCTGCAATGTGGCCTCTGGATATTCTCTCTCTCTCTTGCATGTGGGGGGGGGCAGAGAGTGAGGGGGCGTGTTCATGTTTGAAGGAGGCCTCTCTCGCCCCCTACAGGGAGCCTCTTCTTCCCTTCTTTTCCTCTGTGCTGCCTCATCTATCTGCCACCGAGGAGGAGTCGGGTCTCGTCAGGGGACGGAGAGCGGAGGCCTTGCATCCACCTTGAGCTACTGCTGCTCGCGAGAGTGCTACGATCGTCATTTACGCTCTCTCGGTGTCACACAGGGGCGATCCCAGGGATGATGGGGATACATCCTCCCCTCCCCCCCCTCGAAAATTTTGGGTTTTACAAGACAATTTTAACAACTAGACGTAGTTATCAAATACAACATTAAACACTCCGATTACTGATCTGAAAAGTATAATAGTTATTATTATGCTCATTATTATACAGATATAATGATGTAACAGTTTTACAGTGTTTTTAGGATGACTGAAAATTGCCATAATTTAATAGTAATCCCCCCCTCCCCCCCGAAATAAATTCCTGGGATCGCCCCTGCTCGGTTATGTCGTAGCTACTCAGATGGATGTCTGTGTCGTTTAATTTGCCGTGGCATTTGAAAAAATCAACCGCCAGCTATTGCAATTCAAACCTGAGAACCGCTCCTGTATCCATGGAGATTTTCTTGTTAATCTTAAAATTATCCCTTTCCAACTGGCGCCAACGTTTTGAAATTGGAGGTTTACGTTGTTCAACTGTCCACATCACTTCCAACTTCCCACAAAACAGTAATATTTTTCTTTTCTTTTTTTCGCAATTCGTTGGCGATTTTACGCCCTCTCGTTTCCTCTAAAGTATGTTAATTGTACGTACTTCCAGAGGACTAGACATTTTCCGAGCGAGATTATTCCGTCTACGAGGGCATTACCTCACAGTAAGTCCTCGATGCCCCGGCAACTTCTCCCTCAATTAATTACGATCATCTTTCGACAAGTCCTCCAATGTCCAAGAGGAAGTAGCTGGTATTGAAATATCATGGTCAAGACAAAAGCTGTAAATATTGTTATTTGTTTTCTTAATATTTTGATCTATCTTTCTGATAAGCAATCATGTTATGTTTTGTAACCTTATGGTACTTTTCTTTCCATTGGAGTAGGGGTGGTTTCATTGAAGTGCACCAGGATGAAACTTTGCTGTCAATGGGATGGGTACATCTAAATTAGGAATGGTTAATATATCCTGATGGTCAAGAGGATATGAATTGAGCCTTTGAACCAAGTGATGAGAATTAATGATGCAGGTGAATGCTTTGCTGTGCAATGATTTAGATGTGATTCTTCTTTCATTGCACGATACTTCAACGATACACAATTCTAATGCTGTAATTCCAATTTATTCTAGAAGCCTGACATTTGTTGCAAATGTGACTTGACCCAAGTGAAGGGAATGTTATTCTATTCATAAGAATGCACTAAATATTTGAAATGAGAGGCTGTATCAGTCTTTTAAATTTCTCAGTAAGTGGATAAGTAACTAACAGTAACAGTGGATGTCTAAGTAACAGTGGATGGTTATGAAATATTGCCCTATTGGTTTTGTTACTATTTGTATTCCCACTTATATTTATGCAGGTGAATGCAATTTCTTGAAATTTATCACTACGCTATGTACGTTTGTTACAATTTATGTTTGCATCAGATTTGGTTTAGACATCCATTTATGTTTTCTCTATTTGTTGTTTCAGTTCAAATATTGGAATAATTGTCTTCAAGTGATGCGTCTAAATGCTGAAATATATTTTTTAAGATTATTTGTCGAATCAGCTAAGCATCCCATTACATTATTTGATGTGGTTACTTTTTTCAGAGTGTTTTTAATCAACCTATGCATAGTTTCCGCGAAACCATACCAGACCGATTTCAACAACCAATGCCCCCAATCGATATATCTTGTAGCGGAATCGTATCCTTACTAAGTAACATTAGCCCGAACAAGTCCTCAGGTCCTGATGAAATTCCAGCTCGTGTTTATAAAGAATTAGCTCTCGAAATGGCTCCGTATCTTAAAGTAATATTTAACAAACCCCTCGAAGAACACGCGGTTCCCAAAGAGTGGAAGATAGCAAACGTGACCCCAATTTATAAAAGCGGAGATAGGGAACAGCCATGTAATTATCGACCAATATCATTAACGTCACTATCATGTAAAATTATAGAGCATATAATAGTTACATCAATAATGGGACACCTCGACAGCCAGGATTTATTAATAACAAACCAGCATGGGTTCAGAAAAGGACGGTCTTGCGAAACTCAATTAGGTCTTTTTGTTCACGATATTTTGGTTTCCGGAGAAGGTAACGTACAGGTAGATGCAGCGTTTCTTAACTTTAGAAAAGCTTTTGACAAGGTTCCCCACTGAAAGTTACTCGCGAAGTTAGCATCATACGGAATAGACAGTAATATAGTAGGCTGGATAGGAGACTTCTGACATGAACGCGTTCAAAGGGTGCTATTAGATGGTGTCAGCTCAGGCGAAGTAAAAGTTACATCGGGTGTTCCCCAGGGAAGCGTGATAGGCCCAATTTTATTTCTTCTGTACATAAACGACTTGAATAGTGTAGTAAAAAATAGCAAGCTCCGTCTTTTTGCCGATGATGCAGTAGTGTATAAGGAAGTTAGAAATGAAGAGGACAGACAGTGTTTAGCTAAGGATTTAGATGCGATTGATGATTGGTGTGATAGATGGCAGCTAGAATTAAATTTGAAGAAATGCGCGATAGTGAATTTTTGGAAAAAGAATGGCTTTCCCCGGAATAATTATTGCATCAAAAAAAAACAAAATATGTAACGTAGATTCAAATAAATACTTAGGCGTCACCATCACTGAATACATGTCATGGGGGAAACACATCAGGGAAATAACTAGTGTAGCAAACCGTAGATTAGGATTCGTAAAAAGGGTTCTAGGAAAATGCGATGAGAGAGTACGAGAAAGAAGCTATTTTACACTTGTCAGACCTCATTTAGAATATGCCGCTAGTATATGGGATCCGTACGAGGAAGGTATGATAAAAGAATTAGAGCGCGTGCAAAGGAGATCTGCTAGGTTTGTTAAAGGCCGTTATGATAATTGTATTAGTGTTACGAGGTTAATAGAAGAAGTAGGATGGGAATTGCTATCAGAACGCAGGTTAAAATTTAGGTTAAACCTTTTAAGTAAATTCGAAACATAGTTGTTTACAGATGACGTTAGATATTTATTGAGAACCCTTTCGTATTATGCTAGGTTTGATCATATTAACAAGATTAGAGAGATAGATTGTCGTACCGATAGATTTAAAATGTCATTTTTCCCTCGTACTATAAGAGAGAACAATAGGCAGCGTAGCAAAGGGATAGGTAGGTGAAATATAGTTAGAGTAGTCTGTAGTGCATGATGCATGTAATAACAACCAATAATCCATTTCACATTATGTAGATACTAACCATGTAGCTGCATGTGACCATATTATCAAGCATGTCACCATTAAATATCCTAGTTGCATGTCAATAGTGCATGTTTGGTGATCTTCACCCCCTGCCACACACCCTCGTGGCGGCTCGCAGGGTATCACGTAGATGTAGATGTATCCGGACTAGTTGCGGAATGCGGAAGAGCATCTAGCCAATCAACGGCAAAGGGGTAGCGGAAATACCCCGGTAACCAACCCTTCGTAGCCTTTTCAATCAATGTGTGCGGATCGCTGTTCCACACTTTTCTGGGGTATCAGACGTCGACCTCCGCCTGCCGCGGAACGCGGAAAGTGTGGCTAAGTTCTCGACGACAGGTTTTTGCGCCACCGCGCACATGCACCACCACCCCTCTTACGCAACACCTCCTCGCTCGTTGATTAGGCTATTAGATGCACGTCCGCGTTCCGAATACACCGCACTCGCAGCGAATCAAAGTGCTTTACAGCGCGATGACGCAGAAGCGAGCAACCAACCAGGGCCACGTACGCATTCCACACCGCACATTCTCCACGGGACGCACGACCCGACAAACGCGGCCGACAATTCACGGTGTAGAGCGAATCGGAGGAGATTCTTCCGCCAGGTGGCATCGCTATCGCACGACCGAGGAGGTGAGCCGTAATTTTGTGGGTCTGCCCCCATGCCATGTGGAGGCCGTATAACACGCCTTACCTCGTGGTGCGGAGGCGTTCGTTCCGGGTGCCGCGAGGGCGAGGCGTCGCTCCCCGCCGACCGACGCCTCCCTCATCCTCCTCTTGGTCAACGTCGTCTACGTCGCGTTCTGCCTTCCCGCGTCGACACGCGAGGCGTCTGCACACGCAGAGTCCGCACGCCCGGGGCGCCTCCTCACGGCACGGCATGTCACGCACCACGCACAATGCACCACGCACGGACGGACACCTGCGCCCACTGGAAGCAGCACACACCCTTCCACCGACATCCCTCGACCAAGGAAATATCAAGAATAGGGCCGATGCGTCGTCGTCGCGGGGCGGGGGGGTGAGGGGGCGTGGTGGCGATGAGAGGCTCCATCCTACCCCCTCCACCCACCCACCCCCGCAGGCGGAGAGAGTGTGATTTTAAGGCAAAGGGGGAGGGAGAGAGATAAGGGAAGCGACGTGTGCATCATCCCATCCACGCAGAAAACAAAATCCCCGCCCACCGCCGCCACCTTCTTATCACAGTATCATATCTCTTCCTCCCTCCTCTCGTGTGATATCCGCCGACGGCAACGCGTGCCACACGCCACGCGGGCGGAACACGCGCCGCGGCGTATCTCCCCATAAGGGTAGGAGGAATATCGGTGGAGCGCGGTGCCGTGCCCTGACACTGCGACGCCGGCCCAATTCGCCTCTTCGCCCGCCCCCCCTGACGACGATTAACGCACGCCCTGTCGGATGCCACAGCTTCCACTTCGGGTCGATCTGACGGGACGGGTCGTCGCCGTACGGTGGTCGTGGCGTCACCACGGGGCCGGCTGCACGACGTCCGCTCACGGCTAGAATCACGGTCGCGCGTCTTTCCATTCCTACGTATCGTAAATATATAATACAGACAACGCCATTCGAGTGGAGTTTTATTGACGAACTTATGCGACGCATGAAAAATTACGATAATTGGTATTCCGTTATCGCTGAATGCGTTGCAGAAACTCGAAGTATACACCATGAAGAAAGGAAAGGACATTGTGGTCCCAGAGAGAGGCCACAAAAACGGGCGCTCCGGATCAGACAAGGTGCGTTTCGCGGACCGCCTCACTGTGGGTCGACCACACGTGGGAATTGAGGCGGAGATGGTGGAGGTATGGTTGCACCAATTCAACCAATCAATCAAGCAACGGTGTACAGTCCAGACGAGGCCAATTCAGTTGGCTGCCCTCTCATAGGTCGCCCTTCCTTTCTTCGTCAAAACCCTTTTCCAAGCACTGGAGATGATGGTGTAAACATCTTCTCCGTCTGTGTTTTCCGTCGTTTACACGGCCTCTCCGATAAGTCTGGGCAAGTAGGGACTCTCTTCAGCGATTAATTTCACCTCTTCGAAATTCACGTTACGGCAAAGGTCCACTCCCAGTGTGTCGCACAATGGCGGGAAAAACAACCCCTTCGTAAGACGGAGACGAACGCCTGCATCGTCACTTCCGACCTGAAGAACGTAGCTGTAATGCTACCGAAACTGTCGTCTATGAAAATGGATCTCCGCGGAAGAGTTCCCGTAGAATCGTCACGGCCGTTGCAACGACTCCGCGGAAGCCTTCGAATTCACGTCATGTACACCACGGCACCAAATGAAAATTTACAAACGACTTTTAAGAAAGGGGAAAAATGTAACGTACAAAACCATCCGTTTGTTAGTATATTATAAACAATTTTCACAATCCTGAGTCTATTATTCGCAGGCATATGATTTTTCGATTAAAAAAATGAAAGAAGAGAGTCAAAATATTGCTCTTGATCGAATGCAGAGGCATCACTTGCAATTTGGTAAACTTTACCGACTAAGTGATATAGACAATGGGAAAAATGACGCACAGACTAATTTAATATTATTAGACTTCAACAAAAAGCTTTCGGAACAGCTATAACTATGTTTTTATTTAAAGAATAAATTTTCTGGTGTTTATTGTCCTTGGTTAATTTTTTTAAGGCTCACACCTATCAGTGAGAAAGCGAGGAGGAGGTTTCAATGAGTGCACATCGGATGAATAACCATTGATGTCAATAGTGCCACAGGGTTCAAAATACCTTTATTGTTTGATTACTAATTTACCAACCTAGGTGCAAATTTATTAGTGTCTTCTATTTACAGATGATGTGAAGACCTTTACCGAAGTGGGAAGTCAGCGTATGCTTCAAACTTGAAGACATGGTAAATCTAGTAAAATATTCCACTGATAACCAACTCTATCTCGACAATACAAATGCAGTTAAAAGACAGATTTGCCGTTACATTTGGACAGCAAAAACATGCGCAAGTAAAAGAATTTACACCAAGGAGTGAAATTTGCCAAAGAAAATATCATTTGACTCGACCCGGTCAACCAAATGGCTGTTTTCATGTCGAATGCCATCCCTCGATGCATATTTACCAGATAAGAGTGACTTCGTTTCGTATGACTCGAGTACATGCAATGTTTGGAAAATTGAGAGGATTTCGTCCTTCGAGGAGCAGGGTCAACAGGAAGGAAGGATGTGATTGTGAGCAGAAAAGCCCAAGAGGAAGAAGGCACTCTACCAGAAGAGGAATCAGCCGACAGCCATTAAGGCACAGGCCACGAAGTGAGAGGGCACTCTTTCAGAAACATGTGTCTAGATCATGCTCTGCGACAAGACAGTGAAGCCTGGAACCAATAACAGCTGCGGAGGAAAAGAGATAGTGAGCAATGGAGATGTGGGGGCATATCGAAGAATGATGAAGATCAAATGGACGGAGGGTCAATGACTTTCTTTCGAAGGGATGTGGAGAAAAGGAATTTAGTGAACGCTCTGCGAAGAAGAAAAGACAAGAAAAGACACATCTGGCGACTCAGCCGATGAGTGAAAATGACATTTGGAGGAGAATAAGTGAGAAGAAATCAGATAAAAACTTGGAGAGCAGCTCGTAATAGTCCCCTTCACTCCCAGTGTCTTTCCCGTGAATGTCTGCACGATATGGATACTGAAGGAACCGTTGATACAAGAGGCTTTACGAACACCAAAGGCACTTCAGACTTGGACGACCCGATAAAATCAGCTGTTGCTGAGTACCGCATACATTGATCGTAGACCATTTAATGGCAGAGTGGCAAGATGATGCGCTGTTCCAACTGTCATTGGAACAGACATGTAAAGGATGCCATTGAGATCCGGTTGGAAAAGGATAATTTTGATTGTGTCACTGGTTTTAGTATTATTATTTTTTGAAATAGCATTTTAATGAAATTTACGTTCACAAGAACGAATACTCCTTTCCGTTATCATATAGTTTTCAATTTTCACCATCCGACCGATCAAGCGTCACCTGACTATTGGACTCAGAATATGAGTCTGCCGTACCAGTATCTACTTCGATGACGATTCACTAGTGTTTCGTTGAAACGACGACACGTTTGACCAATTTAACCCGGTAGGATTCTCGACAAGAGTTTTCCATAAGCACTTGCCGGGATAGCTTGATATGTTTTTCCACAATCGATGACATCTACTCTTTACTTGCCAGCAAGCATACGCCAGGAGTCTACAGTATTTGATCAACAAAACGTAGTTACTAATGTATCCCGGCGTGCCACGGACTGAAGAATCAAGCAGCGCACGAGGCGATGATGACAAGACAGTTTCATTCTGCCACTGGCAAATATAATTAATTTTCATCCGGACGAACGAAAAAAATACACCCAAAAAGAGCCAATCACTTGAGATGTCCAGTACCGGCATTAGAGGATATATCTATGGGCAAGGTCCCTATGCCCAGGTCATGATGCGCACTTGTCCATTGTAACCCATCATCTTGGGTCTAATTTTTGTCGGAGTTCAAACCCTGCATGCAAATGAATGGGTGACATGGGCACAAAGATCAACATATATTTCCCTATATAATTGACCTAATGCCATGAAACGTTTTAATCTGACAGACAATACTAAGCGAATTTAGGATTCATTTGGACTTTTGGTCTGACGCCTCTCGTTCCACTCCAGGAAAGTGGTAAACAATGCTTCCGACTCCATATTTCAATCATGGTCATAGGGACAAAGATCCACGATATATTTCTCAGAATAATTTTGATAATGCCATGAAAATGTTTGAACTGACAGGAAACTAAGTGAGTTGAAAACAATGAAAACGTTCGCTGATTGATTGACGTGTGGTGACGTCACTGCTCTGATGCAGGAGTGAGCCGAGCGAATGGATTGCAGGGGCACATGGATCATCTTCGTTAGTAGCGATCGCGAGTACCGTAATTTCCAAACTGTAACTTTCCCAATAATTTAGAAAACACGAACCCCACAAATACAATAGGCAGACATATTAAAATAGAGGAATTTTCAGTAGTAGTAGTTAATTGTCGTAGTTTAAGAAGCCAGATACCGGAATTTCATCACCTTATAGAGAGTACTAATTCTGACATAATTATAGGAACCGAAAGTTGGTTAACAAGCGATATTGCTGATAGTGAAGTTTTTCCAGTAAATTTTAGGGTATACAGGAGAGATAGAGAGAGTCGACTGGGAGGGGGGGTATTTATCGCAGTTAAGAACACAATAGTCAGCAAAATAGAAGTGATTCCCCATAATATAATAGAAAGTGTATGGTGTTCCATTCAATATGCTAATTCGAAAGTAATATATGTTTGTGCCTACTATAGACCACCCCATTCCGATGTACACTCAGTATTAGAACTCGAGAAACAGATCAGGTCCATTAATTCCCATAGTAACGAACGACAGATTGTTTACGAACTTCAAGGGCAGAACTTCTGTGGAAGGGCCCTCAGGTGGATGGACTCACATTTAAACGAAAGAACCTTAGCAATAGAATGGAGCAACCAAACCAGAGGGATAAAGAAAATTAAAGCTGGTGTGCCACAGGGTTCGGTGCTAAGACCAACTCTTTTTAACCTTTATATGTTGGACTTTCCAAAGGATCCCAATAGGAAAACGACAGGGGCGTTATACGAGAATGACGCAGCATTACTCGCCAAAAATAAAAATTGGACAATTGCAAAAAAGCACGCACAAGACTCTTCAGACGAAGCCACCAGGTGGCACAAAAAATGTCGACTTGACTCGAACAGCAAAAAAATCCCAAGTCATGGAATGCCAAAGACCACAGGCAACCAACCAACACAACAACAACACAGGAATCTGCCAACTAATTGGGGAGCAGCCTCATCATTTGGCAAAAAGGTGACCTCCTCGGGAGTTGAAATAAAGAGTTGGTACTCTTAGTATGAGAGACCACATCAACAAAACTAAGGGCAAGGCGTTCACCATGAGAGCGCGACTGTCGAGCATTTTATGTAATAGAACGACACCATATATTATAAAAACAAAAAATACACGAAATCTTCATAAGACCTACAATCCTATATGAGTAATTGGTAGATAGTATCAGAGGCGTAACTTGGTGGAATCTATTAACATTGCAACGATAACACTTGACTTTGTTTTTCCACATATTTTCATTTGTGACTATATCCTAATATGCAGCTCCGGCATGTTGTGGACTATTGGGAAAAGGAAATATGGAAACCCAAGAAATATGTCAGAGAAAATGCACCCGCTCAATATTTAAAATCAACAGATGGACAAGGAAGGAAGATCTATATGAAACGTCGGCCATTACCCCGATAGGAAAGATCTTAAAAGGAATGCAGGAAAACTATTTAGGAAAGGATAAAAATGAATCCAAACTAATTAGTCCAGGACTTGTTAACCAAGAAAGGCAACAAAGGAGATAAATAGATGCGGCCTGAGTGCAAGATAACGATATACGAAAGAGACAAATACAATACAAGCGCGCAATAGGAGACGCAGGGAAAGAGCCAGCCCTAAAGGCGGCGGCAGCCCCTATTATACACAGAAAGCTGCCTGCAGCAACGACACGACGCGACCTCTACAGTGTTCAAGAGTTACATATTTCGCCACATTTGTCCAATCACGTCGGGACAAGAATGAATAGCCGGTGCATTTACTAATTCAGCATTTCAGTGGAATTTCTTGATCTTTCATCGGCGGGTATTTGACTAATAATTTCAATTTATCGATCGGTTGATTTTTTTAAACAATGTAATGATATTCCAATACAAAAATAATACCTTGTATAATGACACAAAATTCCTTTGGTTTTCAAGTAAAGATAAAAATTTACCAGCGCATTTATTTTCGATGCATGGCTGAAGACGATTCAACAAAACGTGGTAGAGACCAAAATACACAGAGTGGAGAGTGAAAAATATCTTCGGGGCACACGGGCCAAAATAATTTAATTTTTGACCCTCGTGGTTGGTAAAAGCGTTTTTAAATGCCAGGAACGAGGTTATTTTTACGTATTCATTGAGTTAACTGAGGATTCTAAGCCATCACATGAATCACAGCATAATTATCTTACTTTAGTTACACTATGTAATGGAATGACGGAGATTTGTTTTGAAAACCGCTGATAAAAGGTCCCTCTAGCGTGTGACGATAGCGGCGAGGTGGCGATCTTGCGATCCAATGTGAAGTGCCTCGGTTCAAATCTAAAGGGGGGCAATTTTGCCGTGTTGTGTCGAGAGCAATTTTTTCACCCAGCACGTGCTTCAATTACATTATACATTATACATTATACATAATTACATTATTTAATTCGCAAAATTTTGACTCGAAGCATTCTCCACTTCAGTCTGGCCTGAGGACGCCTGCGAGGCATAGAAGGTCGCCATCAGGAATGATGCCAAAGCGAAAGAAATCAGGAAACCTGCCTAACTGCGAGCGTATTTAAATAGTAAGTAAGTAAGCAGTCATAGTAATACCAAGTAAGAGGTCATTTTTATATATTTATTCAGTTTACTGAAGATTCCTAGCCATCCATTGAACTCATGCGTATTTATCTTACTTCTGAAATTATTTTATGCAATGAAATAAGGGTCATTATTGAAAAAAAACTATCTCATGAAGACGATATGGAATGATGAGTCGTTGGCGGCGAGGAAGCATCCTGGCACGCCAGAATGAAAGTGGCGGGCTCGAATCTCGCCCGCGTGAATTATTTCACCCAGGACACGCTTTAACTACCTTATTAAAGTCGCAGTATTTGAAGGAGGCTCTTGCCAACGGAAAAATTTGTATGATTATGACGAATTTCAAGGTTATTTTTTCAAATAGAATGATATAGAGTTTTTTGGCATATTTATTAACATAGTACATGATATTCGTAATTTTATGTCAGAGTTCATAGAATATTAATCAGACAAAACATCAAATAAGGAAAAAGAGATGAACTGATGGAAGCAACAAAATAATGGCGACACACCATTAAGAGGAAACACCCATTTCCAAAGAACGATAAAATAAACACGATAGGCTATCCCAACGTCACCACTCTTAATAATAATAAATCTTTAAAAAACTGTCACTAGACATCCTGTGTGACCTTTCCTTTTCCACAGGATATTACCCTCATGATGATCTTTCTACCTTCTGCACCAAGAAAATCAAGATGATTCTGCTGGACATAAAGGAAAAGGCTGGGTTTCGAAGTAGGCAATCGGAAAATGGAGGAACGTTTTCTTTCATTATCACAGACTTCGTCATCATTTTAAGCGCAAATGGCGTTATGGATCATCTAAAAACTGTGGAGAATGTTGAAATGAATTTTATTCTTTCCGAAAAAAACATCAACCCTTACAAGTCTTACAGTCTGCATACCGTACCATCTCGAGTAAGCTGCACACTTATTTCCAAAACCGGTGAAAGAAATACACTCCAGATTTCACGAGCAAACCGAGAACTTGCGTAGGTTATATAAGTTGGCCTCAATGAGCCAAATTTAAGATTTCATCACGTTTTCCGGAGACGCAATCCTTGAAATGGTCTTCAAAGACAAAACAACCTGGTTGGGCGCTGAATTTTCTTCGACGCCCATCACGGCGGAAAGCGCCTGTCTTTGCTTTCCCTTTTCTTTCGTTCTTCGGGACATAAGGGAAAACCTCACCTGGCGCATTCGGATATGTATTACTGCACATAGGATACACTCTTGTACACCAATACTCCATTTGTAATTATTTGTTTTATGAGCCACAGCATCCACGTAAAGCATCTCAAACGAGCACGCTGATGACAACAGCACGTCCACAACGGTAACCTTGCTTGAGGAGTGACGCCACAACATGGCGAAGGTACGTTTTCGGCGCAACATTTTGGCGGGAAACCTATGGCTTTGTTTGTCGACCTTCAATTGAAAATTGGATCCAAATACACGCAAGAAAATGATGCACATATTGGAGCAGAGCAAATTGAAATCGATAAAAATAAAATGGTAAATGATCCCATTCAAGATAAAGCATTTTTGTGCATAATTTTTTTTTTTTTTGAGAAGTCCAAACGCGTTTTTCTCAAAACATTTTCACCTCTCGATTGGGCTCATTTTTGAAATTAAGTAGCCAAATACCTTGGCAACGCAAAATAAAGAAATTGCGTCGGTGATTTTCATTTTAAGAAATAAATGAGCTTTTGTGTGTCCTCATGTACGCTTTTTACGTCCAAGTATCGTGGCATTCTCGACTGGAGAAACGATATTTTTATATCGGCGTGCGGTCCAACAGCATGCATTTTATGTTTAAAATTAGGGAGCTGATTCAGAGGAAAATCCCAATAATTAGGAAGCACCATGCTGCTGTAGCAATGCCCTCACGCCGACGAATCCCAAACAGTTGTTCTCTTGTTTTTGATGACGAGTCTCTAGAACGGGGGTGGCGAACCTATGGCACGCGTGCCCGAAGTGGCACGCGGAGCTGGGAGGGCGCTGAGGAGGGATACCTCTACCTCACTCGATGGGTTGGCACGCGGGTCGAGCGAGTATACATTCTCTTTATTTCATAAACTTTGGCACTCAATCGCCAAAACGTTCGCCACCCCTGCTCTATATAAATTAGACGAGACCTAATTTCGAGATGATGATAAGCCAATGTTTGGGAGTTATGAGTCGAGGAGTATTGGTGTTCGAATATGTCTCGGGGATGGAGTCTTAATTAATGGATCCCTGGATGGATTTTTGGTGACCATGGGGAGCGGAATTTTGAACGATCTTTGTTCCCACCGATAGTATTTTTATCTCATGCTCCTTGTCCAACCGCCGCATTGTTTAGTCAAACTTCGTCATTGTTTAGACTCGGCAATTAACGTGTCGTACATTGAAGAATAGTAAAATTCTAATAATTCTTTTTTACCTTACTTGCGTTCCAATCACAAAAGAAGTCACCTCGGTGGACGATTTACCTGGTTAGCTCACCCCTAATGAGACGATATACTATATGGTACACGTTTGTAATTCGATTCCATTACTAGAGTTACGCGTGTGAGGACCGCGGTAAGAATGTCAGCGATGCAAACGGGGCATCGCTGTCAGTGAATGGGGAAACCGGAGTCACAGAAAGCCAACCGGGCAATCACAGCGGCGATTAATCGTCATGTTTATTCGAATCCTTATTCGTTGACTGATAGGCGACGAAAGTGGGTCGTCCGACCAGCAGCAGATGGTGCCACGGTGGAGAAGCGGGGGATCGTCAAATGGAGGACGAGTGGTAGGGGAACCCCCACGAGGGGGGAGGGCGGGTGGGGGGGCAAGAGAAGAGAGGGGGCGAGCAAGCGGCAAATTGCAGCCACGCGTGCGGATTGGGGGAGGAGGACGAAGGGAAGGAGGATTATTCGCCACACTAATAGAGCAAGGCAGCACTTAGAGATTGTTTTTATCTTTCAAACATTCCAAATTCACCCCTGCATACCTCGCTCGGCCGGAAGGCGCTTATCTGATGCCGAAGAAGAATTACTCCGTTTTCGTCAATTTTTTTGGCTGACAAGGTCGACCATTCGATAACATTTTGAGTGATATTCTGCTTTCTCAGAATACGTATTTCTGGTTTCGGGTGACATAAAAATCACCGAGATTCGACTGATTCATGCGCCCGCGAAATACGAATGGCGAGGAGATGAGGAGTGTGACGTAACGGCGAGAACAGGCCTCTCATCGCATCGGAAGAAGAAGGGACAGAGAGGGGAACGCGGGGGTGACGGAATCACGTGATAGGTAGTCGGTGAGTTACCCCGCTTCTTCATATCGTTCACTGCTATCAGATGATGTCAGTCCTAGCTCTCTCTCTCTCTCTCAGGGCCCCCGTGCTCACGCGGCCTCGTTTATACTCTCTTCCTGCCGTCGATTGTCAACCAGAGGACCTTCCAACTGGCCACTATCCGCTTGGACACATCTTTAGCGTCCCATCCACCGTAAAGAGGAAATATACGCACTACATTCGAAAACAAACTCCTGCTTCCGTTATATTTCATAAACGAATAAAAATGATA
The DNA here is from genome assembly GCA_963169105.1 of Ceriagrion tenellum. Classification (NCBI taxonomy): domain Eukaryota; kingdom Metazoa; phylum Arthropoda; class Insecta; order Odonata; family Coenagrionidae; genus Ceriagrion; species Ceriagrion tenellum. Next base: position 176,839,995 of record OY720633.1, read on the forward strand.
ATTCAATATCAAGCGACGGTTGGACAAGGAGCATGAGATAAAAATACTATCGGTGGGAACAAGATCGTTCAAAATTCCGCTCCCCATGGTCACCAAAAATCCATCCAGGGATCCATTAATTAAGAATCCATCCCCGAGACATATTCGAACACCAATACTCCTCGACTCATAACTCCCAAACATTGGCTTATCATCATCTCGAAATTAGGTCTCGTCTAATTTGTATTCATGTTCTTCCCTATCGGTATTCATAATTCATAAAAACATACAGTAGTGGTCCAATTAGGTAGATTCTTTCAATACGAATATTTTTCACGACTTATGCCGACAGTGATGGCGCAAGACCAATCGGCGAACTTAGGGTGATTAAATTATCAAACACTTTATCAAACAAATTTAATCTGACACGCAGAAATGAAGGACGCACACCAGGATCTCCCCAAAGGAGAACATTTTTAGTTATTCGAAAAATATTAGAAAGCTATGACAGCCAACTAAAACAGCCTTTCGGAAAAAATGTACGGAATTAAAAAGTAAAATACTGGGTGATCGTGTGGAAGAGAACCCGAATGCATTTGGTTCTTTACGTGAGAGAGGTTCGAGGGAACAAAATCTTCAGTTTCCTCATTGAAAAACCGAACCAGGTGAAAGAGGAAGGAAATTAAAATATCCTCAAATCCTTTTTTCAAAACATCTATACTACATGCACTCAGAATAGCACCGCTACACTTCCTCGCCTATATAAAATTCCAATGCAATCTATAAATATTTCTTGTCGCGGCACATGATGTCACCTGAAATCCATTAACCCCAAGAAATCATACGGTCCCGATGAAATTCCCGCCCGAGTTCATAAAGAATCAGTGTCAGAAATAGCACCGAACTTGAAAATAATACATGAAAAATCTCTTGCTGAACATCTTGTCCCTTATGAGTGGGAAATCGCGAACGTTACTCCGATCTTTAAGAGCGGCGATAAGGAAGATCCCAGTGACTATAGACCTATTTCCCTCACTTCCATCTCATGCAAAGTGCAAGAAAATATAATCGTCAGTTACATTATGAGGGATTTCGATAGTCAAAACTTATTAATTCAAAACCGGCATGGATTTCGAAAAGGCAGGTCCTGTGAAACCCAGTTAGCCCTTTTTCTGCACGACGTTCTTTCCTCTGGAGATAGCCTCGTCCAGGTAGACACGAAATTTTCAGATGAAAAAAAATATTTCGATAAAGTTACGCATTATTATTTACTGGTTACGTTGAAACCCTATGAAATACATCACGATGTAATACATATACATTGGATTGTAGATTTATTCGAGCTTCGAGCCGAGAGTAGTTCTCGACAGCATAAGTTCAGACACGGTGAAAATAACATCAGGTGTATCCCAGGGAAGAGCCATTAATAACATAACGTAGAGTCTGTTAAATCAAGCGGATTGTGGTCAATAGAAGCTCTTCCGGTTGACAATCGGTGCGAGGGTGATTGTCTGTCAGAAGCCGCGGCCCTGAGCAGGGGCCCTGAATATTAAAGAGCAACTGATATTATAGAGCAAGAAATCACATCAGATAATAGGGAATGATATGCGGAAGCTGCAAATCTCAACGACCAACATGTTAATCTTCCCGTAGTATTAGTAGGCGAGGTGCGAGAAGTGAAATGTGGAAGCAATTGAGAAGGAGGGAATGCCAGGAGCAGGGGCGCCAGAGTGGAAACGGGAGCAACTGAGAAAACAAATGAAGAAAGAGGGGAAAAAAAGAGTGTAACGACGAGTAGGAGTTGTCGACGTGGGTGATTACTTAAATGGAAAGATCGGTGACGAGTAAATTATGTGCGGAAATATGCGGTGCGCACAAACGTGAGCCATTTGAAAAGAGAACGAAAACATACCGCAGGCGTTTGAGATGTGAGTGCTGTGCAGAAAGGAGAACATGCAGTGGATGGAAATCGAGACAAATGAGAAAGTGTTTGGTTTGGTGGGTCAGGGGAGGAAAGGTACAGGAGGAGATCGGCACTCGGCACTGCTTCGGCGGTCACTTACCGGCCTTTGGGAGAAGCACATGTGTACGTGACATTTGCGGACAGGCCAATCGTTTATTAGGAATCATTCAAAGAACACAAGGTGATTGTGACAAGAAAGTTAAGGAGCGATGTAATATTTCTCTCGTGAGACCTCACTTGGTTTACGCCGCTTGTATATTGGATCCTTACGAAGTAGGCTTACTTCTAGAAGTAGACTGAACGTAGCGGAGAGCATCAAGGTTTTTTAAAAGTAAAACATAGCAGTGTGACGGAAGTGTTGGTGAAATTAGGGTGGGAACCTCAACCCGATTGAAGGAAGACATTGAGGTGAAATATTTTACGTAAGTTCAACATAGACTATGTTTTGCCAGAAGTTCAACATATTTTGCCAGAGCCAAACTACTATGGTAGAAACGATCACAGCCATAAGATGCGTAGCACTCTCCTAGTCTCTGGTCAGACCGCGCAGTTCTCCTGTCGGCCTCACATCGGCGCGACCACGCGATGCTTTGGTTTCGACAGGGACGAGTGCTGCGAGCCTGGAGTGCAACACACTCTAGTAGTGGAGACTTGCACGGTAATTCGCAGACGTAGATGAAATTATTAATCAAATTAAACTAAATTACCAATGTTACCACCATAAGATCCCGGTCGCACCCAAATGAGATCGACTGATTCATCCTTACGCACATATGCCACCGTATCCAAATTAAGAGTGCTTTGGCCCGAATAACATTATTTTAGCTAGCCTTAGAAGTGGAATCGCTAAAACTTGTATTACTACTCATCCGATCATTCTTACGCTGATTGTTAATAAATTCCCCGGCAGAGTCTGCATTATCTTCTAATTAGCAAACTGACCATTAAAATAGTAGATCCTCAATCAACCCCATCGCTATTCACTCATTCTTTTCATTTTCCCTAATTTTGTGCGATGAGTCAACTGGAGGAAAACAATTCACGGAATATGGCGTGCTCGTATCGTCCATTCGTGTGTTCAGGGCACGAACGACAAGTTTCGCGTTTCAGATGAGGAAGAGGAGCCAGTCTCTGGTTCCAACGGCGGTGGAGAAAGGTCGGGCGATGGCGAACGTGCGCATTGCAGTCGTCACATCGACGGAAGCGGAAGGACTCCCGGGAAAGAGGCGAACATGGATACTACAGAAAGGAATCCCGAGTCGGCAAACTGCAAGTGCTGCCAAGGCCCGCGCATTTTATTAGTTTAACTTAAGTCACCACTCGCGGCGCTGATTCCCTGAGCGACCTGAGAATCTTACGGAACTTCATGACAACAGCTCAAGTTAATGGGAACATCTATTATTACTATTTATTCAACGGACCAAGTGAGGAATTTTCCAAGATTAGTAAGAATGTATGCACACTTTAAGAATGCATGCCACTATCTGAAGACGGGCGTTTCTCAAATGAAACCAAGATATGATTTGTAAATGATAAAAATAAGACGTGCCCTCGAGGGCATCGTCCGCCTAGATATACCTACTCACTTACTATAGCTATCATCCACTTCAGACGAATGTAAATGCGAAACTCGGACAAGTAACCTGGGGCTCGGAATGTCAACCTTATAGTTAATATTGTGCTCGTAATTACAGCGACTTTGCAAACCTAACAACCTATAGAGTGTTGTAAATACCGGGCCCTCTCATTAGACATCTTGGATAGACAAAAATCTTTAGAGTCGCGGTCGAATAACTAAGCGTAAACGATTCACACAGCTTCATTGCCTTCGGGTGAATCAAAAAACCTGAAATCTGATGGTTGTTCAGAATAGTAATTAATACGAAAAAAGGGACACGGTTGGGGAAGTTTTGGAAGCCATTAAAAAGTGCGCGAGATGACAGCAGAAATCTGGGTTTCATGCCATCGAGAGGAACTTCCTATTTACAGTGTTCATGGAGGCGAACAAGGGAAGAGAAGAGCGAGTGGTCTCGGTGAATTCTCGAACAGCAATTCTCACTTTCGCCGTGACCAAGTAGTAACTGAGTCGTCTCGTCCGCGTTAATAATTTTATTCTGGGCACTGTTCAATCGACGCATCACTCCCGCTCGCCACTAGCCACATTTCGTCGATATTTACAGATTAAATTAATCGCTAAAAACATATATGATCAACTTGAAATTTTTCACATAACAAATAATTGACCTTTTCCAAAAGTCGTAACACAAATATGATAGTGTTATTCAGGTGCATTGATAAACCCCAGGAAAATCAGCAAAATATGAAGTATATTTTTACATGAACCATGAACTGTAGGGAAAAAATCGTTAAGAGAGGGAGATGTGTCGATACGGAATGCTGCGCAACAGCCCTCAACGGTTGATAGCCGCCTGCCTCTCTCATCTCTTCTTTTCAAATGAGCTCATTTTCGAACGACCTCTACCAGTGTACCTGTCAAAAGACGATCGATCACTCACCCTTTTTCGCCGCCGTCGTCCGCTGCCCTCCGGGTCAGGGGTGGCTCCAGGGCCGCAGCGAGGACGGAGCTGCTGCCCCGCCTCCCCGCCCCCGCCTCGCCCCCCGAGGCATCCTGTCCTATGAGCACCTCCGTCCTCCCGTTCTGGAAGGGGCTGCCCCTGCCGAGCAACACTCCGCCCCCCCTCCGCGCTTCTTCTTCCTCCGCTTCCGCTTCTTCCTCCTCTTCTTCTTCTTCCTCTTCTTCCTCCTCTTCTTCCTCCTCTTCCAAACCCGCTCCTTCCGCTTCGTCTCCAGAAGACAGCAGCGTCTGCTTCAGTTCTATCTCTTCGGGCGGCGCCTCGTCCGATGTTGGCGCCGCGACGCCGGTCGCCGCCGCACCGTGACCGTTGGTCAGCGCCGCTTGCTTCTCGGCGACCTTGCCGGAGGACGAGGGATGGAGTGCGGGAGCCTTGCCCGCGACGGAGGCGCGGCCCGCCGGTTGCGGTGCGGCCTGCGACGGCGGGTTGGAGGACGGTGCGGCGGCCGTGGGCGCCTGTACAGCCGAGGAGCTGTTGGTGGTCACTGCGGGGTACTCGGGGATCGACGTGACGTATATGGGGCTGCTCTCTATGAAGCCGTTCAACTCCTGCTGAGCCTCCGTCGACGGCGTCTGGTTCAGCTGAAAAGGCGAAGCAGTTCGGATCGAATGACTCGAAAAGAAATCGTGAAATGCATCCCAGTTATGTGAGTAGGCATCGATTCTGAGCATGAATGAAATGCTGCGACAAGTGGAGATGTGAGAGAGGAAATAAACCGTCAGTTAAGTACGCAAACCTATGAGGTATGCAGAGGTGGCAGATGCGTCACAGAGAGCGACGAACAGACAAATGACTGGCGATGCCTCCGATGTGATGAAGACGAACTTCGTGGGGCCAACTCGTGGATGTCCGGTGACAGTCACCTCGAGGGTGATTGAGAGGGGGATAGTTATCACCAACGTAATACACTGTAGGTATACTACCAAACATGGAAGATAACATAGGAATTTTTTCTTTGCAAGGAGATTTTTTCCTGTAATATAAGGAACCATTTCCCCTGCCATTGAAAACGCCGAAAAATACAGGCCAAAGCATATCTGGTCGTTGATGAGAGAAATCATGCTGAGGTCTTTATCAATGTAAGAAACAACAAATCAAATACAATATTGACAACTTTACATGACACATTTCTAAATGCTACCTCTAGTCATAAATCGTTACCAGTCGAGTGATAAACGAACTGTCCCTGCGCCCTAATGACTCGCGCCCAAACGTTCCCGCGCCAAAACGGTTGCGTCGGATTGTTCTAGACCAGGAACGTGGATGCCTTTGGTGGGTCTGAGAGAGGAGAGATGTAAGGACAGCGGAGGCTATAGGAGTGATAGTTACAGAGAAATCTACAGTGGTGGACATGAGAATCAACGTGGGGTAGCTATAGTATTGAACGCATAATTGGGGAGGAGGGTAGCAAATATTGAACAGAGCGACAGCATTATAGTGGTCGAAATAAAAGTACGACCTACAAATTTCTAAATAGTCCAGGTGTACATGGTCACAAGCAACCATGGGGAGGAAGAGGTGGATGGGACAGCTGGAGGAGATAATCAGAGAGTTCCTGGACAAGAAAAAGCTAATAGTAATGGTCGACTGAAACTCAAGAGTGGGGGAAGAGAGATATGAGTATGAAGTCGGAGGGTATGGATAAGGAACGAGAAATGTTCGCGATGAGAAGGAAGTTTAATTTTGTAGGAGAAATAAATTAGTCGTGACAAAAACTGGGTTTAAACACCATCTTAGGAAGAGGTACTAATGGAAGATGGCGGGAGTCGCAGAGATATATGAAACTCATTACATCATGGTTGGGAAAAGATTAAGGAATACAGTGAAGAACTCGCGGAGCTATCCGGGGGCTGATGCAGACTTGGATTTTAATTTAGTTATCATGATATGAAATCATAGATTCAAAAGGCTTAGTAAAAGTAGGAGGATAAACAGATGGGACTTGGAGGCTTTGGCAGGGGGACAAGGGAAGGGAATGCCATGAGCAAGTAGAAGGGAATATAGGTGAAGCAAAGGAAGAAATAGGAACAAACGAGAAAAAAATGGGAGAATATAAAAACAGGCTTATTAAGAGCGGCGGAGAAAACGAAAGGATGAGTGGAAACGAGGGGAGGGAGGGATGGTGGGTTGCACAAGAAATGAACACCAACACGGAACTTGGCAAGACGAAGCACAATGAGTTAAATCATCAACTCCAGTTGAATAACCAGTAGAGCGAAGGAAAACAAGAGGTAAAGGCCCTGCGAGGAACTTGATAAGCATCAATAAGATGGAGAAAAGTGTGCGTCATATGATTTAAAAAAGTTGCAATCCAGCGGTGAGGGAGGGAAAACGGCACCAAAGGTTAAGAGCAGAGCAGGTAGGATATTAATCGAGCAAGAAGATAGTCAAGGAAGATACAGAGAATACGTGGAGAAGCAATATGACCACAAGTTACAGTTTTAGGCTTCACTTTGTGGAATAGCGACACTTGAAAAGAGAACTCGCTTTGTACTTTCCACTCTGTTTTATTATCCCCGACCGCCATGGTTTCGACATGAGCTATGTCATTATCAAGGTCTCGAGTGACTTGATAATGACTTAACTTTGTCGAAACCATGGTGGTCGGAGAGAATAAGACAGAGTGGAAAGTACAAAGCGAGTTCTCTTTTCAAGCGATATGACAGTGATAGTAGACCAGCTAATTTGTATATGGAAGATGAGGGAACACTACATGAAGATAACCTCTGGCCAATGATACTCGACAGTGAAATAGAGGAAGCATTGAAAGAAATGAAGGCCAGAAAAGCTGTAGGAGTAGATTACATACCTTCGGAAGTGTTAAATAATTTAGGAAAGAAAGGTAGGCAAGCTTTTTTCGAACGTATTCGTAGGATCTACGAAGAAGGAGTATGGCCGGTGGACTTGGTAAAAGCAGTCATGAGTCCTATCCCGGTAAAGAAGAAAGCGTCAAATTCGAGGAATGCAGCACGAAAAACTTGATATCCCACGCGGCCAAAGTCTTCCTTAGAATTATTAAAAATAGGTTGGAGAGTAGGGTCAAGTACTATTTGGGCGATGACCAGTTTGGGTTCCGAAAGAGAAGGCCAACTCGATATGCAATTGCGGTGATAAGAATACTTTTAGAAAGAAAAACTATGACCAGAACATTTCCGCTTGCTTTGTGGATTTCGAAAAGGCTTTTGACAGTATGGCCAGAGTGCTGATTCCTTTTCCGAAAAATAAGAAAGCGTCAGAATGCGAGGAATATGGAACAATCAGTTTGATTTCGTACGCATCCAAAGTGGCACTTAGAATAATCAAAAAAATGTTGGACAGTAAGGCCAATATCCACTTCGGTGATGACCAGTGTGGGTTTCGGTAAGGAAGGTCAACCCGAGATGCAATTGCGATGATGAGAACATCTTATTGAAAGCAACATGGAGTATAACCAGGATGTTTTCTCTTGCTTTGAAGATTTCAAAAAGGTATTTGACAGAGTGAACGCAACTATAGGTCGCGGGGTTTAAGCAACGGTGCCCTTTGTCCCCTTTGCTCTGCAACATTTATGCTGAGAAAATGGTCAGACAGGCATGGGAAGAATTACATAGATATGGAAATCAAGGTGGAAGGGCAGCTAATAAAGATAGCTAAGAACGAGGACGACCAGGCGCTGATTATCTTCGAAGAACAAAAGTAATGGTACTATCTAGGAAAACGTAGCGAGGCTGGTCCTTATAGTTGGAGGGTGCAAACTCGAGCAAGTAGAACATTGTAATTACTTGGGCAGGACGATTGAAGAAAATGGGCGTAGCAGCAAAAACATGTGGAGATTAGCGCTAGCTAAGGAGGTGTTTAGTAATAGAAGGGAGCTGATGATGTGGACCGTAGGCTAGGATGTGAAGAGGATGCTGGTGAAGAGCTTGATATGGAGAGTTGTATGGAGTAGAAACGTGGACCCTCACAGAGGAGGACGAGAATAGGCTGCAGGTATTTGAGATGTGGGTGTGGAGAAGGTGAGGTGGACAGAAAGGGAGACAAACGAGGAAGTGCTTGAAGAGATAGTGGGGGCGGAAAGGAAACTTCTTAATTAAGTCCGGGATAGGCAGTCAAGTGGAAGTAATGAGAGGAGATAAGTTGCAGAAAAGTGTGATAGAGGGAAGGATGTTGGTAAAGCAGGGAAGGGGAAGAAAGAGAATTGGGTTCGTGGACGAGATGGAGAACAGCATATCGTATAGAGAAGCGATAAAGGTAGTACTAGATGTAGATAGGACATAAGAAATGTAGAAAACCAGGAGGAGATACCCAGACCTTCACCAAAACCTACCCTTTACCGGTATAATATTTAAAAAAAAATTACTTTTAAAAGTCACGAACAATGCTGAAACATAGACGCGGAGTTCACCTACCGCGGAGATGGGAGGGATCGAACTAGAGGTTCTGAGGGTGACATGAAGCCCAAAACTCAGAGCTCGGAGACATTCAAAATGAGGGCCCACGCTGGCGCATGTCCCTTAATGAGCACGTGGCAGATAAAGAGTTTCTGCGATCTACATATTGGTCCCTCAAGCCTCAACTTTGGCAGAATTAAAGGGGCGTGACACTTTAAAACATGGAGAAGGACATAGGTATTTTACGGTGTATAATTGACAATTTGATATAGCATACAGATTTTACAATTCCAATAAGAGAGGATATAAAGTGATGCTTGAAAATGGCATAAAATGCGATTTTTAAACATTTAAATACACTGGATACTGCCCTAGCATGTCAAATCGTGGATTAGCATGAAAAGCTATCTCGAAGTCTTTGAAGATGGTTCCCTCCCTTAACGCACGGATAACTGTCGATATTTAGGGGAAGAGTATTAATAATGTTGCACGTATATCAGTGTAACTGTGGTGAGTAATGATAAACAGAGTTATGAAAGACAATGATGATGAGTCAGCAATGATAAGTGTACACAAATACAGACGTCATGCACTAGAGGCAATGGTTAATAAATGGCCACACGTAACGGCGCCGCGCCTCACATAATCCATCGGCGGCGGCCGACAGGTCTACTTCAGACAAGGCACGACAAATTCGATTGCTTTTCATTTGCAAGGCGGTCTTTCGCATTACATAGGATGTTGGACGTCTTATGCGCGGGTTTAAATATCGTTTTCACACTGGTTTCAAAGAACTCGAGATATTATCTCGGAGACCCCATCCACGTATAGGATAACCACTTAGGCCAGCGGTATTTCAATCGCAATGATCTCTGTGTCTCTGGTTCTTTCATGGGCCGCGGTTGATTCCACCTTCCTGGCAATGATCAAGGTGGAGAATCGGTGGTAAACATTTTGTTGGTAGCTGGCGAGCAGGTGTTCCTTCGCAGATCTGAGTGAGTACCTATTCATCCGAGATAGCATGCACCCGAAGGTGCATGGAGCAGAGGACTTTTGAATATGGCGGTCTTCGGGAAATAGGAGATTAGTGGCTAGGGATGGGGTTTCATGGGCTACGTCTATCCATGCGGAAGAAGCAATGAAGAACGAGTACGAGCAAATTGAAGAAATACTCGGGGGAGTTAAGGGGAAAGACAACCCCACCATCATGGGAGACTGAAAGGCGATCATCAAGGGAGAGGGAAAAGATAGAAAGAGAGTAAGATGCTTCGGAATGGGCGAAAGAAATGCCAAGAAAGAAAGACTGGCAGAGTTATGCAATCAGAAAATTATGGTAGTAGCTAACACTCTCTTTCAGCACCACGGGCGTAGGTGGTACACATGAAAGATGCCATGGGATATTGCCAGATACCTGGTAGTCTACATACTTATCCGCGTTAGATAAAAAACCAAGTTACGCAGTGCAAAAGCTCTCCCGGTACGGATATAAACAGTGACCAAAACCTAGTACTCTAGACGGCCACCTTCGAAACAAGAAAATCTAGAAGATGAAACGCGAAACAAGGTGGGACACGAAAATACTGGCCGAAGGAAGAAACAGATAAAGATTCGCCACAGCCGTCGACAGTAAACTAGAAAATGAGGATGACATGGGCAACGGAGAAGAACTGGACAGCTGAAGAGGATAATCGCAGAAGTAGCAGAGGGTGAGCTAGTGAGTTAGGCGGCCGCTATGAAGAAGCTATGGATATTAGGAAACTAACATAAGAAGATAATACAAGGACTCCAGAAACGAAGGAGAGCCAACCCTCTACAAGAAGCTAAGGAACCTAGTCAATCGAGAATGCAGGAGGATTGGATCGAAAACTGCTGCGAGGAAGTCAACGATAACATGAAGAAGGGAAACACCGAAACGGCATACAAGCTAGTGAAGAGAAACTTCGGTGAGAGGAAAACGAGAACCAAACAACACCAGGGGTGCGAACGGGAATATACTGATAGAGTAAGAAGACAATGCGAATAGGTGGAAGCAATACATCGAAGAACTCTACCAAGGGCCGACGCCACTGGAAGACAACCCAATGAATAACGAAAGCGATGTTGACGAGGGGGAAGATTGGGGCCCAGTCATATTGAGGAGTGAATTCGACGGAGCCGTAGACGAACGAAAGGAAAAGAAGCACCGGAAATAGACGACATCAATGTAGAAAAGCGCTCGGAAGTAAAGCCAAGGATAACCTGTGCGAGATAATAAAAAATAGAAGAACCAGATGGATTTGACACCCCCTGAGACACACTGGGTTCCTGAAGAACATAATTGAAGGTAAAGTAGATGGAAGAGTCCCATCAGAGGAGGAAGACCCAGGAATAAGTTCATGGACCAAATAAAGAGGAAAGTACACTGAATGAGATACCAGGAGGTACGGAAACTAGCATTAGATGTGTGGGAAGTGTAGGGGGGCTGCAGTCAACCAATTTTAGGTTTGAGCGATCAATTATGTTAAGTGACTAAACGGAAGATAAGCTTTAAAATCCGACATACTGAAGCAAAGAAACATATGCATTCCTTTACATGAAACTCTCCTTTCCGCCACACGATTCCACGGAGACAATTGTTGGCAAGATTGCCGCTCGTGTCAACCGCTCGTAATTCGTAGTGCCTTCGCTTAAATCTCCGATGCCGACTGACCCACGGCACTTCGCTTGCTTCATTCGCTGCCTCGTTTCATCCGCATCGACCTTTCTCTAAGAATCACTCCGCCACCTCCGCGCTACAAAGTAACGCGAGTTGAGAGCGCCACTGTGGTTTCATATACCACGGGATCCGAAAACGCCGAAGTGCTTTTAATTTACGACCCTGCTTTTGATACTTGAAGCAAATACTATGTCTGCGCAAGCCTCTCGAATACGGATAAATACTTCTGAATTGTGAGAGTTGCAACTTTTCGCTCGTTACCTTGCGCGCATAATTATATCGGTCACGGATGAAACTTGTCGAAAAGCACGTGATCACCATAACGCACACGACGTTCATTTCTTAAATTTGTTTCCAATTTTTCAAAATGGGAGTCTTTCATCTCCATCGGGGGAGCATTACAAGGGTGCGTCGCATTTTACACTGTGACGTCAGAGGAGTTGTTCTTCGGGGAGGGGACAGGATTATTCAGTTCGATGTATACATGTATCCGCAGCTATGTCGATACGGGCCTTCGCAAACCATTTCCATCACACGGCTGCCATTAATATCCTTAGCAAGGATTCACTTCTTCAGCTCACCCAAGGAAAACAACGAATATTTTGCGATTGGGAATAACGACACGCCGTCATTTCGAATGAAATTGCGGAGCCAATACAACAAAAGCGTTGAGCAATCAATGCCACACTTGTGGAGAATAGGTAAATAACATTACTAAACAGTGGTTGTGTTCCGATAGCATTTATGTGCACTTCGAGCCCTCATGTGCTCTTTTCGATTGTCATTTTTCCGGACGTGACGTCATGCAGTGCGGTCCCGTTCTGTAGGGCGTACGTTGAGAAGAGGGATAGGGCGTAGCCTAGGAAAGAGTTCCACAACGTGCACTCATGCGCCCTAAACTAATTACCTAACGTAGGTTGCGGCCATAAACCAGAGGGTATCCAAATTTAATCGCGGAATGTAAGCAGAGAAGGAATGCATTTCTTTTTTGTGAATGCTAAACAATTTATTTTATGAATATTTTTTGCAATTTTTAATTTTTCTAAGAAATTAAATGTGAACCATAACAATAAATAATACAAGTTCTTTTTTAACTTTGTTGTATTCCATTTTTATATATCAACTGATTTAATGGTAACATTTAAATCAGTGAACCATAACACATATCTAAAGAGTTTTGTTTCCTCGTAGTATGAAAGTAAACATTCTGGTATGTTTTGGGAAGTTGCGACATGTTGGAGTAGGAGGATGAAACGGGTTCCATCTTTGAATATGATTTTTCTTAGCGAGGTGACGCTCAGAATAACTCAATGATAAGAGCATTTTTGGATTTTATAAAGTACTTTCTAGTGACCTCTCTCGTATTACTGTTTTTCCTTTTAGTGGGGACGGTAAGGTAGCCAGTCACTAAGGTTTCAAGTTTTCATGGGAATACGTGATTTGACGATAGAAATATAAATACTATCAGTCCCTCTACAGGCTTTAGCCATTTTATAGTTAACAATGAATTGCTTGGATTTTCACTAAAAACGATTTTTATAATGGAAGAAACTACGTGGGCTTGGATATATATATATATATATGTAGAGCATAGTGGGAATAGATTCGTTGCATTAATGAAAGTTGGCAATTTTCCACATCATAAACTTAAATAGGACCGGTTTCGAAGTACTACATCATCATCATCCTCATCATCATCGGGTGTGATGATGATGATGATGATGATGATGTAGTGAGGAGTAGCAACACGAGCACACGACCGGATGATGACGACGATGTAGAGCACATCGAAATTGGTCCTATTAAAGTTTATAATGTGGAAAATTGCCAACTTTCATTAATTACGTCATTCCACCAGATTACGCCTGACCTCTTTAGATTCGTAGCAATTGTTACCGCTGTGCCGTTGGTAGGCTCAAGATGCCGCCTTAATAAGTAAATGCAATACTAATGATAGGTAGCGGACAGTAATTTACGTTGATAATTCCTTCACACGAGAGAGAGAGAGAGCGGTTGATGGGTATACACGCGAAAAGAGTGGGAGGGGGGGAAGGGGGTGAGCGTTTTGATTGTTCTGGGTTCCAACGCTAACATTGTGTCCGACCGCCTGCTCGCCCCTTCCTCCCCAATTGTAGGCGATAGGCATGGCGGTGGCGTCACTTGTCAGGGTCCACACAATTGTCCCGACACTCTTTCAGACATCACTCCTTTAAGTTTGATCATTACGCGGGAGAAAGTGACGTCATTAGAGGATGAGTCAATCTTTCCGAGTAATAATGGAAATATTGACTTTAGCTGAGTATGCCTCTGTGATGTACTTAGTTCACAATAGTTTTGAATTGAATTTAGTTCAATGCATTTGGCTGAATATAATAAGGTGTATCTTAAGGTACTATCAATTTCTTTGAGGGAATAGTTTTTAAACTAGCAATGAACTGAATTACTAAAGAATACCAGTCAACTTGCAGTACGGCACTCAATCCGTTGGTTTCCACGAACAATCATTTCGTGTATGAGGAATCATGAGTATTTTTGTTGTGAATGAAATGCCTAAATGGGCTTCAATAGATTTTAAAAATAATTATTATCTGACCGCCGCGATAACTCTGCACCTGGTTCAGCGATGGATCGACGGTAATGCCTCAGAAATGACGATGCGTCGATGCATGCTGGGAAAGGACAGGTTAATCTCTTGGTTTATATCTGACGGACGCATCGCCGACTAAATTATTATGTGAACACTCTTTTCAGCATTCTTCAAAAACATATGTTGTTCAATATATTTATCAAGTGGCTCCGGGATTCATGCGTCAACTGTCTATAGTTGTCATTACTGCCACGGCCTTAGACCTTTGACGACATCCTCAGAAAAGTGGAGAAAAGATTTTAAGGCACGCAGTAGCACAAGGGAATACGAGCGTGCACTGAGGGTGCTCCACCCTACGTGAGAAACGGAGCACGGCCACTCATTAACAAGCATCGACATAATATATGTATATTTCACCTTTGTTGATTTTTTTATTTGTCGTCGAAATACACGGTTCAGGTACCGAGAATTTGCTGAATTACAATGCAAACCATGCCACTGGATGTCACTCATTATAAATGAAAAATCACGAGAACAAAGTACAGCAGATCGTGGTTTTTTATTAACTGGAAACGAGAGTGAGTGAGCGCAAGAACCAAAAAGTTGACTGCGGATAACCAGAGTTACATAGATGTCAATAGAGGGCAGCACTTTACGCTTGATTCAGTTATTCTCACAAGAAATTTTCACATACGAACAGTTTTTGTAGTACATTTGTGTACGTCTCTTACTGTATTTGTTACAAACGCACTTTTAATTATAACGCCGCACCCGCACGGATCGTCGAGCCGCAGCCGAAGAGATATCGCGGGTGCGGAAGAAGATAACGCAAGAGGCATATTCGAGTATGTCGTTCAAGGTTCGCAGATACGATTAAATAAGAGAAATGCGTTCCCGAGCAGATAGGTACAGTGCTATCCAAAAGATTCGGAACAAAATGAAGGGAAGCACTTGGGCTCCTCCAGGAATTCGAGTTTCGCTTTCTGAGTTTTGTTCTTGGTTACGAGCAGCAACCTATTCGATAGTTTGTAAATACGTGTCCTAAGGTAAGAGTCGAGAAATTGTTTGTTTAACGCTTATTTGTCATTACATTTTTGTTTCTCGTTGGATAAACTATTCGCGAGTGAGTAATTGTCAATTGTTAACGACGATTGTCAGTCTTAGTCCGTATTCCGCGCAATATTTGCCGTGCACTGTACAGCAGGAACGATTTGTGATTAACAATAATGCTTGACGTTTCTACCAATCAGAGAGTCGAAATATACATATTATTGCTATCAGATTTGATCAATTATTGGTTCAGGAACTATGAACGCATTGCCCGGATCATGAAACTGAGGTTATTATTCCATTGCTTTTTACTATTTATAAATACGTTTCGATAGCTTTAACGACACTTCTATTTTGTGAAGGTATTAGGCTCAATCTTTGAGCTTGAGTAAACTAATTTTGAGATGAAAGACATCTTTTATCGCTGAAAATGTACCGAGAATCGTTCCCAGGAGCATATTTTGGTGGTGGTACTCCCGTTTTATACGGATGTGTGTAGGCATTTGTTTTCCTCTATTACAATAAGGGCTGGATATTCTTCATAGATAATTGTACACTGCATTTCCAAGAGTGATACCAAAATTTCTGTAAAAGATACGGGTTGCTGCTGGAATCCGTCCGATTGAATGCACTCTTCAAGCGTGGAAGCAGCGAGAAAGGAGCCGGCAAGATCCACGTTTCTGTCTCTCCGCGGGTAGAATAGCGATTCTAAAAGGCCGCCAATCCTCGAATCTGCTGCTGGGTAGGTTTAAACCGCGGATTCTATCGTTGCGAGAAAGCAAACAAACGTGGCCGGGAGGAAAGAAGCAGGCTTTCGATCAACATTAAAGTAATGACCACTCGACTCGGAGGCATTTGAGAGGGTTCGCATCAGAAGAAATGAATTTATTAGGAATTAAGAGTGATCGCTACTTGTTCTTTAAAAGAATCAGAGTCTGTGCATAGACTTAAATTCAATGGTCAAGTCACACGTGTGTGTTGATACGGAAAGGGTTTTTATTTATCGCTGCACATCAAAGACAAGACTGATGAATTCAAAGTGCCTCAAATTTGTGGATTCCTGATAGATAGTAGTAAGGTTTTACGAGAAGGGAAAATTTCATGAAGCGCTTGGAGATGACGTTTGTCGTTGCAAAGTGGACGACATTTAATAGATATATAAAGACACCTTTGCGATTATTTCGTCTCTTTAATGGTATGGGTCAATGTTATCGAATTTGCCAATGATGCCTCCGAATTAATGAATGAAAATGAAAAAATATATTTTAGTTTCGGGGTGAGTATGATGTCGACTCTGGGATATCATGGTGACGCCATGAAGTGATGAGTGCTCAACGCGCACTTTATTTAGTCAATGGACGATTAAAAGGATTTAGAAGCCATCTTTCTAAACTTACGGATTTGTACCGGTGTGTTGACTTTGGCTCCATAAAATGTAAAGTTGAGAGCAAAAGATTCACTTTGTCTTCCATTTTAAACATAGCATTGCTTTGACAGAGCAATTGTACTATTTTTATTTTATTGCTGCGAGGATAACTTCCCATTTTAAAACGATCGATAGCAGCACTAATGTCAGAATTCGATTTCAAAATAGGACACTGTCAACAGGTAAGGATTTTACTCTGATAATAAAGCTTAGAGCATCTATAATTTGTCGCAGTTTACTAGTAAAATACCGAATTTCAGACTTCGGAATTTTTATGTGAAATCGGAATATTTATGTAAAAGCAGTGAAATCGAGGAAATCCAAATAAAATTTAAAAAAACGCACGTTTAATCATAAAAAATCACAGCCACGAGTGCAATCATAATGAGGTCTAAATAGTGAAGAGGGGACATAAAACGCGAAATTAATCAGTTCACAACCGTTTGGAATGGCAACAAAGATGAATCGCTTATAATGGTCACATTCACTAGCGTACTGGTGGATGAAAAATTATACCATCACGGACATTCAGCGTTTCATTACAGACACTTCAAGCCGCCCTCGCCTTCTCTAATGCACTGCCATCATAATCTTCGCATGTAGTTTTCACTTCCTGAGAAATTCATCACACAAACATCACCTATACTGTGGGTGGAGAAAACATAAAATCTTCAGATACATTAAAATATGTTGGAATTACCTTAGCTTCTGATGTATGGTGGAGAACACACATACAAAACATATGCGGCACAGCATTAAAGTAACTATGTTTTGTTAAACGTGTAATAGGAGGGTCCTCGGATGAAAAAGTCAAAGAGAGATGCTACCTCGCTCTGGTTAGGCCACACCTCGAATACGCCGCGAGCATTATGGATCCTGGTCATAAAGATTTAACCCAAAAAAAAATAATAAAATACAAAGGAAAGCAGCTCGCTTCGTTAAAAACTGCTCCGAGCGTACATATAGTGTCTCACAACTTTTAGAGGGATTAGGGTGGGAGCCCCTAGAGACTTGGAGGCTACATGCTAGGCTTACGTTGCATGAGAAATTCAGAACTGATTTTTTTTAGAGCGACTCAGAGAATATTATCATGACGCCTAACTACATCTCTAGGTCTGGCAGATGCGATAAAATAATAGAGATACATTGCCGAACAGTTAGGAACAAAAACTCATTCTTTCCGCGCACAATAAGCGCCCATAATAAAAATTGAGCTCCAATAAATACACTCCCATAATACATGTCACCATTTCACCTCCCAAAACCTCATCCTTCACATATTTACACTCTTGGTGTCCTAACACCCCCTGCCACACGCCCATGCGGCGGCTCGCAAGGTATTAGGTAGATGTAGTACTTCTTGCATTGCTACTGAAGAGAGAAAATGGAGAGAAAACTCACTCAGCCAAGGCAAAAATTTATCGGTCGGCCCGCAGACCATCGCCGTTCGCTGCTGATTTCATTCAGAGGTTATTATTGTTTATTTACAGTGCCCTAGCACCGTTGAGCACTTTCGTTTGTTCTCAGCGAGATAAATGACTACGCACGACGTTGCCACGCATTTGACAGACGGAGGCTACGGTTCATTTGGACCGCGATGAAACTTCGTCGTTGCAATCGGAGAATCGTACTCGGGCGCATCGGGACTCAGTATAAGACTCGGTCGGAATCGCGGTTTCAACATCTTTCTTTTGCGATCAATCCTATTAAGGGTCCTCCTCGACCCCTTCGACCTTTTCCTCCCCTTTGCATATCCTCTTCCGACCACCCTCCCCTTCTCCCCGCCCTTCTATACGTGTGTCTGTCTGTCTGTGTGTGTGTTTGTGAGTGTGTATACACATACATATGTGCAGTGATGTTTGTGTGTTTGTGTGTGTAGTTCTTAGTAAAAGATGGCGTTAAATGTCGAAACGCGGTTCGTTTCAAATAAAAACTATGTGAAATAACCAATGTACAAGTTATCATCATTAAGCCACTCAGTAAGTGAAACTCAAAAGGAGAACCTTGAGGAGCGGCGAAAGTGGCTCCCTTCATTTGGATCCGAAACTTTTGGAAATCCCAGTGCAAAAATTCGTTCTTTCCACGCACATTAAGCGACCACACAATAAAACCAGAGGTCCACTTTATAACAACAAACCCATTATAAACTCTGCATCCCAAAACCTCATCCTTGACCCCTTTACCCAACACCCGGCGCCACACGCCCGAGGGTGTGCGGCTCGCAAAGGGACGTGCAGTGTGCTCACCTGCTGGGAGAGTTTCGTCATGTCGACCGGTTTGATTCGCTTGAGAGCCGAGAGCCGTTCCAGCCGCTCCCTCGCCTGCTGCTCGACCGCGATAACGAAGGCATCCTGCACGTTGCTGTTGGCAGCCAAGTCCAGAGCTGGTACGAGCGAGCGGGTGCGTGGATGCAGGATCACCGTCACATGGGGAGAGAAGGAGAGAGAGAGAGAGAGAGAGAGAGAGAGAGATTAGCTTGGAACGACATCCGACAGGATTACGAACAAATTTTCACAAGAGAGAGCGTTCACACAAATTGTCAGAGAGGGCGTCGTGTATATTATCATTGAGTAATGAAGTAATGAAGAGCGCTCACCGCATTAGCCTAAAGCGTATCACTTTTTTACATCTTTAAAGAGCGGATAGATGGCTCTGGTGTTCCGGTGTAGCAAGACGCGTCGCCTCAAGGTCATTGCCTTATCGTCAGGCCCCTCTCCATCCAGCTCTCCCCTAGACTCCAAGGGTGCGATCCAGTGAAAGGTTTAAACGTGGTTCCTCCTCCTGGCTTCCGAGCGTTCCACGAAGGGCTCCGGAGCGCCGAGTATACCGAACCTGGACTTTCTTGTGCTGGCACAACTGTGCCCTTTCCCTGGCGATCAGTAATGGCTGGTAATAAGTGCCAATATTATGCCAGCAGTTCCAGCCGTCGTCGCAATCCAGGCGTTCGATTCTACAAGTTTCCAATGAATGATAGAGAAAGGAGAGACAAATGGGTCGTGCGTTCTGGTAAGTTTGCTATCCTAGCCGGATGGTTCCCTATCTGTTTGCTTGTTGAATAAATTTTTGCTATTCATGAAAAATCTAAGTTCACGATTGTTAATAGAAGAATTGCATAAAAGCACTTCAATCTAGCTCAGAAAAATATTCCATTCCAGTTAAAGATATTCTTTCGTCGATGCCTTAAAGTTGACAATGAATAATTTAAGAGATGATAGGAAGATTAAAGCTTATTTCGTTTTCTTATACCTTTGCTCTTCTTTATCAGTACTAAAAAGTATATATATATATATATATATATATATATATATATATATATATATATATATTTAATTATTCCATCGCTGAGAATTACACTCTTATGACATAATAACAGAATAAAATATATTTTCTTCATTTATCATGTTGTTTCAAATTTTTCAACTAAAGGTTTGCATAACATAACATTGGCTTATAATGCCTGTCTTTTTTTCCTCAGGGAATCCTGGGGGGCTATTACCCAACTTTTAGCGACGTC
This sequence comes from Ceriagrion tenellum, assembly GCA_963169105.1. NCBI lineage: Eukaryota > Metazoa > Arthropoda > Insecta > Odonata > Coenagrionidae > Ceriagrion > Ceriagrion tenellum. The sequence continues at coordinate 176,860,173 of OY720633.1, forward strand.
GCTATGAGGTGCAATAATGGCGACCCAAAATAAAGACCCTCTCAAGAGGGGTCTTTATTGAATAAGCGACTATGATGGCGTAATTGCGCAGGATTCAATGCTGAGATCTCGCAAGGTATATGATAAAAATCTACGGCTGTGTGAAGAATAATGTGACAAAATACAAGCATTTATTATTTGGCACATTGCGAGATCTTTTAAAAGTATTTCCGAGTCACAATACATGTGCATTTGCTTAAACTCGGGTGCACTTATGACGAGGGGTCATTTGGAGATCTCGCTAGGTGCATATAACAACAATATTCAAAGTAATCGTGAAATTAAAGTGACAACAATGCTAAAATGTATCATTATGCGTGTGCAAAAATGTTTTTGAAAAATTTCCGAGTTCCATATGATGTGCATTGCTGAGATTCGAGAGTCTTTCTGACGCGGGGTCATTTCGGAGATATCGCTGGGTACGTACATAAAACAACTCTGTTAAACGTAATGGTGAAGATTAATACCACAAAATGCAAACGCTTAATATCAGGAACATTTTAAAATGTTTTTAAAATATTTCAGACTAGCAAATCATGTTCATCGCTGAGACTAGTGTATTAATGACAAAAGGTAATTTCGGAGATCTCACTTAAGCAGGTAGAGACCAAAGAGGCCTTTTTGTTTGTAAAAGTGCAGCTTTGTCATGGCACGAGACAACCTTGGAGGAAAGGAGAGAAAAGTTTTGCTATTTCTTTGTATTTCAAATCACCTTCTACCTACAGATTCCTTCTTGAAGAGATGGAACTTCCAGCTATACAAACAGGCGCTGGATTGGGGGCTTCACAAAATTCATGCCTGGAATAAATAAGTTTTTTATTCAGCAGCTAAAACTTACGGTTGCCACAATGACTGTTATGTGCCGCGAATGTGTGATTCTCTGAGATGAAATGTCGATTAAGTCCCATTTAGAATATTCATCTGCAATGGACACAATGGAGGGGTTTGAGGATATCTTGGGAGAACTAAGAAACTTGGGAAACTAAGAAACTAAGTATGCTGGGGAAGTATGCTGTTTACCAGAATTTGTAAAAAAAAGCTCTGTTGATTTTCAAAAATCAATTTTGTGTTAAAACTCATAAAAGGGAATTGAAGAAGTCAATGCTTGAAAAGACAGAGAAGTTCATGAAGTTAGAGACGGAAGCCTGAGGATTGTCATGGACATTTAATCTTCACTCTAAATTTGCTTTTTGAGTGTACGACCAAAATAAGTTGTGAATGGTTGTCCCCAGTTGCTTCACAGGGGAAACAAAAAAATTAAATGTTGTCAAATCTCGAGCAAATGTATGTAACTGATACAGAGTACGTAATTATAGCAGAGTAAAAAATAAAGCATTTTATTTTTCCATTTGTTTCTGAATTCCGATGTAAACAGTCCCTGACTCCGGCATTACACTCAGCAATTACCAGAAGAAAAGGCAGAGATTCTCGACTGCTTGATGGTGTAGCACAGAAGTAAGTATGAGGAAGTTGATGGTAATCTATGAATCTAAGGATTAATTACATTAATCTTATGCGTCTCTTTATCCCTGCTGTTCATGGGCTATGTTTCTACATCGCGATTGTTTGCCGTTATGGTGAAATTTGCATGTTAGCGAAAGGCAAAAAGGCAGAGGTTTTCAGTTTAGAGGTCCGTTCGCGCAATCCGATTTTAATGTACTTTTCCACCACAGAAATAGCTTATCACTACATCAACAACGTCGTATTAAATCTTAACGTTGTAAATGACATTTGCACGTAACTAACGTTAAGCCATTCCCCAAAAGTTTCTCTTAACTTGAGAGGTATAATTGTCGGAAGACGACGTGAAATCTAATTTATTCGATATCTTGACGGTTCGCCGAAGCGATGAACGTCATTAGGATGCACAGAGTCTCTTGAAGCAAATATTTCTTCTATCACGGGTAATTCTTTCCTCATGAAAAAGGCCTTCCCTCGCCACCTTACCTAATGGCAGAATGACCTCCTTGGGAGGTGGGAGCCTTCAGCGCAAAACTCGGGGCAGTAAGGAAATCCTGGCGAGGTGTCGCCATTAAATATTCATAACTCTCTTTGTAATCGAGATAAAGTTACAACTCTATCACCAAATATAAACTTATAGTTTTTTCCAAATTTCATACGCAGCATATATGGACCTATATCGTACGATTCGAAAGTTAGTAGGCGACTGCTTCCTACCTTACAAAAATCGGTATTTTTGACCCAAAGATACTTAAATGATTATAACAACATCAAAACTTAGCAAAAAATATAAAAAGGTTTACCGATGTGGAAAGTAAGGTATAAAGAACTTTTCCTGCAACTTTTAGATAAGTATTGAGAACTGTTTGCCGACAATTGAGTGAAGAAGATAGCCACGGAAAACCGCCGCGAAACGGCAAGTCTCCGAAATTACGGCGCGGTAAAAATATTTGAAAGAATCAAAAATTCGTAACTCCTTTCGTATTCAAAATCACGTGAAGATTTTGTCTCCAAAAACACATTAATAGTTTTCACTAAATTTCATACGCAGCATGTATGGACCTATATAGTAAGATACGAAAGTTAGCAGGCGATCGTTTTGTACCTTGCAAAATTCCAGATTTTTCGTTCAAAAGATATTGAAACAAATATAACAACGTTGAAACTCAGTTTAACACAAATTAAAGCTCACCAGTGTGGGTAGAAATGTATAAAAAAAGGTTTTCTGCAAGTTTCAACTTTATGCTATGAGCAGTCTGCCGGCAATTGGCTTAGGAATATAAAGTCGGAAGAGCAGAGTTTCTAGCCGAAATTCAAGAGAATATTTTTTATGACTATTATTATTAACAAAATCGACTAAATATGGTCACCACTAAACCACCACGTCTCTTTCTACTTCAGGGCACATGTATTTAAATCTAGAGCGCTATATTTATTTTCAGGCTTGTAGATCGTGAAAATTGTTCCGCCTCGTCAAAAAAATGTTCCCTCGCCATCTAGGTATTTGTTCCGGAACTACTTCAAAATCGTATACAGTTTTTGAGCGAGCGGTGAGCGCTCTTTATATTATATTTATTTACTCTATGACATAATGCATGCGCGGCAATCAGTTTCATTCCTTAAAGAAACTTCTTTCACGAAAACACAAAGTCGATGATTTTAAACGGGTGAGAAAATGGCAAGAAGAGGGAATGATGGGATTGTCGGCCCCGGTGGCGGCGGGGTTATGTCCTCGCCAGACCGAGGGTCGCGAGTTCGAGTCCCGCCTGGGTAGATTATCCACTCCATTATCTGGGTAGATTATCCACTGCCCAGGACAGGGGTGTTGGTATTCGTCTTTGTTAATTGTTAATCACCCGATGTAATAGGCCTTTGTCGTGCTGTTTTCGGGAGTGTGAGTATAAATAATGACGTCAACGGTCACTTGTGAAGTAGCTTTCTTGGTGAAGTAGCTTTCTTGCCATCGCTCGGTGCGTGCATAACGCTTATAGAACGACCAACGCACGATCTTATATATCTTATACTGATCAAAATCTATTCTATCGATGCTCAATGATTAATCGGAAAACTCTCCAAAGCTTGAATCATTCTTGATTCCGAAGGAGAGGAAGAGAGCCTTCGTTCACCCACACGCATTGCTTCGTTCTTCCATTCAACTGCGCAGCGCAATGCGTGAGAGGGTCGGGATAAATATATTATACCTACGAGCTCAAACACAGCCATCTGAGTAACTATAATGACTGATGCAATATTTTAACATACCTTACTGTATTAATCACATAGTTTTCCTATTTTCATCATCACTGGTCGTTCAATTCAAAGGTTGGTTGACTGCAGCCTTCCACCCTCACCTCCTCGTATTTCTTCCTGTGTACACGCACTTTCCTCTTTTTCTCCTATTTTCATAACGAGAAAATATTACTCTTTCATAAACACAGTTAAGCCAAAAAAGTGGCGTCATATGATAAATGTATTTTAATAATAATAATAAAGCCCTTCCCAGCCCTTAAAAAGGCTGAGAAGTGAAGAATTCATAATAATAATAATAATAATCATTATTATAGGTGTGCTAATTTATCATAGGTGTGCTCGGTGGAATCAAGGGCTCGCTGATACAGAGCATCAAGTGTATTCCTGCTTGCGTGGCACAGGCGGAATCACGTGCAGCCCGCATGCAGAAGGCCGTCCTCTTAGGGTCGCTCCGTCTGCTCCGTGCGCACGACCCGAACGCAGCGTAGCCACTGATCCGATGGGTTAATCGGAAGTGGTTACGAACTCTGCACCCCCCCTCTCGAGTTCTCGGCCATTATGACGGCAACGAAACCCGATGTTAGCCGAGGACTCGGAGGGGAAAGTTACAGAAGCAAAAAAAGAAAAAAAAATAATAATAATAATTATTATTATTCTGCTGCTGCTAATAATAATTGGCCTGCTATGCTGCCAGCGAGTCCGAACGCAGGGGTTACATGGCCAGGATGCACTCTTTGTGGTGTGAGATGCATCCGGAACACGACCACCTGTCGCAGCAGAACCTGCGCGACCAGGCCAACCATCTGCGAAAAAAGGAAAATATCCACCAACCGCAGGTTCAGAGTAACACACCATCAGCCGAACCACCCTCTCCGTCACAGGCAGCGCCTCCACCTGCTGACGTGAGTACCGCACGTTTGTCGGTATCTCCTACTAAGAGGGAGGATGTAGGTCAGACTGACTCTGAACTATTACGATCGCGGTTAAGAAGCACAATTAGCTATGACGAAGGACACACTAGGCAGAGAGGCATCCATCGAAAGATCACTCTGCGGGGTAACCACCTGCCCCAAATGAATGGACTCATCGACGAGATCCTGACAGAGACGTCAGATCTCTGGACGGTGAATTGCGTTGTCTACGCTGCGGCCAAGGTTTTGGCAACCCCCCGAAAGGACTCCTCTCGGGAGGATAAAGCAGCAGCAAGGCTGAAAAAGCTGGATGCCAAGATCACGCTGGCGCGACAGCAGGCGTCGAAGATTCAGTGTGTGATTGAGTACATAACTGCCGAGCGAACCTTTACATCCAAAGTTCGGCGCATTGCGCGCAGCCTCAGGTTCAACCATCACACACTGAACAAAAACGTGTTGCTTACTATTAAGCAGCACGAGGTCGATAGGGTACGGGCGCTTACATCGGCCAAGAAAAAACTCCTGAAAAGGAGTAGAGCCGTAAGGGAGAATTCCACCTTTCTCCTTCAGCCGTCCCGTCTCTTTCGGCCTCCTCCGCCTGTTGTTGAATCCCCGCCACCCGTTCATGAGGTCGAGCGTTTCTGGAAGGATATCTACGAAACGACGAGGCCATTCAATGGAGACCGTCCGGCCATCGCACTCTTTAAAGAGTTCTGCGACCGCCAACTACACAATGTGGATGGACCCCTTTCAGTCACGGAAAGTGACGTGAAGAACGCTTTCTCTGGCAAGAAGAATTTCGCGGCTCCAGGAATGGATGCCGTGAATAGCTTCTGGTGGAAGAAGTTTACTTCTACCCACAGACATCTGGCCAGAATCTTCACGTCCCTCATCACAGGTAGAGAACCATTTCCACCTTGGCTGACTGAGGGACGCACGGTTCTCATTCCGAAAAAGGGAGACTTGTCCAATCCGAAGAACTATCGCCCTATAACCTGTCTAAACACTGTATACAAGGCGTTCACCACGATCTTGAGCGACCTTATCCTCCGGCAGATCCAGCCTGTGTGGGAGGAGGTGTACGAGCAAAGGGGGTGCAAACGAGGAGTCGCGGGATGCAAGGACAACCTGCTCATTGACAGGTGCATATGTCAGGATGCCGCCCGACATAAGCGAAACCTATCAATGGCATGGGTGGACTATCGCAAGGCTTTCGACACCACTTCGCATGAGCTTCTCATCGCCGTGCTGAAGTTGATGAAAGTCCACCCAGAGGTTGTGTCCTGCATCCAACGCCTGTTACCACTCTGGAGAACGCGCTTCGTGTTGACTTCGGGCAAACGGACCGTCTCCACTGAGTTGGTAACATACCACCGTGGCGTTTTTCAAGGCGACAGCTTGAGCCCCCTCCTGTTCCGTATTTCCCTCCTCCCCCTCTCCTTCAAGCAGAGACGAGGCCGAGGATACATGTGCGGTGTTCCTGGTGACAGGAAGCACAAGGTCACCCATTTGTTTTACATGGATGACCTTAAACTGTATGCTTCCAACGCCAAAGAACTGCACGTTGCACTGGACACCGTACATCAATACAGTGAGGATATAGGGATGGAATTCGGATTGGACAAGTGTGCATCCATCCACCTGGCGAAAGGAAGAATATCGGAGGACAAGGAAGACTCGCAACTCGTTGACGGGAACGTCGTTCGTCATCTGCAAGATGACGAATGCTACGAATACCTCGGCGTCCCCCAGCGTCGAATGCAGGAGGTAGCAGCAGTGAAGGAAAGACTCACCGCCAAGTACAGACAGACTCTCAGAAAAATCTGGAGTTCTGAGCTGTCTAGCAAGAACAAGGTTCTTGCCACGAACATGTTCGCGGTTCCGACACTGCTGTACACCTTCGGATGCATGAAATGGAATGTCAACGAGTTGCAAAACCTCGACCGGGGAACGAGGAAGATGCTGACCATCTATAGAAGTCTTCATCCGAAATCTTCCGTCGCCAGATTGTATCTCCCTCGCAGTGTAGGCGGTAGAGGTCTGTTGAGCCTGGAGTGTCTACATAACAGAGTTGTTTTGGGTACAGTTTTCCGTGTGTTCAACAGCACGGACCCCCTGCTCACTCTCGTAAGGGAGCACGAAGGTGCCGGGGTGGGGGCGTTCCTCTTCCAGGCGGCGAAGAGGGCAGCGGACGAAATCGGTCTGGACTTTGACCTGTCATCCGACGGTAACGACAGTGGCACGTCAATCGTGTCACTGAGGGCAGACGTCTTAAAGCTCGAGGTCAAAAAGGCTGAGCAGAAGACCTTGCTCAAGACGCACACCGATAAGCCCATGCATGGAGGTTTCTACCGAAACATGGAAAAACATGGGCTATCGAAGGAGCTGACGTTTGCCTTCCTTCGTTCCGCGGGTCTCAGGTCCGAAACAGAGGGTTTCGTTCTCGCGTGCCAGGATGGTGTCATCAACACTCTCGTGTACCGCCGAATGATATTCAAGGCGGAGGTGACGGACACGAGATGCAGAGCGTGCCGAGCCAAGCAGGAGACTTTGAGTCACCTTCTCTCCGGCTGCAGTTATTACGCGCAATCAGCGTATTTAACTAGGCACAATGCAGCTCTGCGAGTGTTGTATTTCCACCTTCGACATCATTACGGCATCGACGAAGTCCATGTGCTGCCCTATGCCCCTGGAGATATTGAGTCCGTCGTGGAGAACGACAAAATAAAAATCTGGTGGAATTACTCATTCCCCACCACCAGGCAGTTGGAGGCGAACAAGCCTGACATCGTTCTCCTCGACCGCCAATCTCGTTCCATGTTCGTAATCGAGTTTTCGGCTCCGGCCGAAACGAACTTGGACGCGAAAGAGGCGGAAAAACGGACGAAATATCAAGACCTGCTGTTCGAACTTTGGCAGATGTACCCGGGACACTCTGTAAAACTAGTAGTCCTAGTCATAGGTGTGCTCGGTGGAATCAAGGGCTCGCTGATACAGAGCATCAAGTGTATTCCTGCTTGCGTGGCACAGGCGGAATCACTTGCAGCCCGCATGCAGAAGGCCGTCCTCTTGGGGTCGCTCCGTCTGCTCCGTGCGCACGACCCGAACGCAGCGTAGCCACTGATCCGATGGGTTAATCGGAAGCGGCTACGAACTCTGCACCCCCCCTCTCGAGTTCTCGGCCATTATGACGGCAACGAAACCCGATGTTAGCCGGGGACTCGGAGGGGAAAGTTACAGAAGTAAAAAACATAATAATAATAATAAGTTATAAATAAATTTCATTTGTATTTTCAACCAAAATGCAATTTAACATTTTTATTTCAAGGACAACTTATCCTAAGTTGACATTTGATTTTAATGCAACATAAACAATCACATCCTGTCGAGAGACCTTAAAGTGAATTTCAATATTACACATGTTTTCGTTGACCAAATAAGGGATGCAAAAAGTGCAGAAGAAAGATGATATTACGAAACTTAAAAACCATTTACTCTTTTATTTCAAGATTCGATTACTCGCGATTTCCATTGCTTCATTAACGTTTGACAGTTAATATCTTAAAATATTCAGAGCGAATTTAAACATATGCGCCTCGAATTGAAGCTATCCTCATTTTGTTTTATGAGAAAATAATATTTCACTCTCGGGAATATTTCAGCCATCTTGAGTGAATTATAAAATTTTCAAATAAATTGTGACTAACCCCCATTACTATGGCTTCAAAGAATTCGTAACATGTAAACGTAGACCTGGGAAATTTTTGTACCCGAGGATCTCTCCTTGGAGCAGTTAATCAGATAATTTCACTAACGAGCAATTTCAAAAATATTCATTTCCTTGACCGGCAATGTTAACGGAATGCAATTTCACGAGAGATCTTAAAGAGATGTTAGCAGCAAACAATATAGGCAGAAAATATTGACAGCTTCCTTCGTTTCGAGGTACTTAACAACGCACCAAACACGCCGTATCTGTTCAGGGTGTCGAGAACTGGGCCTCTCCTCCGTATTTAAACAAAAACAACTCAACGTAATGGTAATAAAAATGTCTCAAACAATTACCTGTAAATCAGTTCAGGAATTAATACGCTTTAAATTAATTTACAAGTGACTGAAAACGATACCTCGGTTTTCGAGAAACGTATGCATGTTCTATACTTTCCTCTTCATCTTCCTCCCTTATCTTTATCCTCTCTCCTCTCAGAGCATAATGCCCTGATGGACGACATCGAAACGTCGGCCGAGATGGACAGTTTGACCCTAATGGAAAACCCGAATAACCTTCAATTTGAAAGCGCAAATAAATCATCTAAGAACTGTGGAGACCGTCGAAATGAATTTTATTCTTTCCGGAAAAAACATCAAACCTTACAAGTCTTACAGTCTGCATACCGTACCATCTCGAGTAAGCTGCACACTTATTTCCAAAACCGGTGAAAGAAATACACTCCAGATTTCACGAGCAAACCGAGAACTTGCGTAGGTTATATAAGTTGGCCTCAATGAGCCAAATTCAAGATTTCATCACGTTTTCCGGAGACGCAATCCTTGAAATGGTCTTCAAAGACAAAACAACCTGGTTGGGCGCTGAATTTTCTTCGACGCCCATCACGGCGGAAAGCGCCCGTCTTTGCTTTCCTCTTTCTTTCGTTCTTCGGGACATAAGGGAAAACCTCATCTGGCGCATTCGTATGGGCATGTTTTAGTGCACAAAGAAACAATAAACCATTCCTTATTCACTGAGCCGTACCGTCCACGTAAAACGTTTCAGTGCATGCTGATGCCTAAGGCACGTTCAGAACGGGGAGCTTGAACAGGAGCCGTGACGTCACAACATGACGACGGTACATTTTCGGCGGGAAACATTTTGCTGCGTATGTGGACTTAAAAAAGAAAATGGAATCCTAACATATGCTAGAGAGTTATGCATAAGTTAAGTAGATCAATTTTGTTATTGATTTTAAAAAATTGGATATGAGCCCATACACCTAGTAAAGAATAATATCCCTGGGTTGGTAGTAGTTGGTCCATATTTGAAGCCGTTGAGGAATGGGGAGGTGTTTTTCAGTGTGTGTTTATGGAAGCCATTCACCACAAGTTGGGAAAAAAGGGGCGATGAGTTTGCTAACGGAGAGTGTCTCTAAAAAGGAGATGGTGTTGCCTTATGAAGGGTCGAAAAGTGTATTTGCCTCCATTTACGTGCAGTACCGCATCAATGCTGCTGTCCGTTCCCTCAACGAGGCCTATTTAAAATGAGTTACCTATTCTGTGAGTTGTCTTTTTAGCTGCTTTTGGCTCACCCAATGGACTGTTATTTTAAAACAGCTAAGACCATCTCTCTTTCCCCTCGGTGAATTGGGACTATCCATCTTTAACAGTGCTTACATGCCAGCATTTCCTGGCCACAGTTACTATGGTACACTTCAGCGTGGCATTTGTTCATTAGCTTCATTGGGCTAGTCTTATACTCCTGGTGTTGTTTCCCCATTGCTGGATTATTTCCTTGAGTATCATCCACGTATGAATTGTGAATAATATCACTATACTTTTCATTGCACTATATTTGAATGAGCCTGGTGTACTCGTAATGTGGTCTGTAGACACTGTACTTTTGCATAGCATGGATGACCATTGTCATTAGGAGGCTAAAGAATTGCTGTAGGTTTCCTTGAGTAGAGCCATTCCATAGCAACGGGTACCAGATGGGAAAAAAACTAAAATACATTTCTTGTTATAAAGTCTGTTGAGGTGCATAAAAAAAGATCCAAATAATTGAGTCCTAAGACAATTATACAACTTAAATATTGTTTTTTAGTTATACACTCATTGTTGCACAGCTGTTGCACGAAAACAGCTGATATTTAGCATTAAAATGGAATAATGAAAATCGCCATTTTATTGTTTCATTGTTTGGAGTTTATGAGGTTATGTTCTCAACTTCATTTTAAACTGGTGTTCTTCAAGTTTATGAATGTAAGTATTGCTTTATTTAATTATGTTAGTACTCTTTGTTCAATGTCACATCCGATTAAAAAACATTTCATTTTTACCGGTACACCTACATTATACAATTAATAATATTGAATGGAATGCTAAAGTAAGAAGAATGGTTTACTCTACTTACCCCGTTGAGAGAAAAAAACAACTTGGATTACTTTTTGTTTGATAATTTATGTTAAGGAAAGCGTCACATCCGGTACAGAATACACATGAATCTGGTGGCACCACATAGACACATAGGTAACAGGTTTTTCTAATGACCTGTGTTTATTTTTAGTTTGTGATGGATGCTGTACATCCCAAAATGAAGGGAAGAATGAAGGGTTGGAGGGGGAAGACAAAGCAGAATAATGAAGAAAAAGGGCAGCAATATCTGGGAATTGATAAGAATAGAAACAGGATAAACAGAGCCGAGCAGAATGATAAACTAAAAGATAGCAATGCTCTCTCATTGGAAAAAAGAAGAAAAGACGCGGAAAGACAAGCAAGAGAAGAAGAAAGGGAAAACGTTGGCCATTTCAGAGTCTAAGCCTAGTGATAAAAAACTAGGTACATATAAGAGCTCTCGTACGCTCGGTAAGGCGATAAAAAAGTGGAAGATTGATTGCCTAAAAGGCCAGGAAAGAAGCAAGCTGTAGTTAGACATTTAGTAGAAAACACATTTGGTCAAAAACTAGCCAAGGACCTGTTCAAATCCAAAAAAAAGTTGCGTCGAAGAAGCTCTCAGAAGAATGTACAGAAGCTGTCGTAAAATTTTACAATTGTGATGACATTAAGCCGACAAGCGCCTGGAAAACGGGATGTCAAATCAGTAAAGGATAAGACAACTGGCAAACGATCCTTAAAGCAAATAAGGCATTTAGTTATCGGAATAAATGAGGCCTGTGAGTAGTTTTAAAAAATACATCCTGAACATAAAATTTCAAGATGTAAATTTTATGACTTAAGACCCGCAAACATCCTGCCAGTAAGTCAAATGCCTCAGTCGGTTTGGCATGTAAGTACCACGTTAATTCTACATTGTTGTTAGAAACCGTGTCTAATGCCCGGTTTCACCAACGACGATTAGCCCTTGATCGAGGATCATTCTTGAGTTAACCGCTGATTGCGTTTCACCTACGACAATCAGCGATGATCGCAGATCAAAATCGTCGGTCAAGTTGATCGTAGATTTTGGCCGATCAAATCCACAATCAACCAACATGGCGGAAATATTGTCTTCACCTCAGGAAAAAACAGAAGTCGTACTTAATTATTTGAAATGGTGAGGAAACCACAAGCTAGTCGAATCAAACCCGCACGATGTGTACGAAAATAATGAAGTTTTATATCTTATATTATCCTGCAATTGATTCCAACTCACTTTATGGTTGGAGACTGGTTACTTAAACCTAACAATAGAAATTTTTCGATTTACACTGAACTAGCATTTAATATGATTGATGCATTGTGCAATGAGAATTGTTCAGGTAAATTGTACCACGTTCTCGCAAGATTCGTTTAAATTTAGCGGGTTCTCAACATGAGAATCACGAAAATCGCAACCTTCGCAAAGGAGTTGTGACCGCTGTTGTCGAGATAGTGGCGATAGTGGCTTTTTGTGGAGGTTTTTCACTTGTTGGTGGGTTTTATCACATTATTATAGTTGCATACTGTAACATTGTAAACATTGTAACATTGTAAACATAAACCCAAGGTCTACTCCACAACAATATCGACAACAATCTCGTCGTGGGGGGCCGTCGCTAGGGACGCCGAGGAAAAAGGAGGTTAACAATGGGAATGGGGGAGTAAGAAGGAACCGGCGGTCGGGAGCGGACGCGCGCGGCGTGTGCCAGAGTAAGGGAGAGCTATTGGACCGGGGTGCCGCGAGCCTGGGGGAGACTGACCTTGGACGGCGTGGGATTGCAGGAGGCCTGGTGCACGCTGAGGGAGAGTTGGATTTGACCTTGGGTTGTGTGTGTGCTTGTGTATGTAGTGGTGAGTGGATTGGGCCCGATAATATTTTGAAACTAAATATATTGTGGTGAACTTGATACTGAGGGTGATGCACGCATTTTGATTTGATTGTGTGTGTTACATTTTGGCGCCCAACGCGGGGCACGACTACTCGTAGCAAATAGAGACCACGGGAGACCTGAGACAGGAAATTTCAAAATGGCTGGCGTAATTAAAAAGTTTTACGAACTGAAAAAGACAGATTTACAGAACGTATTGAGGGATAGAGGATCAACAATACAGGGTGCGAAATTCGAATTGCAGGAACGGTTGAAATTGCTGTTGGAAAAGGAAGGCTTGGATATAGAAACCTATGAGTTTGAATTGCAGACAGGAATACCTGGGGAGAATGTTATGCAGGCAATGATAAATGAATTGTTAAAAGAAATGCAAGGTTTGAAAAAGGGGCAGGAAGAAAGAGACGAGCAGTTAAGGGAAGAACTGAAGAGAAGGGATGAAGAGTTAATGGAGAGGCAGAAGAAGATACAGGAAGATTGGACAGCGTTGCAACAAGAGTACGGTGGGAAGATAGCCGAACAAGAGAAGAAGATAGAAGAAGTACGCGACCAGGTAGGAGAGGTAGTCGCTGAGGTAGGAGCTAAATTAGGCGAGACGTGCGTTAAGTTAGGAGAGCTAGGTTCGAGCCACAGCAGTCTAAAAAACGGTGTAAATAAAATGAAGGAGAAGATGGAAGAAAACGAGGAGCAGATCAAGCAGATGGCATCGAGATTAAATCAACAATCCATCAGCAATGGGGCTGATCTCGACGAGGCCATAATACAGGACATCATAAGGCGTATTAAGGAGGATTGCGCCCGGCTAACCGCTGTACCACCAGCGGCAGGGGCTGTACAGATGAAGATCCCAACATTCGATGGAAGACCGAACTCGAGACCCATGAGATACCTTCAGGAGCTGCGAGAGTACCGGGAAATATACCGCTTGTCAGAAGACGACGCCCTACGCGTGATCAGACAAGGAATGATCGGGAATGCTGGAGAATGGTTTGCCGCGACGCAGCATTTGTATGAGGACCTCACGACATTCCAGACGATATTCCAGAAGCAGTATTGGGGGGAAGAGCGACAGATGGGAGTGAGAAGAGCCCTAGACACCGGGAGATTCCAAAGTAACGGGAGTCAAACTCGCGTGGAATACGCAACCGGTAAAAAAATAAGCGCAGCCAGAGAACTAACACCGCCGATCGAGGATAGAAACTTGATTTATCTCTTAAGGCAACATTTCGGGGTGGAAGTTAATATGGGAATGATAGCGCACAACGTAAACACGCTCCCAGAATTTTTAACATTGCTTGATAGATACGACGGTATTCATCGGGAAGATAACCATCGTAGGGCACCCGGACAAGGAAGATCAGAGGACCAGCATCCCAGGGCCACTGAGGGGCGCCCATGGACCAGAAGAGCACCAGAGAATGATTACCGGCGAAATGAGAGATGGAAAGCGAGGAAGAAGAGCGCGGACGAACCCTCGGAGAAAGCATCAGAGAAACTTGCATGAACGACACTCACAACACGACAACGGGAGTGACGCCGACTGAGGCACATACAGGCCGAAAGCCAGAAAGGGCTTGGGACGAATGGCTAGCGGTAGAGAAAGAGGTGGGAGCAGATATCCCACGCATGATAGAAAAAATTAAGGAGAGAATGGTTAAACAGGGAGAAAGAAATGCAAAGCGACACCGCGACAAGAAAGGGCGCAGGTCTGTACCACTGAGGGAAGGAGAGATGGTATTAGTACGTACATGTCCCGTCTCAGACAAGGAAAAGGGTATATATCACGGATTTCTGCCGTTGTTCGAAGGGCCGTTCATAATCCGTGAGTTTCGAGGCGCAGCCACTTGCTTACTTGTCCATCCAGCCACAGGGAACGTGAGGGGTGTATTCCACGTATCCAACTTAAAAAGGTTTAACCAGGAAGGAGACGACGTAAACACTGTTTAAAACACAAAACACTGGGTCACGACACACGCAAACACCACATCCGTTTTGAACCAATTTCAAAGGCAGACTAGATCTCAGACTAGCAAGGGAAGAGTATCATCGCGAAATCATATCGGAAACAAATACATTGTAACAGACTGCGGCGCGAGGCGCTCATGAAATGTAATATAAGAAACGATTAAAAGATTGACTGCACAGGTTACAGTGTAGCTTAAAGGTATTAAATGTCTTGTGTATGGATGTGTCAAGGGTTATTTTTCACTATGTACATATATGTACCGAATGTGTCATTGGCCGCGGTGGACTGGACTAGGTGGCGGCGGAAGAACGCAAGATACATAGTGTACTGGGAGGACGATGAGACATTGTGGTCAAGATACCACGTGTGAATTTGTTGTGTTGTGTGGGGGGAGTGTCGCGCAGTGTTTACAAACAAAGGGCATGTGATGCGGAGTAGTGTCATCAATAGACCATGGGTATAAACTTGCTAAATAAATCTACGGTAATGACACGAAGAGTTTACAAGTGCTTTAATGTTTCAATGATTCTATAAACATGTCAGAGGTTATTGATTTGAGCATTTATTATTGTTGTGAATATTTATTTCGGGAGTTCTGATGTTACGTTCTGCAATGTGGTCTGATTGTTAAGGGTTCACATCTATAATTATTTGGTTGAAATTTGAATGTTTGGTGACGGTTTATATTTGTAATTTAAGAGACAATTTTGCATATCACTCTAAAATAGATATATATCTAAATAGGAATTCCACGTATGTGGGGTCAATCTTTTGAAGGCGTTGGGGCCAAGAGCGTACTCCAATCATATGTTGATAAAAGGAATCTGATGTTAGTCAACATGAAATATGGGGGATATTATTTGAAGGCTCCGAAAGAAATAACTTGTTGACGGCATTATTTCTTTCGTGGGGCTAATGTAACATTGTAAACATTGTAACATTGTAAACATAAACCCAAGGTCTACTCCACAACAATATCGACAATAATATCGTCGTGGGGGGCCGTCGCTAGGGACGCCGAGGAAAAAGGAGGTTAACAATGGGAATGGGGGAGTAAGAAGGAACCGGCGGTCGGGAGCGGACGCGCGCGGCGTGTGTCAGAGTAAGGGAGAGCTATTGGACCGGGGTGCCGCGAGCCTGGGGGAGACTGACCTTGGACGGCGCTGGATTGCAGGAGGCCTGGTGCACGCTGAGGGAGAGTTGGATTTGACCTTGGGTTGTGTGTGTGCTTGTGTATGTAGTGGTGAGTGGATTGGGCCCGATAATATTTTGAAACTAAATATATTGTGGTGAACTTGATACTGAGGGTGATGCACGCATTTTGATTTGATTGTGTGTGTTACAATACGAGCAGATAAGTAATCTGTGATACGATATTGACGTTTTTCTTGCAGTTATTGATATACACGCCAATAATGATAAGTGAGTCACTAAAAGTTATCAGCTGACAACCTCAATTGAATTTTTTGTAGTTACTTTTTTCTATCTGTGCGTGTACCAAGACTTGTGAAACGTAGTTTCGAGATTTACAAATGGTTTACCGATTTAATTACTGTGTATTAGGTTCCGCTTTGGAGTGAATTGCTCAACCTTAATGATGAGCCCTCGTCCAGTGTAGCTTTTGCATACAGTTCATGCTATTTTTTGCATCTTTAATGCATCCGCCATGTGGACAACTGTTTCTATTTCCACCTATATATATGTTTTTAGATTTACGGGATGAAGTTTTCCTCCTTTTGAACGGGAGTCTGAAATGAGAATGTTGACTTATTTGTTGCAAGCGTTAAATGATCTAGCCTAATTCTATCCAGTAATTGCTACCGATGTTTGTATGTGTACATTTAATAAGCGAAACAGAATCCTCATTCATATAGCAAAACAGTGCTAGTGACTTAATTTCAACTTTCTTCACCTTTATTTTTAGCACAGAAACACTGTAGAATAACATCTTCAATAAAGGTTGAATACAAAGTAGAGACCTCCTTGGATATTTTTAATGTTAATTTTCAACATGAATGGCTGAATGGTTATGTGAAGAGTAAGTGGAGAAGTTATCTTTGATACGATATTAACGTTTCTCTCGAAGATTTTGATTAACACGCCAAGAATGATAAGTGGTGCTGAAAATGATTGTGATACAATGTATATTGATTGACACTTTAGTATTTAGCTTTAGGAAGTGATTGATGCCTTGATGTAGTTCATCCTTCAAAACAACCAATTATAATACCCAAATATGTTTGCTCAAATGCTCAGTATGACTGCAAAAGAAATGAGATATTGGTAGTAAAGCAGGTCAAGTTTTAAATGAGAGCAATGAATGACAGTGTTTAGATATTCAAGCATTGACTAACTGCAGAAATTTTCATAATGCCGAGAAGTAGGTAAAGTTTCTTTGAAAGCACCGATTTCCTTTTTATATTACAAAAATGTTACAATAGAATACAAAGAGTCATTAGCTAATATTATGTTAATATAATATATAGTAATATATAATCATGTGTGCCGTTCATGTGCATAAGGTGTTATGCCATATTATTAAGCCACCAAGTGTGTCTATCAATTCTATGTCGGTGGTGTAACCACAATAAATTTTCTTAATTACATAATACCCCTGGTTCAATGTATTTTGCTACTTGTTTGGCATTTATTGGCATGCGGCATTTGGTCGCATTATACTAATAACGATTCTATTGCAATTACTTGATATATTTTTTCCTTGCACACTTTGTGGTTCATAAATTAAGGTATCTTCCTTCAGTAGCAAGAAATTTGGAAGATGTATATCAATATATGGCCTCCTGTATTTTGCTATGAAAAAATATTTTCATTGAATTAAGTTCAGTTTTGTAAGAATTTCATTTCATGTATACTTTAGAACATGTCTATTCTGTTTTATTTAGTAACTACCTTCTCATGTCATATGTGATGACACTATGTCCCAAGGTTTGAGAATAGTTGGCATTTTTTAAAACTTCATACAACCATTATCATTGCTGTGCCAGAGCTCTTTTGGAACAAACTTAATACCTAATAGTTTTCTCATGTTGGAAAGAAACAGGCCATGGTAATTATTAATTTTCAAATAAATAACAGAATGCTAGTAAGTAAGCGTAAGTTATTTAGAGGCTGCTTTACCAGTATTTTTTGCATAGGTATGTGTTGTGAAGGTACTAATGAAACTGTTTTTCAAAGGTTACTTGTTACCATAAGTTATTCTTGGATTGAGACAACTTTTTGATTATAAAGTATAGTAGCACGGGAAAATGGAGTAGAATTATTGAGACTGAAAAATCCATTTTTATTGAACCAGAGCTGCTCTCCCATATGCCAGTAGGTATTTCTAGGTTTTAGCGAGTCTCTGCAAGTAGGAAAAATCAAATCTTATCCCAACACTTATATCACTGGAATCATTATTTAGTTTTATACCTCAACATTTGAAGAGGATATTTGCATTTGCCAAAATGTTTTCTGTATAAGGACATCAAAGCATTAGTATGCATTCTTCTTTAAGGCTGGTGTGTTTTCTTTTAAGTCGATGAAATCTCATGTTGTTTGTCTTGTAACTGGGCTAGCACTAAATCCAGCAAAATAAGTAATTGGCCATTGATATCTTTGCTAGCTATTGTAGTTTAATAAACTTAGTTAGGATGTGAGCATAAGAATTTAATTTTCTACATATTGCTGAAAGAAAATATAGAAAATAATTATAGTTTAATATGCATTATCTCAATAAATGTAACATATAAGAGTCCTCTGGTGACTTACTCCTATTAAATCAAATATTATAATGTGTCCAAATTTAATCAGATCATATGTTCTGCATCCCAATATCATGATAATTACTATGCACATAGGTTGGTGGAATTTATCCAAGTGCAATCTATAGGTAACCTTCATGGCTGGTTTTATATATGCAATACTGGTAGCAATCCGAATAATCTTTTCTATCATATCATAGACACTTGCTGTTCTAACTTAGCTAGAAATATTATGAAGGCCTCAGGTAAAGCCCTTGATGTGAGTTATGTATTGAGGCATTTTAACATAGGAGCTAAATGTAATGGCTCTGACTGATTAATAAAGTTATATATGATTTGAAGTTAAAATACTTTTTATTGGTGAATGTAACGGACTCAACAAAGCCTCTGCAGGACAATCAAGAGAATTTCTAAGTCTATAGTAATTATAGTAAAATTTCCTGCTAGAGGAATGGACCTTTACAATATGAAAGAAGATTATTTAAAAATAGCTTGGTTTTCTGGGGCAGTTGGTGCTGTAGACTATGCTGACACAGACACAATCATCTGTACAGGATGAGACAAGAGGCAGAATTGACTAGTAATAGAAAATACTGTTTTTCTAACGATTTTAGCCTGAGGCTGAACAATTTGGTGGTCAGATGACCAGACTCTACATGTGACAGTGCATAATTTAATTTAACGCTTTTAACAAACACAGATTTTGAAAACAGGGATACTAGCGATGAATTTTTTTTGGGTGCCCTAAGTTATCGTTGCCCACTCCCTGTTTGAACCTTGCTACGGGAAGGGAAAGTCATTACAACATTTCTCACATCTAAATTACATTTATAATGGAGTGCTGTATTGGGGTAGTTAAGAGGTGTTCATCACCATGCTGACCACTGTGGGTCAAAATAGATAACGTTCTGGTTTTCATCATAGCCTCTGGAATTGTAAATAGTATAGTAAAAATTTAAAGATGATGAATGTTTAGAGTTTTTCTGTGAATGCTTCACACTTTCCTGAAGGTAATTGGCCAATTGGAATGGAAGAGCCATCTGGGCTTCAGCCGAGAATTCCTTATTTAATGGTTCATTTACAACAGCCTATATGCATGACTGTAAAGGAAGTTAATACAATACACATTGTAAAAAAGAATAGGTCGTTAAAGCATAAATTTAAGAGCAATTTCCATTTTTTCATAATCATAAATGGTCAGTGTTACACTTTCGGTAACCAATTATTTTAAAATAAAAAGAAAAGGTAAGTAATACTCGGCAGAGAATCGACCTTAGATTCATGACCCTTCAGTTATTAGGTAGGGATACATAGTTGTAAATTTTCCATTCAAGATTGGACATGATCTACGTACATGACCATTTGTAAATTACGGGGCTTGATAATTAAGTTTGGGATTTCTGAATAAATAGTTGAATTACCAGGCAAAAAATTCTCTGAGTTTTGCCAGATTAACCTTTTCAATTTAATTTCAAGTTTTTTGTTCTCGAATCCAATGCACCTCATCTCTTGTAACTTTTTATTTAATATTTCAATTTTTATTAATTACTGTTCATCAATTATCGGGAGAACAATTTTTGAGAATACATACTATTTACGATTGACACTCTTCCTATTCCGTCGAAATCCTTTGTTCATAATAGTTTTTCAACTGCTTGTATGTTCTTAATGAGTTTTTTGGTAGGCACTAATTGACCCTACTAATTCATCCTAATCATTCCGCTCTTCCTAATATGTTACATATCGAGTGTTTTCTTATTTTCCAACATATAATATCCCTCTAAGTAGAGAAACAGATAATTTTCCAATTCCGAAATGAAACATTGCATGCAAAAGACATATTTAAAATATCGCGGTCCTCAGGAAATATAGTACAGAGGTCACGTGACGATGACCACCAATAGGCAAGCATCTTACGACTCTATGAGAATATTTACGTGACATGATTGCCGATCTTGATCAACGATCAACTGTTGGTGAAACGGATGCGAGATTCGATCCCCGATCAGAGATCAACTGATCGTCGATTAAGGAGAGCTTGGTGAAACCGGGCATAGGTCTGATGGCAACATTCCTCCGACACATCAGAAGTTGTTACCTGCTATTTGTTGTAATGAGGAAAATGAGTCAAGTACGTTCAATAGATGTGAAGACTGTATATGACGTTAGAGACATTTTGAGCAAAGACTGTGATCTGACCAAGCAAGTGAAATGGAAGCAATGGTTGAAGGATGAGACAAATCGCCCGAATCTTACAGAAAATTCAAGTACCTTGGGTGAGGCTATAACAGAAATGAATTCAAAACTTAAAGGTTTTAAAACACACACTTTCATCAAAAGAAAACAGTCTCAATGTTTTAATGAGGCTAAGGAAGCACTGAAAGATAACTCAGAGAAAATAGTTATGCACGTTGACTTTGCTGAAAACTATCCTCTAGTGGAGCAGAGGGTGAAATACAGAGTGCACACCGGAGTCACAACCAAGTTACAGTATTTACTAGTTGTGTACGGCGCTTGGATTGTGTGTATTCTTTTGTCATTGTCAGCGATGACTTTGATCACTCAAAATACTCAGTGTGGGTATTCATTAAAGAACTTATCAAACAAGTAATGATCCTAATTCCCAAAGTAGAAGAAGTGGTCCTTTTTTCTGATAACTGTGCTGGAAAATTTAAAAGCAAGTTCGCAGTTTCAAATATCTGTTCTTCGGCAAATGATTTTGCTATTACTGTTTCTGAATGGAACCTTTTTGCAGCCAGTCACGGAAAAGGGGCTGTCGACGGAGTTGGCGGGTGTGCCAAACGGAGTGTGTGGCTGAAAGCTGTCCAAGGACGACAGACCAATGTATCAACAGCTGAAGATTTTTATGGTGTGTCAGCAGCAAAATACAATGACATAAAAACATTTTTTGTTTCGAAAGAAAATGTGGAATCTTTTGTTCCCTTTCTTGATCAGAGGTGGGAAAAAGTAGCTGAAATCACTGGAATAAGATCAATGCATCATTTCAGATGTATGATGAAGATCATTTACTCATCAGCAAGTTTTCTGGTACTGTAATGGAAAAAGTAAGAATTAGGCTCAGTAAAGAAAAAAACTGAAGACCAATAGCAAACGCTTGAGGTACAATGATGTATATTCTGACACTTCAGACGATGACTCTGCAGGGGATTTTATTAGAACTGAAATGGACAAAGAATCTCACATAAGTACTTACAAAGAGCCATTAAAAGTGCCTACAAAGGAAACAGTTGTTCCTGGGACATGGTACATATTGGTGCGGCTCATTGGTGCTCTCGGGGCAATAAGTACAAGTGTGTTGGGATTTGCCATTTGAGTGGAGTCCGAAGCGAATGGTGAGGCCTGCTTTGTGTTCTTGAAGTGTTATGGAAAGACAAAACGACAGTTTGTAACTGATGACACCGATGAAAGAATTATATCTTTAAAGGATATTTTGTTTATTATAAACGAACCTATTGTTACAACAGCAGGAAACACTGTCATTTACAAATTTCCTGAGCTATTAGATGTGGGAGGATAAAACCATACATTAGGCTTCAACATTTCTACAGCGAGTCTAAATAGGACTTTATTGTAAATGGACCAAATGATTTCATTTATGTACTGTAGTCTAAATGTTTTAACTCATATTTAACTCAAAAAATAGTTTCGAATGATAACAGTTTTAGGTTCCAGCCTAGGTTTGAACTTACACAAGTTATTCAGTTTTCTCAATTATTAATATGACTAATATTATTTTCTGCATAAATATAAATTGTAATACATGTTTTTGAGTTTCCTTAATAGGATATCACCATTTTTAATAAAAACTCAGTGCCAAACTGCCATTGTATCTTTGAAATACAAAGAGGCACTTTAGTGTCACATCCGGTACGTCACATTCGATACAAAGAATGTGAATTACTTTTTAAATGTTAAAACGGGTAATAATGCACACAAGTAACATGAAGTGTAATGGTATCTAATAATAGCAAAATGGGACAGAGTAGTAATTTAATTTTTTGAGATTTTTCACTCAAAGCAATTGACAGAGTTTAACACAAGTGTACTTAGGAATCAGGAGATGGCTACTGTCTTGGTCACATCCGATGCATACCTTTTAAGAGTTAATATATAGAATAGGCTTGCATTCCGTTTTCATCGCACTTTGATATTAATCTGAGTGGGTGACGTCTAATATATTCCAACTACAATACTCAAAATATGCATTTTTTTAGAGTATACATTCTCACTAAAAAGTGTAGAAATGTCACATCCGGTAAAAAAAGAATGGCTGAGTAGTTACCATAGATAATTTTAGTGATCACAGTATATTTAAAACTCAAATGTATTTAAATGAACCTGTTGCACTAGAAGTGTGGCGTGTATTTGTACTGTACTTTTGCAAAGCATGGAGGATGCTCCTTAGCATTCGTAGGCTAAAGAATTGTCTTTCCTTGTGCTGTAACGATTGATAGTTTCAGTGATCAGTATACTTTTTATTTAACTGAACATATTTTGCAATACAATTGAGTTGCTGGGACCACGTGCACATATATTCTCGGCCTTTCTGCATTGCATCGAGGATTGTTTCTTTATGGAGTTTCTGTTTTGTACATTTCTTTATGTAGCATTTCAATAGTCTTTGTATCAGTTTCATGACAATGTATTACGATGAACCTGTTGTACAATAAATGATTTTCTATTTTAAATTGTACTATTTATTCATGCGAATAGCTTTCCTTGGCGAATAAATCGCTAATCGAAGAATGATTTATAGAATGGCATTAAGTGTGCCCATTAAGATCTCTTAAGATAAATTTATTCCTGTGTTACAGTTACTTTCGAACTGATATTCAAATACATAGTTGGATTTAGCGCCATAGTCTAATCTGACGGCGAACCGGCCACCAGAGAGCAGCACTGAGTTCTGTATTTCAATAGGGTAGAGGGAAACTGCAGAGCCCTGGCTGGTCCGAATCAGCTTTAGGGAAACCGTCCTGGTCCATGAAATTGAAACATATTTCCCCCAAATGCGTAGTGAAAACCAATATTTAGGAATATGCAGGTAGTATTACACGGTAATTACCACATGGGGTATCACCAGTGACGTCATCCGTCCTGCGCCCAATAAAATATCGTTTCTCGGCGATGACGAAATCTCACCCAATTTTACATTTAACCTTTATTAAACACATTTCATTCCTCGTCAATTTTACGATATTTTGTATTTTTTTATCATCTGTTTGTCAAAAACTACCGTATGGACGCAATAGAGCACAATTATAATTTAGATGTGGAGACCCGAGTGTGCGACTTCAAAATACACATACAATTCAGCACTCAGATTCAGCACAACTGCCTTGGACACGCCTCGAGATCATTATTAAGGCATGGAATTCTAATGCACACTGTTTAAGGAATTAATTTAAAATAATGAACCTGAGCAAAAGTCCCTAAGGCGAAACTTTAAGAAAGCTTCAACGTTAAGCACTGTTTAACAAGACATCTGTAATACTCGACACTTAATTCTACACCACAACGATCAGAGTTGTAGCGATGCGAACCGTTGTTAAAGGGGCCGACCAATGACATGACCATCGAGAATGCATTCTAATTCACCGAGAATATATTCTCATTGGTCATGGCGCAGAGTTCCTAATGGATCGTTGTCCGGAAACCCATGGACGGAGTTGAGTGCATTTAAATGTGGAACATTATTTGTGTAATGTGTAATAATGGTTGAATTTATAACATTTAACTTTTTTCAATAGGCACAGACGCCGCTTTATGAGTCATTCCCATTGAAATATAAACAGTATTTCGTGGGAATGGCGATCAAATTAATCCGAATAAACTGTTTTCATCGTGTTTCAACCATTCTCGCGTGCATTAGGCAGACATTAGCGGAAAAGAAATCGTGGAAAAAAGGATAATACTGCTCACGTCTGCTATGCGCTACACGCTTTTCCTGTGAGGAGGCTGAGTGTAGATCAATGTAGATTCAATAATCGATGAAGAGTAGTAGACATGAGATCAATGAATCTCTTGTTTCAGGGACAGAAAGAGGAAATAGGAACGGTCTTCATTCTCAGGGCCCAAACTATGGACTCATGTCCACCATCTTACTAATACTATATAAAAATCTAGTGGTGAGTCTGTCTGTCTGTTACTCAATCACTCATAAACCACTGAATCGATTGACACAAAATTTGGCAGAACGATACTTGATATACCTGGTTCACACATAGGCTATAAGGGCCTTGGGGCCCTACAAGACCCTCAAGTGGACCCATTTAACGCCAAAAACTGGCCTTGGAAGATAATTCTTGCCTGTATTAGAAACACGTAAAATATACCTATACTGAATGTACAACAATCATGGGGTCGCAAGTCACGCTGGGGCCCCAGAGGGCCCTAAGGTTCCAAAAGAATGATTTCTTAAAAGCCTCATAAGTATCGAACGAGTGAACCAATTTTAGTGAAATTTTCACACACGGGATCAGTTTAGCTTATTTAAGGAAATTGGGACTATATGGAAGGCACCTGGGCCCTAAGGGCAGCGTATTTGGGCCGTCTGGTGTCTTATGTGTTTGAAAAACTCAAGTCTAAACATTTTGTGCGAATTTCCACAGAGAAAATATCATCCGCCTTGACCGGGATCCCGGTCAAAGCGGATGATTTTTATTTACCCTGTGGAAATTCGCACATGTGTGCATTGCGGGTGACTCCGTAAAAGTGGAACTCCGTGGCTAGTCCCGGATAACTTAAAATTTGTCTAAACATTTTGGTTCAAGTGCCGTGGTTTCTCTTTTTGCATATTTTAATTAGCTCTACTATAGGTAGAAGGCTATAGTTTTCGCCATTAGATGGATAAAAGATTACAGTTTCTTCTTTTTACATTAAATGTTCTTACACGATTAAAATTCCCTAGAAATCGCGTTTTTAATGTCAAAATCATGAATTTTACTTCTGTCAACAATAGGATATTTCCTTGGTAACCGTGGAATTAGCATTAGCTTTAGAAGGGAAATGGGACCTTTACAATGGCGGCTGGGTTTTATATCTAGAGATAGGTATTACAATGGAAATCTAGGCCGTATACTAAAATTTTGCTGATTACGATATTTTCAGGGATATTTTTGCCTTAAATTGGCAAAATTCATCTCAAGTGGACTAATTTAAGTTGGACCCATGATAAGCAGGAGAATGCCACGATGTTATATTAATGCGACTAACCTCTGGAATGCAAATGGCCTGTAGTTTAATTTCTAAATGTTACAGCAAAAGAACTTTGAAACTCGTCAAGCATAATATAATGCAGTTTTCATCTGCTGAATAAAAAAATGAAATTAAAACTATAGCTGATTTGCCCTAGAAAAAAATACACCTCAAGAGTAACTCGAACCTACAACCTTTATTTCATTCCCTAGTTCCCCCATCATAGTCTTTCTTTCATCCCCCGTTGAATTTCAACGGGTACCTTTGCTAGTATAAAACAAAGGAATTTCCTTATTCGACGAATGCGTCAAGGAGTTGGCGACTGAATTAATCGACGGCATCCAAAATCGATTTTCTAACGGTCTCAATTCTCCAAACAACCGCCTGTGTATACATACATACGATCACTTCTGGAAGGAATTAAAATCGTTAAACCATGAATAAAAGGCTGCTGGTCGTCGTGAGCGCTCAGGAAGTGAAAGGCCAAAAGTGAGACGATTAGCATATGAGACGGAGGAGGAGACACTCCCTGCCACTCACACACAATGAGTCACCGAGAGCGCCAAGACCACAGTGCCTATTGAAGGTATTATTGGGTGGCATTGGGTGTCTGCCGCAGGCTCACCATAAAAGCGACACGAGTGCCATCTGTTGGCCATTAGAGCGATGAAGAACCGAAACAAGACAGCAGCGAGGTCAGCGGCCGTAATTACGGACGGCAATTTTTTCCAGAAAGTAGTGCTCATTCCGTCCGCGGATAATGATTGGGTAAATATTTCTTAACCCAATCATCCGTTCCGATTTCATAGCCGTCGAGTAATCAAACGTTTTGTTTTATATAGCAAGTCAGAGATAATGCCAGCGAAAAAAGAAACACTTTAACCGAAGCTATGACGAGAGCAAAAACTTAATACGCAGGATGGGTCAAGAGATGGCGCAGTTCACAGTGTGAGGGAGCGATCCAATGAGAGAGCGTTTCCGATCTGGGCAATAACGTCTAGAAGGTAAATGTTTAATTAAGTTCCAGCTCATCGCATCGCTAAAAGGACCAGGAATCGAGGCGAAAACAAAAGGATAGCGAACAGCGAGGAGGCCTAATGCGCAAGAGACTGACCTACTCAAAGCACGAATCATATGATCCATACACATGTTATCTGTATTTGCAACTACGCAGTCAGGAAATAGAAATAGAAGAATGCCCGAGCAATATGGCACTGAAAAGAATTTCATACGGTTCAATAATGTAAGCTCAACAAGACTAAATTAACTGGAGAGAAATATCACTGGCTGAATAAATGATCGAAATTTTCTAGTGATTGGCTAAAATTACCGCCGTCAATAGAAAAATTTGAGTAGTTAAACACAACTGCCTTTAATCCAAACCCTTTTATGCCATCTTCTACTCGGAACAATTCCTACGTAAATACGAAGGCACGCTCTCGGCAACGCAATATGCAGTAAATACGAAATTTAATTTGAAAACACATATAAGGAAACTTGTATTTTTCTTCTAACCTCGAAGCAAAAACGAGAAATATCATTTTGGGTGCATTATGCAAACATGAGAGGATGAAAATTTTTTATCCAAGAACAGAGAAGTATAAAGGTTCCGAATATATAACTCCTGGCACAAACACACCGTGAAATCAAAGCTTTACCAGAGCGGCCAAGCGGTCGCGGCCTGAGCAGCGGTTGGCCGAACGCGACCGGTCGAGTTTGCCCGCAGGCCGCAGCGATTTTCAACTTCCTCGAAGGGGTTGCGCCGACGAAACTGGGCATTGTGAACGCCAAAGTGTCGAAATATTTTTATTGTGATTTCTGATCAGAAACATTATCTCTTTCCATTACCCTTATGCCTTGGTAAATTCGGATATACCGCATGAATATTCAATCTTGGTCGGTTTGTCGCTCACACCAACAATACAGCATTTCCGTGGCCGCGACCGCTTAGGTATGTGCACAGCGGCGGTCGCGCGGCCTACGACGCCACCGCGCGGGCACCTCAGGAAGGTGAATGCCAGCAACTCATTAAGCCCTGGTTACACGATACATTATAATTCGTAACAATTACTTTCTCCGAGATGAGGTTGTTAGCATCACGTTCAACCCCCAACCTGAAGGACCATCCATCTATAAAACTGTCATCAGGCCAATAGTCACCTATGGTTCGGAGGCATGGACGTACAAGGGTGAGAGAAGAGAAGATTTGTTACTGAGGTGGGAAAGAAAAATTCTTCGGAAGATATACGGAGCAGCCAATGAAGAAGGACAATGGAGGATTAGAAGGAAAAGAGGAATTGCAGCAGTTGTATGGGGAAGATGGAATATTAACAGAGATTAAGACATCGAGAATTATATGGGCAGGGCATGTGCAAAGAACGGGTGGGGAAAGGGTAGTGAAAACAGTTTTAGAAGGAAAACCAGAAGGAAGAAGGAGAAGTAGAGGAAGACCAAGGAAAAGATGGGGTGGAGGATGCAGAAGAGGATTTGAGGAAGCTGGGGGTCCGGAGGTGGAGAGAAGTAGCGAAGGAGGACAAAGCAGAAGAATTGAAGGAAGCTGTGAAGCGTCAATGAACGCGAAAATTCATCGTGTAACCACACCAACTTGTGCGAATGCATGAAAGCGTGAACAGGAAAATAGGACCAGTTCTATTTGGTTCATCATTTCGTTCATGAACTTGTACATGAACATGTACAAGTTAATGTATCGTGTAACCAGGCCTAATGGCGTAAACATGTAAGAAATGACCTGAGAAAGTACCCTGGTGGCATATCCGTATATACGCCAATGTAATGCGTCTAGATTGAAAAAAATCTTAAATTTAGGGAACTTGAAGGAAAAAACATTATTCGAGTTTTATTCCGTCTTTTTTCCGAGTATGAAGGAATGGTGAAACTGGGCTCTGCGAAAATTTTCCGACGCTTAATTTGAATGCTAAAATTCAAAACCATCTTCGTTTCATTTTTCCTCGCTCGGTAAGAAATTATACTGCGAATCCTCGTTCGACGACTACTCACCACAACTGCTCTCTAGGCTTTTGACCACAACTACCTTAAACAGAAACATGGTTCGAGTCATTCCGAAATATTTCATCCATTAACTGTTCTCGCATAACACTACTCGCGGTTTACGAGAGCTATGATCGCGAAACTCGAAGAACAATTCCTGAACAAAGTATCCACAAGTTAGGTTAGTTTATGGCGACGATTTCATTGAGTATAAAAATGCTAGGAGAAAATTCGGAGGCTGTTAACTATATCGTGGACACTAATCGCCCTATTATAGTCAATTTCACGAGTAAAATAAAGTTTTTTTTATTTTAATAACATGGAAAGTTTAAAATGATGCATTATTGTCAACATTCCATGAGAAAATTTTCCAGAAGAAAGTTTCATAACTTATAAACTGAACTTGCAGAGGCTTCGATCTCAAGTGGTATATGGAACATTTTTGTCCTTTTATTTATACCATGGAACCCTGATTCTATATAACTTTCGGAAAGAGAACAGATAATGAAATCTGATCGTTTACTGATCGTTTACCGCATTTCTCAAAATGCGTTTCACACAATGGCCCGAAGATCGAATGATGCGGCGCCTGGCGACTCCAGACCAACATTGGAAAGGGTGGACTCAGTCGAGACAAAGCAATTCATTTGGTAAAGACGACTCCGCGATTATCACCAACACAATTAATTTAACCGGTGAAAATAGAAGAAATTATGAAACGCTAAGGGCCTTAACTCACCCCAATGCAAAACAATTTGGGTATGAGTGAAATTCGTTCATGAACAGCAGTAAGATCACCACCAGTAGCGCGATGGAATCCTCTGGTCGGTCATGGATTGGGAGTTGCGAAAGGGCACCAAACAACGCATCTCCGGATGTGCTTTTATGGAGAGTATAGAAGATAAAAAGCGGACAAGGGAGGTAATTGGTCGGAAAACTTTCGATGACGTTTGAAAGAAGACAAGAGGAAACAGTATCCGTGCCTCAAACAATGATTTAGAATTGAAGTGAAGGCGAGTAATGTATTTAGGGATCATTGGTTTCCAGCAAAATACTTCTAGGCAAATGAGGCAATGCTTCCAACAGAACCGCAACGCCAAAGCGAGAAGAAGAAGAAGCAGCGGCCGCGGCCAGAGGAAGTGGAGCAGGAATCCGCTCCGCTTATTCACTCTTCCAATCACCGCGTGTCGCATCACATCGCTTTTTCTACGAAAAATTAATACTTTCTGCGGAGCGGACAAAACGCAGCTGGATTCGTAGCTCATAAAATGACTTGGCTAGTTTCGATCATCTGAAATTATTGAATGCTTACAAAGGAAAGGTTTACGCGATGTGAGAAGACACAGCCGAGACTGTGCGTCACGTCGTTTGGGGAAATGTCGCGAGCGTCAAACCTGCAACGCTCTCCAGCTTTCGATTTCATTGAGGGCTTTGGTGTATGGAGCTGAGAAATCATTCCATCAAATTGAAAGCAAGAGGGTTTTTGCTACGCACCACGACCCTCACCAAGCAGTGTCTCTTAGAAAAATAATTCCATACAAGGGGATTGTACTTCGAATGACTATGCAATTTTTTTCGAAAATATTCGGCAAGTGAACGAAAGGGAGACGTGCGATATACGCACGAGATACATACACATGGCTACGTCTAGTACTCTGATAACAAATGCGTCCACGACAGCGGCCATTATTACATGCCATGCAACGAGAGAATTACTGTTATTTTTGGTGATTGAATTATAATTTTTCGCCAAATTCTGTTTGACAAATTCCTTCGTCCGCGAACGAAATTGATATAAGAACATTATCACTGCTGAGACCACAAAATTCATTCACATTCTGGCAGAAGGAACGCTCCCATCCATTGGAGATATGGAAAACGGTATATACATCACGCATTTCCTCCTCCGTATCCGAAGACACTTCCGGCGATGGCTTTACCATGAATAATGAGAACATCATGCACTTAACAGGAGTCTGCTTGTGAACCCGAGCAAGGTTTTTGAGTTTAGCGCTGACAAGATCGATCGATTGTGAGATCGGAACATATTTCTCGACGCGTTCGAGAGATCAACCCAAAATGAAACGGGAATACGTGCACGATGGATGAAATGTTTCACAACTTAGAGTTTGTGGGTGAACAGCAATCACGGTCGAATGTTTGGTTTAAGCAGTCACTAAATTCAATTAAAATATGCCTTTAAAAACGTAGGATTTTTATAGTTAATAAAATAATGACTTTTCAATTTGTGTATTTGACGCTTTCTTCTGGAAATCTACATAGGGAGCAATTATGCGTGCCATTATTCTTTCGCAGTTTAGTACACATGGACTTTGCTGCCCGTCTGTTTTGAAGTGTGCACGGTTTTGTTTAAAGGAATGGAAGGCAAGTGCCCAGTCCTGTCGCAGCGAAGGCATTACAGCATTTATTTGAGCGAGTTGAAAACAGTAATTTAATAAAAACAGACAAATCATTTCAATCCGCAGACGAGATCAAGGCCGGTGGCGGAGGGAGCGTTTCCGGCCACCGACCAACCGAGTAGATACACTCTCCGATCAACACCTCCATTCCGTGTCAGTGTGTGTTCACTTTGCTGCGCACGCAATGAACTGAGACGCAGAACTAACCTCGTTTCCGGAGAAAAATTAAGAACGCCATTTCCGTTTGCGTACCGAAAATTTAATTGGGTGCACGACGTGGATTGGCATTTTTATCGCCTCGCCATTCTGTGGCGCTGCAGTGCGTGCGTGACACTCGCGTGCGTGCGGGGTGCATTTCCGCGGGAGAGGTCGTGGCAGTGCCCACACACACACGTGATTATGACGCCAAAGGGTGGGGACGTGGTCACGCCGCCCACTTCCACATTATAAACCAGCAAGTAATACCAAGAACATTTCCGATGCCTTCTTTTTTTTCCTCTCCGTACGGCACGAAGTTAGGACTTCCTCCTCCGTGATGTACGGAGTGAGAGGTGAGCTTAACTTTCTACACACCTCGGAGGGAAAGATTTGCTTCATCATATTGTTATACGCAGGATTGAATACTACGGCATGATCTCCCCATTCACTTGCGCACTTGACACTATATTCACAAAAGAAAATGAAGTCCAGTTCGATTTTTTATTAATGCAAACTTTATAAAAGAATTATGTAAACACCGAAGGAGCTGACTGTGCGAAATGCGTTTATTCTTTCAGAGAACAAACAAATGCTCACCAAGATAATCGGCTAAAATACCGACTAAACCACCCAGCGTCATACGTGAAACCTTTTGACAGCGACAAGCTTCGTGGTTATTGAGATATCGTTTTTGGAAACACGAGGGAGGAGTGATGAAATCGTTCATTTTCTCCACACGATTCTTCTTCCAGAACTCTTCGTCTTCGTAGAGTCCCTGATTGTCGCCGTCAATAAGTGTCCACACCTCGGAATCACTGGAGTAAAAGCCACAGACACGAAATTACTCCAGAATTTGATTTAAGTAGTCATGAGTAATCAGTGCAGCATGAAACAGAGGTGCATGAATTGTGTCGCGCATGACGTGGGTCAATGAATGTTAATTTTTTCTGCAATTAATGAAGTACAATGGAATCCAACAGGAGAAAATTTCACAGGAAGAAAAGCGGTAACAAATTGATGTGGGAACGAAGAGCGTCTCGGCAGATACAAACCAGATACGCAATTACAATCGCTAATGCAAGAAACTCCTGAAATGATTAAATGTTAATTAAGAGCCTTGATTGATGTGGTACATGAGATAAATTAGTCTCTCACTACGGCGGTAAATTATCATACAGGCAAGAATAATAACTGTCGGATAACCAGTAAAATCCTTAAATAGTTATTAGTAAGATGATGCATCGACGCAACCCATAACAACCAGTATCATTCATCCCGCAATTGATACCGCCCTTGGAAATGCTGTGTTTATACAACGGACCACAAGTAAAATTGTGGCTTGATACATGTGTTCGAAGACTTTTGTACAAGCTTAATTTTAAAAATGTTTATTCTAAATTCGATAATGTTAAGCAGAACGGAGTTGATGAGATATGTATCTTAAATCTGGGATATTTTCTCATATGTCGCGTAGCTGACGTGAATTAATTTCATTCTTATCGGAACAAATAGCAAATCAGTATTAAGTAGCATGGAAATGAGGCAATGAACATGAACATGAATAATTATAAAGCTCTCTTTCAAACGCCACGTGGATTAACACAGGCAGTCCCCACCAGCAGTGTATTTTGGAGCGTGCTCAAGAGTGGAAAATCATCATGTTCAAGGAACCACAATGACCAGGGTGACTTAGGGAACTCCGCTTTGCGGCGATGCCAAGAAGGATCTGAAATACTGAAATTGTATCACGTTTTGCGATTCCTTTAGCTGTGACAATATTTACAGCGACCAGACTGCCCTGTACATAAAAGGATTAGGAGGTAGTTCTGACGGCTATGTATTAATCAGTTCATTCATTTCAAAGGAGAAATTAGTGAGAAGTTAGAGATAATGTTCCGTCAGGGAAAAAGCAATGCCCTTAATGAATTTACGGCGTTAAGTGTTCACTTCTTTGTTTTTTATATTCTATAATAACGGAGCCTTTATTGTTGATACATATAGTTAGGAATAAAATACGACCATTTACCAACGCCTTGTTGATTTAGCGTAGTCATCGTGAGAGGACAACATATCCAGAGTGTCTACTCCACCTTTTGTGTCGTCGAAGGTCCAAGTTTTCTAGGTTTTTAGATATTTCATTTACTTTGTCGTTGTCGAGCATTCTTGAAATCAATTGAACATTTTTCCCTTTCTTGGCATGAATGAAACCATAGTCCAAATTTTCCTATAACCCAACAGACGCCAGTTCACTTAACATTCTTTTTCTTGAGCTCAGAAACAGGAGGAAAACCCTGGGTATTTTTCCTGGTAGTTGCGATTATTGGGGAAGTTAGTCGATGCTCATTCAAGTCTTTTATGACGCCCATTTCTAGTAAACCGATTTCCAGTCATAGAATTTCATTTTGTGCAGTATGTTGTTTCAAATCTTCGTCCAACCATGGATAGGGGGCGTTTTGATGTCAAAATGTGCGCGAAACACGCTTCACATCCCGTTAGAAGTGACCTAGTTACCTAGTACATAGTTGTATTTGGCCCTCATGGCCATACCTGTCTGCTTCGGCGATTGCGACGGATCGGAGGGTTAAACTTGAACACTATAACCTCACCTGGTCACATGTTCATTGCCTTCACATCGTAAAGAACGGTTAGGTCCTGTATAGTTAAGAATGGTTCATGCACTTCAAAAGAAGCAGACTCGTCATAAACGAAGAGCTGGTCACAGGTAAACTTCTTCTCACGAAACTTTTCCACCGGACGATTTTTTAATGCCTTCTGGGTTAGGTGGTGTGAAGAGAAACATGATTCACAAACAGTCACACTCGCCTAGGCGGACCAGAAAAGTTTCTATTGTCCGTATCGTTTCCAATAACCCAAGTGTTTGGCGCCAATATATATATTATTTCCTAGTTTTGAGGCTTTTTAACTTGTCTTTCATTAATCACCCCTGTGAAGGGCGCCTCACCGTCCATTTCCCGTTGTCTCTTCGTGAACCTCACGAGCACTCACTCAGCCGTTTGTAGAGATAAGTGAAGTTTCGTTCATCAGCAATTGCCCAGATTTGCCTTTCGGCAAAAAGTTCGACTGTCTCAGTCTTGCCTTATCGTTTGTAGTCAACTTTGACAGCGTCGGAGAAGGCACTTCTCCATTTGAAGTAAATTAAGTGCAGTCAGCAAAATGTTTCAGTTTACTCAGTTTTACAATAACTCGTCATCCGCTATATTGGCAATTGAAACTTTTGATGATCGACCAGGTAAGCACTTCCAAAATACATCGTGGCTTTAGAATAAAGCCTATAACGATAAATCGTTGAGCGCCGTGCATTTAGGATGATACATTTGAGAACCGACATCGCAAATAACAGGAGATACACTCGTCGCGAAATATGACGTCCGCCATCTTCATACTTAAAGAGTAAATCTATAAGTTAAGAGTGGCGAAAAATGTTCGGCTCTTGATGGTGGGTCATATGATAAATAAGTTTAGGAACCGCTGGTCTATAGCACTCCTTAGAATTCGATCGAATCATGGACAATTTCAGGCCAATGGGTTTAATAGTTTTAGACGAGAAGAGAAACTAACGCAGCGACAGAGACCGAAGCATTTTTATTCTGATCGCACCATTAGATAAGGCTTTCGGTCCCACTGTGTGTCGCCATGGAAACGCAGTGCCGCCCGTCCGCCGTCAAGCGGTAGGATGGATTATTGGTCAAGAAAAGATTTGCCTAAAACTTTGCAAGCGAGTCGTCATTAGTGACATCTATAGATGAAGAGAGAAAAGTATCATTGCACCCATTTTGTTTCCAGGGTATTCGATGCCATTTAAAACATCGTGGCCTAACGGCGCATTAATTATATTTCGTAACCTGCCTGACCAGCGGAACCAGAGTTAAACGGAAACCTGTCTAATCGCTTTTTTCGTTTTGAACGTATTTCCTGCATTTTCAACGGACCCTTTAGTAGGAGTGTTGTAGACGATTGCTGATGTGTTGTACTTTGTAATCAGGCAGTAATCTCTCCGCGATTGAAGAAAAAAAAGAGTAACGAATATCCGCCTTGGAACATATTTCCTAGGGAATCCAAAGTAATCACTTCGCTGAACGATACATATTTACATCTTCGTCCACCGTTAGCGGCCTTCGGAATGCCCCTCGACCGATCGGAGCCATGTCCTTCCCAAAAAGTAATCTCGGATATCAAAATCGGATAATATTCGGCCAATGAGAATCCTTCCACCTGTGAGTCTATTTCCGGCAATGTATAGAATTCCACAATCGTCTACAACACTCTTCCAAAAGTGTTAGTTGAAAACGCAGGAAATGGGCAAAAAACAAAAAAAGCTATTTATGCCATTTTTAACGTGCTGGATCAGGCATCAGTTCTATCAGGGTAAGGTTGGCAACACTGCCAGTTAAGGAGACAAAACCAGCTGACTGAACATCGTCTCTCTCTGTCTCTCGAGGAGCTTCGTAGCGTCAATTACTTGTTCCTTTGCTCTGCCCTTGACCGATCATACAACATCTATTGCTGTTTTTGATAATCAACCGAAACCGAACAATCGTCTACCAAAAAACATCAATAGTAGTGGGCGTCGAACCCACACCCGTCATTACACACGTCCATTGGACGAGCGCCTTAATGGCTTCTGAGTGGTTGGGCGAAAGTTTAAGTATTAGAATGGGCCGTAATATTAAAATTGGAAATTTCTCACGAACCCGGGACTTAGAGGGAGAAAGCTGTGACACTTCGGCGGCATTTTCACTCCAGTTTCGAATGAAAATTGTTTTTGTCTGCATCCTTAACATCCGTCACGCGAGATCCCCTTGCCTTAGACCGCGGCCTACAACCGCCCATCCTCATTCGCCGTTGGCTAGCCACACTTGTGCCCGTTGGGCCATACTTCAGTTTACGATTAGTCTCCTATCTCGCCAATCAATTCCCATCCCGCCGAATATCTGCATTAAAATTTCCCAATCCCCCCTGTCGAAAACTTGTCCAAAATTGAGAAAGCAAGCAAACCCACCCTCTTCATACTCTTGCGCCTCGAAGCAGAATGTGTTTTATCTTTCAGCAACGGTTGATGGCAAGACGAAATACTTCCACCGAGAGTGGCCGTTTTAGTAAAAAATCAGTTTTATATCTCATCAGTGGAGGAGCATGATGTTCGGCTAAGGAAAGTGTTGCATAATCTCCAGAAGGAGGGAGTTACAATTAAGAAAGAAAAAAGCGAATGTGGGATAACCCGGGTATGGGATATATTCTTTCCTTAAATTATGCATTTGGGCGCCACCACTCGGTGCAGAGGCTGGCCGGGTGTATATTGAGTGTATTCACTAAGGATGACACAATTCACAATTTAGACATTCCTGGCTTTAACGAGCCGATGACTGACATATAAATTCAACGTGATGGAATAATGAAATAACTTCGTTCGATTAAAAGTAACAAGTCCCCAGATCCAGAAGGAATACCTGCACGCGTGCTGAAGGAGTTAGCGCCACATAATGCACCATTATTAGAAATTATATTTAGCAAATCATTATCCGAAGGCAAGGTGCCCCAAGACTGGAAAATAGCCAATGTCACACCGACATTTAAAAAAGAAAATAGAAGGAACCCAGGAATTTATAGGCCGATATCGTTAACATCATTTTTATGCGAGATCCTCGAACACATTGTCGTCAGAAATATTATGAGATTCCTGGATAATCGTAACCTCTTACACAGCAGTCAGCATGGCTTCCGAACAGAACATATGTGGCGCAGCATTAAAGAAACTAGGTTTTGTTAAACGTGTAATAGGAAGGTCCTCGGATGAAAAAGGCAAAGAGAGATGCTACTTCGCTCTGGTTAGGCCTCATCTCGAACACGCCGCGAGCATTTGGGACCCTGGTCAAATAGATTTAAGCAAAAACATTAATAAAATACAAAGGATAGAAGCGCGCTTCGTTAAAAACAGCTACGAAGGAACATATGGCGTATCCTAACTTTAAGAGGAATCAAGGTGGGAGCCCCTAGAGACTTGGAGGCTACACGCTAGGCTTAGGTTGCTTGAATAATTCAGAACTGATATTTTTCAGAGTGACATAGAGAATATTATCATGACGCCTCACTAAATCTCTGTCTGACAGATGCGATAAAATAAGAGAGATACACTGCCGAACAGATTGGTACAAAAACTTATTCATTCTGCGCACAATAAGCGACCACAATAGAAACTGAGCATACACACAAACACACTCTAAATAGGACATGTCATCATTTCACCTTCAAAACTTTTACACCTTTACACGTCTGGTGTACCACCCCCTGCCACACGCCCATGCGACGGCTCGCAGGGTATTATGTAGATGTAGATGTATAATGAAAGACAATGGCAAACACGCTGATAATGGGAATCGTCCGGATGAGTTTATTTCTATTGTATACAGAGCTATGGGTTCAGAGTAGAAGGAGAATACGAGTAGAATGATGAGTGGACGATGGCATGGCGCCAGCCCTTTTCAGTCTTCACGGCTATGACACGAATGTTCGTTTCTCACCATTTCATGTTTAGCGCGAGAATTTATAACGGTGGCAAGTGTAGGCTTGTGTTTGTGTTTCGACGTCAGTACTTGGTTTTCTGTTCCATCGCGTGACATCTGACATCGAAAAAGCAAGCGCGCAAGTGAGTTCTATGTGTGAATATTTTAGAAAACTGAAGGACGGCGAAGTGAAGTGCACGGTTTGCAATTGAGAATGTAGCGAAACGGGAGCGCTTCAACTCACATCGTATGATCGATGCACAAGACTGTGCTCGAGACTAGAGAGAACACCGTCAACGGCTAAAGTGAACTAGAATGCTGGGCAGCGAGGGACCCTTTCAAGCAGAGCAAGAGAAGGGAAATGATCCGAATCCACGGGTGCCTCAAATCGCTCTCATAATTTTTAATCGCTTCGTTCCATGGGCTGAGATTATTCAACTATCCTCACTTTTTCAAGGTTTCTCTTTTTCCAGTCCTTCATTCTTTGGTTTGCTCATTCTTCGTTCTTCCCACGAAAATACTCTCCTGATTATCATTTCCTCGTCGAACAGGGTCTTCATATCCGCAATTTTCCTTCAGTATATTTCTCAATTTCCTATATATTGTTTTTTTTAGAATAAAACTATCATTCCACGTACAATTTTTGTGCCGTTTGCATTGGCCTCCACTCTTTTGGTCACCAAACAATCGCGACATGATCGACTTTAATTTAAATCATAAAGTAACATAGTTTCCGTCTCTTTTGCTATATAGAAGCGACTAGTGAGTCGACCAGTTGGCTTTCAAAGTCGGAGCGTCCAAAGTCGAAGTCTATAGTCGACTTTGGAGGGACGATTCCACTTCCTAGGCGCGCTAAGCAACTTGGGTGGCATGCGCTCTGTCGGTGTCGTGTCTCGGAAACTATTCCGCAGAAATTGAAAATATTCGATATGGAACATATCAAATATATAATGAAACCTTTCTAATTACCGAAGAGGAATGATAAGGAAGTCTCAATGTGTTTACATTACTAGGGAGTCTCGGCTGTTGAAGATAGTCTTCAAGTTCTTCCCTCCATTCTTCATACTGGGATGACTGAATAGGGGTAAATTGAGTAAAACCATTAACTGGTAACAAAAAGAGGGGCGAAAATTATATTGAAAAGTCAAAAATTTTAATAAAAGTTCAGAGATTAATTTAATTTTTCATATTTGTATGGTGAAAATAGTTGAGATAAGCGAACTAAATCGACAAAGGGGTAATTAAAGGGAAAAGTTTACACGAAGGAACAGTAACCTACCTCTCAGTAATGGGTCGTGGCTACTCATACAGAGAATACACCATATCCAGCAGGTCGTCCTCATCACATCATACCAAAGCAGACCTCTAAGAGACTCCTTTGATCCATTGAATGAGTGGAGTGGAATACTTATCGTCATAGACTTTGGACATTTCTTCCAATTTCAATAGGCACTTATCCTGCATCTCTTATCCCCATGGCGTCACGGAGAACGTTTCACATCAATGACGAGGATCTAATATTAATACCGCGCAATAAATCCAGTTCGCCAGGCGGTAGTGCTTTAACATCTTGTCCAGAGCAGCTAGATAGGCAAGCAACAGTTCTTCACCACCTTCATTTCTCTCACGCCTCTTTTCCAGTATTTCCACCTTTTTTCTAGCTTATCCAATTACAAGTTAATAGGGGCGGTAACGAGTGGACGGGTGACGTAATTTTCTCCTTTAATTCATTCATCAAAACTTTGTGCACTGTTTCAAGTAGTGTCCATTCCGATCCACTGATTTTATAGGCGTTTCACGTCACTGATACTATAGCATAGGATTGAAATACCTCTCTTCACGATAAGCACTGTTCCAATCATATCTCCCGTTGAATTCCACCAGCAAGTTGGGACATCTATTAGAGCGTTCAAAGATGGTTCCCCTGCTGCTTCGCCAGCACCACAGGATTTATTTCATTACTGCTCAATTTTTTTAATTAAAAAAATAAAGATCTTATTTTGGCAATGGAAGTTATATTTTGTTCTTTAAATTCGAAATCTGCATCATCGCTGTCAGTTAACCCTTTGAATGCGGCATGACGTGATATCACGTCATGGTTGCCTCTACGCTGGTACTGATGACGTGATGTCACGTCATGGGTACCCTGAGTGTTCCAGCTTTCGCTAGAGGGGGCCTAGTAGTGAAAGCTGGAACACTCACAGTACCATTGACGTGAGATCACGTCATCAGTACCAGCGTAGAGGCAACCATGACGTGATGTCACGTCATGTCGCATTCAAAGGGGTAATAGAAGCTGGTATTCTGAAACTCCAGAGACAACATTCTTTAAAGATCTTGTGCTCTAAGGTTAAGTATATGGGCCATATATATATATATATATTATGCTGATCAGTGCTATCAAAACTTGGTATTATCTTGCCTAGTTCCACCATGAATTTATTATTTGCGGAGGCGTTATCCACGGTAACTCTTTGCAGCTTGTTCTCAAGTTCACAGGATTTTAGGGTACTCCTCAAATCTTCAGCAATATCTTTAATGTGTGGTAAACACTGCATGGGTTGCAGTCAATAAAAAGAGATCGGTGCTCCCACTTCTCGTCTATGGAATGAGTCGTGATTCCGTTTTATCATTTTCCAGCTATGAATGTACAGCCATCGATTTGAAAGACAGGTTGGGTTTATTATGTTTCAGCAACTGCAACACGGCCTTCTGCATCCTATTATAACGGTCAAGTGCCATCTGCCGCAACTTTGTCCTTTTAGGGAATATTACGGTGGGATTCAACATCTTGAAAGAGTTTTCAGCATCACCATCATAAAAATATCGGAAAGAGAGATATTTCTGAGCTGTCCAGTCAACCATTGTATTGCCGAAGTCATTATTTCCACCATCATACTGAAATCAATGTAATTTCAGTATGATGGTGGAAATTAATATAATAATATAATAAAAATTCTCTCTAATCTCACTTTCTTTGGTAATAAGATAATTTTGCACTCTAATTGTTTCGTAGACAGAGAGAGACAATCGTAGAGAGAGAGGCATTTCGCAAAGAAAGACTTGAGAGACATGGGAGATTGAATGAAATCTACGAGATGGTGAAAATGGCTGATTTAGACTTAAGAAACGCGTCTATCGCTACAACAAGGTACGAATAACTCATAAAGAGATAACTTGCGACATAGCTGCATCTTTACATTGAATCGTGAAGACCGTAGCTTTTATTCTGCCACCAACCCTTCGTAGCAGTGTGAGAGTCGACGGTTTGCAAAATTATTCTTTCGCGGAGTACCCTGTCCCTTTAATGAATGGACTGAATGCAGCTGAAATGGAGTGCCTGCTAGGTGTTTGGGGGATGAATGGATTTAGAATGAGAAGGAGATGAATAAATGCCGGTTAGATTCTCCAGTAGTGGACTTTTTGATTGAATGGAATTTTGGTTAGCAATATAAAAGCAAATGAAAACATTTAAAGACAGAGGGAAGTCAATTATTGTTATTATTTTTTCTCGCATCATCCTCAACACAATTTAACGACATTATGCTAAACATCCTCACTAACCTGGGAAGATACGTCATGCAGGAAGAGGTACACAAGAGGTGATTTCAACTGTCACCCATCCGTTCGCCGAGGAGGTGATGTCCGATGCGGAATTCGAAATTGCGGCATCCTTTCTTCTTCGCAGGCAAGCTAAACGCAGAATTGTAAGTGTCGCTGGGAGGCACTTCAAACCATGATATGTTTGTCGTAGAAGTGAGCATTGAACATTACTGCTTCAGAAAATACTACATTTATTGCTTCATAAGTTTTCCAAGGTAGGTAATAATAGTAGGTGATAAGAAAAAGTGGTAAGCCAATAAGACTCCCTTACCTGGCGCCAGAAGTCACCTTCATGCCATCAGAGAAAGTGTTACCGGCACAAAATAATTTTTAATTGTTAGCTAATTTCTCGCAGAGTTATCATTGAATTATATTGCAATTTTAATACTTAAGAAATACGTTACATTTACTTCGTATTAGCAAAAGGACGTAGTTTTAGGGATAATGTATAATACAAATATACCTGAATACCAATTAATCATAAATCATTAATCACATCTCTCTATAAATTTCGAGTCTCTCGTGGAAGTGGAAGTCGTCTCGTCTCGAATTCTCCACTACGGTCTCGTCTCCAGTCTCGCGGCAACACTACGCGGTACTCCGGCCGATTCCGTGAACTTCACCTTCGTCCGAAACTGTGGCTGTTGATACCGTTGAAACCTTCTTCATCTGCGTCATCAAAGCCTTTTGCTGAGATTGCTGCCTCTCAGTTGAGGGATCGTACTCGGGTAGAGTGCAAAAGTTGTTCGGTTCCCTGGTCTAGAACTTGCAGTCCTCGGACTGGGAGTCGAACACGATTCCACTGGTCCAAACCGAACCCCTGTATCCGACTTTTAGCAAATATCTCCGCTAAATTGTCAAGAAGGGGAAAATAACGTTATCACAAAAAGAACGATAAAAAACAACAATATGGTCTCTATTTGTTTCTCGCCCACCCCATTGGGTGAGGGGGCGTGGTGGTGGACATTTCCCCCCCACCCTACCCATTTGTTCTCCGCGGAAGTGCATCGTGTCTGCCGGACGGTCCACGGAACACGCTCTCCATCAATCAAATCGATCACCTTCCTCAATGGCTGCGAATGGCAACCAATCGTCGGCTCAATCCTCTCATATCGAACGCCCTTTTCCTCGGCTTATACTGAAGCGTGAATTCCATTTGCTACAATGCATAAACGATGGGATGCAATTACCCAGGAAAAAAAATCATTCGACTTTGATTTGTCCGTGCCAAAACGATTGAAAATTTGCAAGAGTTTGTCGTTCCTAAGGGACGATGACGAGGTTATCATCCGCGACACTTACGCATCAAGCCCCGCCACCGAGCCACACAATGTGACGGGAACACACACTTAGTTTGGCCGAGCTGGAATTCGTCTTCAAATGCAATGGCTTGGTGGCGTAACTGACTAACACACACCTGATCGGCAATCGAGAGGTAGGAGTTCGAATTTCGGTCTGGTCAAATGATTATGTTAGTGGCGAACTTCATCCCATTGTATTATTTAACAAAAATAAAAAAAAATGAGATAGTAATTTCGTTCCACATAGGGTGGGCTGCGAATATCGTACCAATCAATCATCACGAGGGATTGTAAAACTCTTCTCCAACATTTTCCCAACCCCCATCTCCTCCCCCTCTTCCCCTCACCCCCCCATCTCACCCAGCCATCAAAATCCCCCCCAAATGACGGCGATTACCTACCAAAGAGCCACGTCGAGAACTCCGTCGAGCCGTCGGAAACACTGCGCACCGCACAGGAAGGAGGGGATGTACGATGTAGTATGGTGTAAGGGGGGGGATGAGAGAGAGAGAGGGAGAGGGAGGTGACGTCATCGTGGGACCTTGCCGAGTGTCCCCGCTATAGTCTCGCTCCCTCCGTATCTCCCCTCCCTCTGCCTCACTGTCCGTCTGACGGCCCCGTCCTAAACGGGCGCACATACGCAAATCTAGGGACTACAGCTTCCTCCCGGCACAAGTCTATTGAACGCAATCATTTTTTATTCATTTCGAGAGACCTCCCCACGCCTCTCCTCGAAAGTGAAGCACAACATGCGGATGGACACGAAGCTATTTTTGCCACCAACCACTTCTTACGAAATGAAGACGATTATTTCGTGAAAAAACTGGCTGTCCGGAAACATCCAGCATGTTCAGGGCTTTAAAATTAAGATGCGCCATTTTCTCGGACCCTGCGCTGGATAGAATACGAT
Source organism: Ceriagrion tenellum (assembly GCA_963169105.1). Classification (NCBI taxonomy): domain Eukaryota; kingdom Metazoa; phylum Arthropoda; class Insecta; order Odonata; family Coenagrionidae; genus Ceriagrion; species Ceriagrion tenellum. Next base: position 176,903,759 of record OY720633.1, read on the forward strand.
GCCCAATCACATTTTACCACGAGTTTCCACGAGCATTTCTATAAAATGTCGTTTACAACCAAGTTTCGGGAAGGAGAACCTCCATTACCGCCCAAAGGTTTTACTATGAAACCACGCATGAAATATTTAATTACGTGAATTTCATCCCAAGGTGAGCATCTTTCTCATCCCACGTCCATTCACCATGTATGAGCGAACACCGACGCGTCAATGACATCCCTCTGGGAGTCCGTTTAGAAAATGTATAACCCCGAACTGAGGACTTGTCTCTTCCCAATAACTATCCAAAAGTTTCACAAAGCTTAAAGACATTGAACGCTTGGGCAACGCAGTATAGACATTTCGCAACAATTTAGATAATCTTCCAATCTTGTTCATCTGAAATCCTAGTCACGAGCGATTATGAGGCCATTCGTAGAGCACGTCTCGGGAAATGCGGGAAATTTGTGGACATCGTAAATCGAAATTTATTAAAAGGATACGAGGAAGATGTGACGAGAAGATTAAAGAGCGAAGTTATTTTTCTCGCGTGAGACCTCACTTGGAATACTCCTCCATTAGCATATGGGACCCTTTCACGAGTAGGAATCATTTCTGAAATCAATCGAATATTGCGGAGATCATCACGATCTGAAATAGGATATTATGATAGACTAACAAGTTTTACTGAATTGACGATGTAGTTAGGGTGGGAACATCTACCTAATCAAAGGGATTACTACAGATTAAATATTTTACGAAAGTTTGCTGTGAAATTTTTTTGCCGGACGTTCAACATATTTTACTAGAGCCAAACCTTTAAGGTAGAATCGATCACAGGCATAGGATTAAGGAAATAGAGTGCAGAACCAATTGATTTAAAACGCAAATTTTACCGTACAAAATAAGGACCATGATAGAATTGCGATAGTTCATTCCTAAGGAACTCCCACCCTCACAGAGTGAAGAAGACAATATATAAGTGTTTAATAACATATCATTACTATTAACAACTTACCCCGCCTGAAATGTCTGGCATGATTTTTTCTCTATGATTTACTAATAGTACTGATTATTACTATATATATTACTATAATAGTACTAATTATTACTAACTATAATATTAGTATGAATTATTAATAGCAAGCGAGCTATCTCTCAAATGATTAAAGAGCCCAAGAGAGCGATGCAGTTACTTCAATGTGAGCGGTCGCCGAGCATTACGCTTCCAGCCCTGGGCATAAAATATTGTTCGAAGAAACACGGGTGTTGGCGAAGACGGGAGGATTATCATCCGCGCTTAATACGAGAAGCCATTTAAAATAGCAAAAAGGCCGAATAACTTCAACAGGGAGGATGGCTACAACCTCAGCCGGGTTTGGAAAGGGTTCCTGGCCGCTTCAAACATCCAACGGCTAACGTCTTCCGCCCGGAATTCAAATCGGCCCAACAATCTGGCAACGGACGCCATGTAAGATTGAGACGAGGCACGGCACACTATTTCTCTTGAAAACGCTCCGAGTAGGAGGAGTGAAACGTCGAGAAAAAATGATCAGCACCACGCAGCATTTCCCGAAAGGAATTCCATACATTGATAAAAGAAGCTGCGAAAACCTTCAAGCAGAAATATTTAAAAATTTCATGAACTAAACTAAATGTCGAAGAATTTAAAAAAAATTGACGAGCAGTCATCACGGATTAGTGTTCTTTTTCTGCGGTGTGCGGCCTATTGCTGATAAAACGAGACGAAAAAGTGATTTAAAGCACTTCCCGACAATCGAAACCACAGTCTCTCACCTCCACTTTCTCTTTCAACATTCGCCGAAGAAAATCCTCACGAAGCGCAACTGTGCACTAAACACGGCATCGGAAATTATGGATGAATTTATAACACGCTCAGCATGATTCAGATGCAATACCTTCTGTACGCCGAATTTTCCAGACTTGAGGATAACAATTCAGCCTGGAATTGAGCGATGTGTCGATTCATCGACGATGATTTTAGTCATCGCGATGCGATGAATCTTGTCAATGACGATTAATGTCATCGATCATCAACGTCGATAAGTCGACCGACGTCGATGAATCGATGAATTCACCTATGCCGTTGAGTCGATGAATTAATCGCCGAAGATGAGAATTAGGTATCTGTGCCGCGTCTTCCACCCGCACCGCCGGCTGCCAATGCGTTTCCTCGCTCGTCACTCTATACGGGTTCGCAATCGCGCAACGAAGCATGTGGACGCCAGTGTTGCCAGTCAACTTACACTGCGAACAATCAGTTTATCCTAGACTTGATCCGAAATCAAATAACACTCCTGAAAAATATGCTGAGATTCACAACAGTTCACGATCTGGAGTCTGGAGCGGCATAAATCCATCAGTTGCCTGAATGTATCTGTGCATTGCTCGACTGTAAACTTTTCTCCCTCGGTGACTCGAATACGACAAAAATAAACGGGAAGCCATAAACGAATTTATACGATCGAAAATGAAAGACGGAGAGAAAGAAAAGTCACTCAACTATCAACGACAAACAAAAAGAAAGCCGACTAAAATATTACAGACGATGTAGTAGACGATGATGTGGGTGACTTGAAATTAATTCAGAAGGTAATGGAAGTCGAGGAAGGCCTGAAACATGGCGCATGGACTGTTTCTTTAGCCCTTTCAGTGCGGTACGACGTGATATTACGTCACGGTTGTCTTTGCGTCGGTGCTGATGACGTGATATCACGTCGTGCCGCACTCAAAGGGTTAAGATGATAGGGATGAGGTCAAACGGAGGACGAGCACGTCGGCGGAGACTCAAAAGGGACACCAGCAGCCACAAATGAAAAATGAGAAAATCTGAGGAAGAGTTAGAAGATGTTTGACGCCCAATTTGAATAGATTTGAAAAAATCAAACCAATTGAAAACTGTTTCTGAGCAGGCTTATACTATCTATATCTTAGCGTAATATTGACTTTGTCATTTATTCTCAACAATTTCAGATTCTTCGTAAATCTACTATGATTTTGAATTCTTCAGAATGGCCACAGCATTTTATTTTAAAAGCTTATTCTAAACATTAGCAATCGTACAGTGGTTTTCCAGACAAAGTAATATTTTTATAATTTGATTAGTTATTAATCCAGGCTAGACTGTTCTTATGATTTCATGCAAGAAGTAAACCTAATACCCAAGAAAGAACGATTCAAGTCCTCCACATCGGGGACGCCAGATCACCCACCCCTGCCCCTCATTCAACCGCCCCTGACCGGTTCACAAAGGGCTTCTGTCTCCCACCTCAGGGCTTAACCCAACCGGAACTGACCCTTATCCTCAATTTTCTCGAATATATGTACTTGACTATGAATATCCACTATTACTTCGTCGGATTCATCTTCATCTACTTCGCCCTCCTCGTCACTCACTTCCAAAATCCTGCGCACTTCAGCGTCTACGCAGCGCCTTTTTCCATTGGTAAAGCGAATTAAAGACTGAGCATTCGCCGAAATATAGAGTGTAGCCTCTTCCTAAGACTAGGTGGTTATAAAAAATCCTTAAAAGGAGGCGAAATTCCGATGAGTAACGTCAACACATTGTATAAGTTTCAATTTCAATCGTTTCCAACATGTTCGAATTTTATACGCATCATGGGCTGAGCGTAAGCATATCATAAAAAGACAACATAGTCTCCAGCGATTTTCATGTGAATCACAATTATCTTTTAACAATGCTTAGTATGACATTCCCAGCACAAACAACGCCAAGTACCACGTTTCCAGGGCAAATATTTCAAGCAATACGTGCTGGAAGATTATATGCAAAAATTAATTAGTCCAACCTCTTTCCAAATCACTCAAAACTACCGAATTTCGTCCGACCCCGTGCAATCGCCCGCGATGAAAAAGTTGCGGTATCCTTGGCACCCAGCCTCTGCCTGAGAGCTCCGTCTCCTCACCCTCAAGTCTCATCCAGAAAGCTCTTTCTATTCTCCTCTGCCAGTTATGCTCCTCATTTCACAGTGGCTTATCTAGTGACTCTCTCAATATACGACGGAGGATGAACGACCACCGCTTTAGTTCCGCCCTTCCTCCCAGTCGCCACCCACGTTTCTTCACAACAACTCCACGCTTAATAATACCTTTAAGGCTGGTTTTCTCGCCGACCTGGCCGGGAATCGAATCAATGATAATCCAATAAATCAATCATACATACCAATCACGCCGTTCCCTTCCTGGGTAGTTACAGTCAAAATGTTTCACTCATTAATTCATAATTGTACACCTAACTCTGATTCAATAATTTCCTCCATACTGACCTATCCTTGAAAACCTCTTTTGCCTCATTTACCCCCATACACTGCTTCATACACGCCCTCCTGTTTTTAAGACTCCTCATATTCCTCCTCCTAAGAATTTCCTCAACCACATTATACCACAACTTTCTCAGCCTACCTCTACCTCTCACACCATTCATTCTACTCTCATATATCTGTTTCGTTATTCGACTCTCATCCATCCTCTCAACATGGCAAAACCAGTGAAGCACACTTCTTTCATACACGTCCATTACTGGAGCATTTAACCCACATTCATTCATGACCCACTCATTCATCCATCCTACTTTTGCCGCAAATACTTCACAGATAGCTCATAACCACGGCGTTTAGTGTACTCTTATGTTTATCCTGACATACCCATGCTTCACTACCATATAGCAAAGTGGGAAGAAGTACACTTTTGTACACGGCAATTTTCGCTTCCTTTGACAGGCACTCATTCCTTGATATGCTCCACATGCTACCTACCACTTTCCTTCCAGCATTCGAAAGTGTCTTTATCTCCTCATCTATTCTTCCATCTTCCGCAAATATCTTAACTAAGTACACAAAATCATCCATTTGTTCAATTACTTCAGCATTCGCCCTCATCATACAGTCATTCTCCCCATTCTCCTTGTCAATAACTACTACTTTAGTCTTGCACACATTTATCCCTCAATTCCATTCTCTCTTTGTTGATTCACAAAACTTATCTAAAAGTACTCGACTTAAATTGTTACGCACTCCTAAAGTGTGGATATTTTTTTACTTGCCGGATCATTTTGAGGTCTGTATCTTCATGTACCACGTGACCACGGATGAGGAGGAAGTGGAGTCTTATGAAATTCCCACTCAGAGATCCAACCTTCGTCACTCAACGTGAGAGACGAAATCGGTTCGAGGATAACGACGGGCAAACGAAGTTTACCGCCGATGATTTTCCCGAGAAAAACTAAGCGACACGTTCAGTTCGTATTTGTGATTTATCCAACATCAACAAAGATATGCGACGTCCAAAATATTTCCATTGCGAAGCGCAAAAATATACCAACAGACTCTAACAGCGGCGATTGACTTCCGGCGCACGGGAAATACACAGATGGGATGACAGGAGATAATTATGGAAATTTAAGTTTTAACAGCGCGCAACGGAAAACAAAGTTGAAAAGTGAAACGTCAACAACTTTGCGAAGAATTTTAAGCAGAGATAGCGAAAAATCCGAAATAATAAAATGCAGTGGAATTCTGCAGAAAACAAAAAAATGGAGTGAATCCGCTTTTCACGCGAGTCGTATCGTCTGGAGTCGCGAAAACTCAGCGCACAGATGAGATAAACGTTTGGCGACAATAAACCAACCACGGATCGCGCGTCGAGGACACGGAAGAGGAAGCGAATCCGACTGCGGACACTCCAAACGAGTCGACGAGGAAGGCGGAAGGATTGGGACGAGTGGATTGGAACTCCGATCGCAAGAGCGCTCAGATGTGATCGAATCGACGAAGGCCACAATCGAAGGCGATCGATCCTCCACGACGACCGCCCGTCGACATCGCATCGATCAATCAATCGGAGCTTTCGACTGACGGGCGCCGAATGCGTCGATCACATCTCGAAACGCACTAACCAGCGAAATGCGTCGCATGGACAGACGCGAAGTAAACGAGACGCGCGCTGGCGAATGGTTTTTTAACCTGCATCCATCTGGTATTCTTATGGGTAAACAACAGTCGCGGTCGAATTTTTCGTGAAAAAAATAGTTCAAGTCCCTTCGAATAACTTTTTTTAAACGCAGGCTTTTTATCATAATTTAACTAAAAGTTTTACGACATGCATATGTCTGGGGCGCAGTATTTGGCGAATGGAAGACAAGTGCAGCGTTGAGGAGGGAAGCAGTTAACGCACTCTTAGTGAATGGAAGCCGCGCTATGAAAGGTGCCGTTTCTGTTTTACATTCATTCATTTTTCTTTTTTTTTAGATCGCTCACTGACTAGAATGAAGACAATGGAGGGCTGTTTTCTGTATTTATATTAAAATGGAAAACACTAAAGGTCTGTATCTCATTATTTAAAAGAAAACTTCAGTTAAAAATATATTCCACAACAAAGACAGACCTTTTTGTACCACTTTCTGGGACACAAAGCAGCCAGTGTTTTCGCTTTTCTTATTCGAGAGAAGAACTTTTGTGCTCCGTCCCCTAAAGCTCCGAAAATAATTGGTGAAACTTGGGGGACACTGATTGGGATTAGAGGAAGCGATGATGGAAGTACATATGTACTCCGCTGATAACTCCCAACCCAAGTGTCAGTCTACAGCGAGGCCCCCTAAATGTATACATGTATGCACTTCAGCAGGCTTGGGAGGGGAAGGAGGGGAGAGGGAGGAGTTGATGGCGGGTGGAGAGACGGTGGCGTGTGCAACTTGGCCCGTGGTGCTGGACTGACAATGAGTGCCCCGTCGGACGATTTCGCCTGCGCAAACGCGCTCGAGGTCTCGCCAAGACAAGAGAATTTCCTCGTCGCCAAACCGTTTCGAGGGGGGATTTGTATTCGGATTGGATGTAGTGAGCACATTTAACGTGACTGTCTTGTCTTCGAAAGCCGTTGTCCGTTTTAGGAAAGGCAAAGCAGGGAATATAGGCTGGTGCTATCAGCGCGGGGAAAAAAAGAGGGGAGGGTTTTTAGCTAAATTGAGAGAAGAGAAAAAAACAAATAATTAAAATTATTGTGATGATTAGTGAATTTTATGTAATGATATAATTAAGTTTACACAAGTAAATCTCAGCTATCCGGAACAGGTGTCTCAAATCAATGCGTCGTCCGCAGAAGAAACTTTGTACGCCATCGAAGAAATTCCAAGCGCCAATGACTATTCAGTTTCGGAGGAAACTGCGTGATTTATCATTTGAAGATTTAGTAATTGCTAGACATGAGAATAGCCAAAGGATGTCCGATGGAATTACGGTGCGAAGAGTTGTCGATTGGCAATACTTCATGGAAAAGATACGGCCGATTGCAAACATCCGCTAATTTCGAAACCAATGACGCGATTGCGACGGATCGAGAGAGAGAGACTCCATTGGGACCGAAATGACGACGGGGATTGCAAGTGCGAACAAAGCGATGCGTATGATTCACTGCTCTCCTCAATAACAATTATTATAATTCACATTCCTTCACTGCCCGCCGGCTGCGTTTTCGATAAAATAGCACTGAACGAATTCTGAGGATCCCAGTTAATTGGGATTAGTTGGAAGAATACTTGTTGTTAAGTGCGGCGGTAAATTCAGAGAAATCGGATACTTCTCCCTCGTTAGACCCCATTTTAAATTCGCTGACAGTATTTGGGATGAAGTAGGCTTCAAAACAGAATCGGAACGCGTGCAGAGAAGACCAGCAAGATACGTGAATGGCCGTTATGATAGTCTCGTTAGTGTTGCTGACCTCTTGCAACAACTTGGATGGGGATCGCTTTCAAGCATTCAATAAAAAAAGTAGACTCAAACTTTTGTCTAAATTCAAAATAAATATATTTTCTGACGAAGGAATTAATATCTTTCGAACTCCAAGATCCAACGGTAGATCAGATCGTGAGAATAAGGGAAATAGATTGCGGAGCATCCAGTTTCAAAATGTCGTTTTTCCCATCCGGGATCGATACGGGATCATAATGGCTACCAATCAGACTCTGAAGTGCGTCATTCGACAAGTAGTCAAGTCGATTGGTTGATTTCCCTCCAAACGCTCGTTTCTTACTCTGCTAAGCTGTACTAAAATGACGTTCCGCATGTTCCCTGCATGACTCTTGAATTTCGTTCACGTCGTTGCATTATATAATAATTCAACACTTGTCCTGGAGCATCGGCGGCAGGCCTGAATTGTAATGCATGTTGGTGTAAGTTATTTGTACATTACAGCACATGTTGGTGATAACTCACCCCCTGCCAAACATCCTTGAGGTAGCTTGCAGGGAAATTTGTAGAAGTAGAAAACGCGTCACAGGATAACCTTAGAACGCCAGCACACCTCGATGTACTACGGGCCAACGTCGGTCTAAGCGGTGCTACAGATAACTCGGGCATTTCAAGACAATAGTCAAGCCTTTGGGATGACGTACAGTGGCGGAAGAAATTAAAGCAAAATTTTTCGCGCGCCAGAATGCGGCATTCTTGGGAACTTCTAGGAGCAGCACGCACTTGGAAAGACTGGCTACACCGAGGAAGACATCGTCTACCGCAAATATTTTAAATCCGCAACGGAGCTCACATTTTCCGGAGCCTTGAACTTACTCATGAATCGCCTCTTTTTCGAGCTTTCTTCTTATATTATTCGAGCATTCAGTCGCGGTGATCGATAGGTTTATTTCAGCATGTTTCTTACATCAAATAATATAATTTTTACAGATTTTGATTATACAGACAGACAGAGATTAATTATAAAAAATATTCACTATCCCAAAAGACTGATTATAAAAAATATTCACTATCCCACCCAACTCGGAATAAATACTGAAATCTTCATCTGTTATCATTAAGGGATATTAATTTTGATCGACTTTCCAAGGATCTTTTTGAATGACCCGTCCTGTGTATCTTGCACAGAAATAATATAAATCGAGCTTTATTTTCAAAAAGTGTGGATGCAACAAAGATTAAATTAAAATTAGTATAGTCTACGTGATGTAATTTTTCACGATTTTCATATTGTAGGTTGAGGAAGTTTCGATCTCAAAACGGATGTTAATTAAATATCGTTCAGCCCCAATATAATTCCGTCCTTAGTTTGTCAGAATGGGATTAAATTATGAAAACATGCGTAAATATATAATTTCGTGAATTAAAAATAAATGTTCTCGCATCGATACCTACAAAATAATCTAGGCATATTTTTCCGACGTGTCTTAACTCTTATCACAGGAAGCTTGGTGACGAGCTGTTCACTGTGAAGTTTTATCTAGTGAATGTAGAAATTACGAATAGACCTTTTTAAAAAAATGACCCAAATCAGGTACAGTTATGGGTAAACAACTCTTTTACGTCTGACTGCATAATATGTTCTTATATGTATCGGCCATAAATTCGCCGCACATGTAACAATAACAAAAAAGCCTTTTAAAAGACTGCAGTTTCGAGTAAAATGTCATGGATTATATTAACTAAGAGGTAACGGTTAATACTGCAGCTGTTAGACGTATTTGGCCAGCAAAAGAGAAGTCCGTGTTGGATTTTATATGAATGCTAATGAGTTTTTTTTAATCTTTCCATACTGACGCTATGAATGAATGTAATTTGTAGTTGCATGACTGGCTGATGATATAAAAATTAAATAAATACAAAAGAGATAAAATTCCCCACGTAAAAATCATTTTACTAGACTATAAATTGAATTTAAAACTCAAAAATGGCTCGATCAGGGATGGGATCACGGATCTTTCCTTTTCGTGGTCGTTATCGTCATCTACAAGGCATGCCATGTTGGTAGGGCAATGCACAAACTCCTGGGAGCGCATTACACTGATATGAAGCACCTGATCTTTCTTAATGACGATCAAGTTTTCGAAATAATGAGCGCAATTGAACAATAGCATTATGAGAGAACCATGATCGCGATACAAGTTTGTTACCCAGTAACAACTACCGAGCTTTCTTATTTCAAGGCGAGTTTCAGTTGTAGTTGCGTAATTTCACCTCATCAGCCTAGACCATTCCAATCATACGCCATTAGTTCCCATCTAGCATGGGTTTTGAGGCCAGCTGACTTCAGTCTGAGTTAAAGCAATGAGTAACCTTGTGAGACTTTAGATGATCCCTAAAGGTTTCTCCAAGTAAATACAAAGTTCCGTCAATACTAATCCATTCAAACTCTGAATGTATGAAGGACGCATGATATTGATTTGGGACGCAGTATGCCTTTAAAATGAGTTAATTTCCCCTCATGTTGCGGGCGATACCTTTTCTGCCAAAGATCATGTTTCGGACGCCTGTAGTTCAACCCACTGGAAAGGAACGGTATTTGACTTCTTTCACCCCATTCAGAGTATTCGACGGGTGCTTCCTAATTTTTCGAAGCGCGACGAGGCTTTTCTTTCTCGTGCAGCAAGTATTTTAAACCTGTGCGTCATTCTCAACAACAAACCACCCCGGTGACCACCATCCGGAACTTTGCTAAGGTTTACCGATGACTACTTCATTGAGACGAGCGTCGATAGACGGACAAGCAGAGGAGACTGCGCAAGCAGAGATACTTTTCAGTTTTTAGCGGCCTCGCCGTAAATTCTTGGAGGAAAAAATATCTGATTAGCCTTTAAGTATGTCGCATCTTTCTCCCAGGAGGAGGAATTGGATAGCAGGTTTGTTAAAGGCAGATATATTTGTCAAAAAATTACTCGAATAGGTGTTGCGCCTTCAACTTTCATCCATTGAACTTTTATTTGGTGTTGAAATGTAAACAAACCCCATTTCTCACTACCATTAAACGAAATTCATCAAATTTCCTGCTATGATGAGAACTATGTCTATTTAAATATTTACCAATATTCATTTTTCGTCCGCAACTAAGAATATTTGCGAGTTCACAAATGACTAAATTCTAGGAGATGGTTCAAAACAAACCATGTAACACAGATGGAGCGGGCTGCGCAGAGTCCAGACCTCAACACTATATGAAGTATTTGGGCGTTTATTACGAGGAAAATGCGAGAAAAAAACGTTTATCGACTCCCTGAAATGAAACGACCCCGAATTTACATGCAATGTGGAAAATGGCGGAGGAAGAATGGGAAATGAACCCAGTAAGATGATGCCAAAATATGGAAAACTCCATCTCTCAGAGATTTGGTCGAGAAAAGAAGGATGTTGGATTGATTATTAGGCTAATAAACATCCTAATCCTTTTTGTAAATACCAGCTTAATTCTCGGAGATCAATTACGGTCGTCATGTGCACACATTACTCAGGTTGAGAGAATTAGGCATACATTTTAACCTTTTCCACTCGTTATAAATAAAGATTTATAAATAAAGATTCAGTTCTAGGATACCTTGACCCTGACTATGTTTAATGGGTTTTTGCACTAAATATCTTAACATGATTATTGGTTACTCGCATGCAATTTATAGCATGATATAGCTCTTGCATGATTTAGTTACTTGCACAACTATTAATCAGTCGCAGTAATTATAACCAATGGCCGCATGTTAGGTAGTGTACTGCATGGTAGCAAGTTCGTCCATGTGGCACTCTCCTAGTTTCTGGTCTGACCGCGCACTGTTGTCCTGAGACTGCTTTTGGCCTGCGCCTGGCATTGACGGGGGAACGTGCGCGGTTCGGACTTCAGCTTGGATGAGGAGGGCTTCATGCCTGTTGTGGAATCACCCCGTGCCACACACCCAAGTGTCTCGTAGATGTATGCAGAAGCGCGACGGTGTTGAATCAGTGGAACTTCGCTCCCCTCCCGTTACGGGACGCTAAAGAATGCAACTGCTTCATTGAGTTGAGATGAGTGGCGAGCGAAAATGGCGGCGCGGACGGACGTCTGACACAGGTCTCACGACTTCGTCACGGAGTTCAAAGAGCTGTACCCAAATTTTACTTGCCTTTGGCGAGTGAAATGAAAGGATTGCATCAAACAAAACATTAAAAACCAGGCATACGCCTAAGGTTAGTAAGTGCAAAGAAGTCGACCACGAAGCAACTCACGTGTCGTTCACCAACAAGACCAACTCATTTCGAACAGTTCACTGTAAACTACGAGCGAAAATTATGGTATTTGCAAAACAAGCCGCTCGTCACTGCTCGCGATGTGTACGCATCAAAATGTCTCCGAATCTCAATCCCAAATGGAGGACGCGCATTCGACTCCCGTGGAAACTCACACTCCGTTATCAAACAAATTCACTTTTGACCAATCCCTTTTCTCCTATTCCAAGTTTTCTTAACCGGTGTTCTACCACTCTCTACCATAAGCATCTGCAGTGGGTCGCATATGGATGACGATGCATGGGAGAATAGCAACTGATACTAGTGCCATTTACTATGGGGAGGGAATAAATATAAACTAACTATCAGTTCGTAAACTGCGTTTACTCAAATCGGCAGTATTTGTGTCCGTCAGGTGTTTCGTCCGCTGACTCGAGACAAGGAAGTTCGGGGCGAATTCAATACTAGAAAACTTCGTCTGCATTGGCTGAGCCTCGCACGAGAGAAAATGACAATCGGTAGATATAATATCTGATCGTCTCTCGACGGATGTGATCGCGTCGGGCAAACTAAGACACGACGGGTATGTGGACGCAATCACCCGCTATCCGACATGTCTCGGGTTCGCGTCCCGTCGGCGGCGACGACAACAGACAGTCATAAGTTGTCCAGTTTAATTGAAGGGCGGAGGAGATTTCGTAACACATGCTAATACGGGTACGCGTTCATGATTGGCCGCCTTCAATATTCCACCATAACATGAAGAGGCACACGAGAAGCACTCACGGACGCGGGAGAGATTGAGGCATTGATCATCAGCCTCAGCTCTCTCGCCGATTCGGGATATTCCTCTCTCTCTCTCCCGGCCTCCACTTCTCCGATCGCCCTCCCCCCCAGTTATCTCACACCCCCTCATCTATTCACCCTCCCTCCCTCCAGCCCCCCACGACCACCCTCCGAGAGGGAAACAACAACTCTCCCTCCCTCCACGAGCGTCTCACCTGTGCTGAAGCCTCGGTCTCCACCACCAGCGCCTCCAACGTCGAAATATTTCACGCTAACTTCCGAATAGGAGACGACGGCGAATCCAGCTGTTTCGGAGGGGATATGAAGGAGACGCCAGCGCAACAATACGCAGACGTCGCGTTCCCGGGGTAATCCTCGATTATTTACACTCGATGAAAACGTAAAAAGACTCGATAATCCTCGACCGATACACCGTCACTATCGACACTGCTGACGTGAATCCCTCGCACACGTCATCACTCGAGAGCACCAGTGGAGGACGAGGCACGCACGGCAGCACCACGGAACGAACAAGACACACCACGATGCACGAAACACTCCCGTCGCACAAAACACCACTAACTAACTCGGCTCAAACTTCCGACTAAGCAGAGCTTTTACACCACACTCGTAAAACAAAGGCGACGCGAGCAGGCACTTGGGTCAACGTCGTCGTCTTCAAGTGAGTCGACACTTTCCACACACGCGTTTCAGCGTCGAATATCGCGTGTTTCCACAGCAATCAGCGCAACACAAGGTAAGGAGGTCACACAGCTTCTTCGGTTTGGGTGTGTGGTAAAAGTGGGGGGTTGGGTGTGGTAAAAAAGGGGAGGAGATCGTCGACCTATCGGTCGTTGAAGTCACCGTGCGGCCAGAGAGAGTGAGTGCGTGAATCCGAAAGGCGTGGAATGGCGGCGGCTGTTGTTCCTCCTCTTCCGGTGGCCCTCGGAGTGCGTGGGTGCGGAGGAGGGTGCAGAGACGAGCACGGCCCAACGACGAGGGACGGCGGCGGCGGCCCGCCGCGGCGGAGGAGGCAGGGAGCGGAGTCCGTCCGACCGTGCGACACACCAACCAGCAACCTACTGACTGCTGGCCCCTCTCTCGCTAGCTTGCGCGGCGTACTCGCCTTCGTGGCGCGCTGCACGGGGAACTGGTTGTCGGTCGCGGAGGGGAAGCACGTCCCCCACCCGGGAGTCAGACGCGAATGCGGTAGAGGTCGCACGCAGCATGGATGGAAGGGAGACTGTTGCGTGGCCGTGTGCCATCATTCTTGTGTGTGTGGTTCATGTGTGGTTAGTGTGAGCGCTCCCTCCCTGCATGGGAGAGCCCCGAACGACGGAGTCTGAACCTGCGACGGGATCCGCCATCTTGATGGACGCGAGGACACAGATATGAATGGATTTGTGAGCAGCGAAAATTGCGTCTCGTAATTGCGTGGCATTGCTCGGATGACTGGGCAAATGCTTAGCACGAGAGAGCTGGGAAAGTGGTCCCTGCCCTAATTCCGCGCCGTCGTTCTTGCAATGTTAATGCACCTAGCTGCGCATTCGATGTGCCTCGTGCGAAATAGCTTTCATAGTCGTCGATGGTTGGGCGATGCGAATTTAAATCCAGTTTCACGCGTCTCATGACTCCGATTACCACTCATGATATTTATTGTGAGTTGACGCCTCAGCGTAGAACATGGGGTTTTACAAACAATCACGTTTAAAATGTTTAGGATTAGTTTATTTCTGGATATGGCACAGAGGTTTGGATACGAAAAACAATTGCTTATTCCTCCATTATCGAGGAATTCTTTCCTCTACCGCCATGATTGGTTCAAGTGAAAGCAGATCACGACGCCTTCGTTTCGCTTGAAACGAATCCGTGCGAATCAACCTTACCCGCGATTTCAGTCTGATTGTGCGCCACACGGCGAGAAAGTCTACGTTTAGTTTTCCTCTCTTCTCTCGAACAACGATTCCATTCACCGACTCAACCGCGACGGTGCCATCAGAGATAAACCCCATTCCGAGTGATGAGAGCGTCCAATGGTACGGAGCTCCGACAGTCTGCGCTCGACAGTGGCCACTGCTCACATTTGCCGTCCAGTGACCGACACCCGACCGACCGTGCATGCAGTGTGGACCGAGCGACACCTCATCACCGACTCTCATCATGGAAATCACCGACATCTCATCATGGATGACTTTAGGACCGGAAGTGATGAAAATCATTCAAAATATCATTGTAGAAATTTTCCAAGAACTTTTCATCATTATACCGAATGGATTCGCACAAACCTCTGTGGAATTACGAGAGGATCTGTGCAGATATAATATTTTGTTGGATTCCGATCACCCTTTCATTACATCTAAGTGACTTCAAGAATCGAGCAGTTTGTCGAATTGACGGAAGAATGTCCCAATCGCACAAGTACCGTCAGCTAAAACACTCGACGGGTCATATGCACACACCACACACATTCTGTGCAGTGATGACTTAGCTTTCGGGTAATTTGCAATACTTATGTTATTACATAAAGTAAGGCAGCTTAAATTGACTAGAAAGCGTATGTGACATAAAAAGCTTTTCATCAATGAGAGGTGATTAATTGGGATTAAAAGATGAACATTAGAATTTGAGACAATAAAATTTTGGATTATTTGATTAGTTAAATCATGCTATTTGATACATGTAAATACATTTCCAAGGACTTAGTTTCGATACGTCTAATGTATCTCAAGAATTAACAATTCACCCACTGACTGACCATGCCAGTGATAAGGTAAAAATGTATTTATTGGAACAGTGAAATACTGAAATGAATAAAATTCGTCACTTCCACCATAATTCCATAAAAAAGAATGAAAATGAGAGGAAACGCAAGTTGCGTTCCGCGTCGGCGTTTGGATTCCATTTTTCGGCGATCGAGAGCATGAGCGGTCGATTGGTGCGCCCTCATATCACAGCGGCCAACCGCTGAGCCATCGCACTCCTTCCTCAGTTACCGAGTCTCCGGTCGCCCGACTCGCCCATCCGCCTACTACTCCTCCTTCCGTAAGTAAAACGCGGCGAGAGGGAAATAAGGGACGAGAAAGCGGCATTTTTCGCGTGATTTTGAAGTCTCGCAACGCATCGCCTCAACCAGGTGAAGGTCTCCCCCCCCACCCCCCGCCCCTCTCGTCCACAAACCATTTTCGCCCCCCCCCCGTCCCTTCGCCCCCCTCCGCCCCTTCGCCCCCCCTAAAACACTCTGATCGTCCGGTCGTCCGCGGTATAACACGAATCCTGGCGCCGCCCTCATTCGTGGTATTGCCACGAGATAAAATTTATCTCTAGTTCACATTTAATTCACGACATTTGATTATGCTTTGCTCGAAATTGTTTGCGCGAGATATAAAATCGCCCAGAGTTCGCTGAATTTGGCCTCAATTTAAAGACAATATCTCCACTATACAAAAATGTCACCCGCTTAACTCACTACTTTCCGAGATGTTTGACAAAAGCTTAAGTCTTTTTCCATGGCACATGGTTCGCACTGCAGGGAGACTTTATTTATAAAATGAAGGATTTCTAACGGTTGAAATCTCGTCAGAATTTAACAGTTCAGTTAGAGTACAGGTTAAAGGTTATTCAAATATTTAAAAAAAATCAGTTAATCACCAGATGACTTTTTATCGAATCCCCCAAAAAATCGCCAGTTTAGGCGTTCAAGGCTTCTCAATTTTTATTTAGTCAATAACGATGAACACCAATCATTAGTATAAAACGATATTTCTACGCCATTAATCTTGCCGTCTGTCCTTCACGCTTCTTTAAGCTGCAGAGATAGTAAAAAACAAAATTCCATGGCGTTCTGTGATATGACTAGGGAAAAATCTCTCTGAAACCACTGAAACAAGCTCTGAAATAAATGGCCTCACACCCGGTGACGGTAGATTCCCGCTCTTTGCATATTTCCACTCTGCCTCGTCCTTCGAAGCATTCCCAGTTCGCTGTATCTCGTCGTTCGCGTTTCTGCCGCGTCACGTCGCCTCTCGCGCGAAGCGGAGTGAAGGAGGAGTATGGATGCAGTGGCGCCGCAGCGTGAGCAGGGACGGAGTCGAGGTGAGGTCACTAGAACGCACGGCCCTTGATGGAGACACTGCGGAGCACGAGATGGGAGGACACTCCTCAGTCAGTCTGGTTTACAAGAACTTTGGTCCGTAATGACAGTAAATAACATGCCTTATAGGCGGCTGTACAGTCTCCTTAGCCAGCCCAGTTCATGCTTGCCGGGAAAAATCCGACTGCGTTCTACGCCACCTATCCCTGTACTCGGTACTACGACGGCGTATGGCGGGTGCTCAGATTCAAATTTCCCGTTCGTCAGAATCGTTCTTCGGGGGCGAGTGGTGGTCATTGCGTTAGTGTCATACAAGTGATATATACCTTATAGTGATTTAAGAATCTTTATTGGGCTATTAGTACCTCATGGTATATTAATCGTCAATGTCTTCAGTTGGGGTTACCTTTCCCGTCAGCGGCGTATTTTCGGTTTACAAGTCGGTACATATTCGTCTATTTTAGTACGAGACTATGTTTCCCATCCACTTAAAAGACCGGCAAGAAGTCATGGTTATCGTGCTATTGACGGTAAAGTATCATCTAGACAATCACTATTTATTTGGACAATATTCCAAGTATCTATTAATATCTCCTGGGGTGAAAACTATTGGGACCAGCGATAATTAGTGCTCTTGAGCATTCTCCATCAGGTGAGTTCCTCGAGTGTTTTTCATCGCTTTCTTGCATCTATAGCACACTCATTCTGTTCATAAACAAATGGTTATCTCGTTAAACTTCTTCATCGAATCTGTCGACAGAAATTGCCTGTCATGTGGCATAAATGGCTTCTAGATATTAGTAACTGTTATTATTTGTAAACAGTTCGTTGATTTTGTTGTCGTTGCCTTTCCAGATGAAGGAAGAAATAAGTATGGCCAGATAAGAAAACCTAGGCTTTCTCATTAAATGCGACCTCCATTTAAATGTGCCGTACGGAATATGGACGCTAATGCAAGAAATTCTGTATCATAAAGCCTCAGGAGAAGTAAGTTATGTCGTACTGCAAATATTTATTGATGTCAACGCCTATAGAATTTAGCGATTTTTAGACCTATTTGTGAAACATTCGCTCAATTCAGGATTACTATATTTGAAAAAATTATTAATCCTTTACTTTGCCTCGTTGGTGCATTATTGTTTTTCTTTTGTGAGTGAGATTTCCCTTCTATTTACTATGAATGAGCTTTAATGAGGAATGCCGCAGAAGCTCCTTGCGATAAGAGTACTACGTCTTATGTTAGTTTAATTATGAGTAACTTCATTCGTCAAATTCTGGGAATGAATGAAGAAATGAATGAAGATCCTTCATGGGAGCCTAGTGAACCGGAGAATTAAGTCAGCTCATTTCCAGTTGTGGTTGATAATTGTGTTCTCAAAAAGCGATCACTTCCCATGTTGCTGTAATTTATAAGTATAGCTGTCCAGCTTAATTGTAGACGGATTAACAATCATTTTTATTAATTTTTTTCACTTGACTTTGATACATGGCCGTATATAGTCCGTTGAAGGAATAACAGGGAAGAGAAGATTTATGAGCTTCACCAAGTTCTTTGCCATCGTGCAGTCTAAACTATGTTGGTCCATTTATTGTTTATATTTTAGCCATTGTGTAAGTCGTGCTTCTGGATCCAAAGTGTGTACTTATGTTGTCCTTGTTGTTGTGTCGGCGTGTTGTCCTTGATTACTACGCTCTGAAATACTAGATTGCTTCCAGTGTGTCCTTGACTGCTCTTGCTTTCTGTTATTTCAATTCCTGCTTTAATATTCACAATTTCAAGGCTTATTTATGCAACAGCATTAACATGTACACTAAACTTGTGCTTAAATGAGTAATTTTGCTAATGAGTGAATGGGTAATTAGGGATTTTTTAAAATTGATTTCCGATGGGATTTGTTGAATATTCTACCAATAATTTATAGCAGAGTGCATCAGCTACCTATATTATGATTAATCCTGTGAGACTTTTCAATTTGTAGGTATAAGTGAACACATGCTTGATTTGTATGAGAAATTGATAATTTTTGTGAATAGCCTCATTCCCTACATAAGGAAGGGCATATATAGCCAAATTCTTATGATGAACAGTGTTGGGCTTCATCTTCAGAACTGCTATAACACTATAATCTTTCAACAAAAAACTCCACATGGAAATATCATTCAGGATTTACTGCAAATGCTGCACTTCCATCAGTTACTCCAAAATGGAGAAGTTTGACAGAGGTAACAGTCCCAAAGTTTCATGCATTTTCAGCTATGTCACTGCTTATGTACCATTTTGAATGAGACTTCCTATCCTTAAGCTTCAAGTCATGCTCGATAAACGTTACACAGGTGAATCAAAGCTTGAGTTGGTAGCTTGGGAGTTGTTCCATAGTTGACAGAAACTATACCCATATGAGAGATTTCCTCTAGCTTTGCCTCAAGGTTTACAGTTTGAGTTGATGTGTTTGCCTTCATTTTTGTTTCAGAGTATTACATTCATGACTGATAATTAGTACGCCTGGCATTACTCACAGTATTTTACCCTCTATTTCGACTGTCTTCATTGAAACAATTTTCTCAGGGATCTTGGTTTAACATTCCTACATTAACACGGCAACAGTAATATTCCCTTAAATTCAACCAAAGTATTGAAATACCCTTAATTGTAGCAACCGTTTATGGACGAAGGGTTCACCCCTCCTTAAAATTTTTCCACAATTTGACTTTGCTGTTGCTTCTCTCCAATGAGCAACAAATTCACATGCCCATATTTAGAGAATACAATTTCGTACTTTTCCACAGAATTTTATTTTGTGTGGTACGACGCGTTTCGCCGACTTGCGGCATCGTCAGATAGCCGATGGACCCTCCACCTGGACGCAGGGCTTAAAAAGGCCGTCACGTCTGTATGCCGCACACTGAGAAGGTATATGTATCCTCCAAGGAGGGGATATTACCGCTCACACTGATGGATGATTTGGTGCGGAAGGGGGGATCCATCAATAGAGATGGCAGCTAGGAGAAAAGGATATGCCAGCATCGTGCAGTGAAATACCAAAGGCATTGTACGGATTTCCCCGAGGAGCTGAGAAGCTTCCTCCTGGAGAAATAGAGCGCTAGTCGTCTGCATACAGGAGACGTCCCTCAACGCAGATGAAGCGGCGCTCCTGACCAAATCCATGAAGGAATGGAAGGCTGTAGAAAGCCTAGATAACCTCATCTACGAAATCACTAGCTGGTATTGTAGATGACGCATTCGAGTCAATGCCAAGAAAAACAAGGCAATTATGTTCCATCCCTTCAAAAGGGCGCCACATAGAGTCGGCCGGTTGGTGGTGAATGGAGTATATATACCGTGGGAGTCTGAGGGTGTTGGGTCGTTTTCCTCCCCCTGTCGGCTCTGGTGGCAAGTGTCGCGTTTGGTTTTTTGACCAGTGTTGTCGAAAGCCGGGAGCGTGTGGACGCGGACATTGTCGAGCGCTTCGTCGGAAGTCGCGCGGGCAATTAACTCAGATTCGCTTGAAGGTGTCCTCGCCTTTTTATTAATCATAACCTGGGGCACAAGGCCCCTCACGCACATTTTTGGTCCTTCGGGCCGGATCGCACCAGTGATCGGCAAGGCATATTCGAAATCTTCGTACATAAGCGCAAGATTACATCAACACGAGGCATCTCCCGGCAATCACTCGAATCGGGGTCTTCAAAGCAGCGGACCATCGGCACTCTTCAGCGAGCAGCATCTCCAGGAAGGTGTCATCCAATCAGCCGAGGACACATCAGTCACAGCAGCGGCATCGGCGTACCAGCAACGCAGCATAACGCAGCCATCGCAGTATAAGGTAGGCAGTGAGTGCAATTCCCTTCCATATCACTCCATATCCCCCACTGTAAATTATCCTAACCTTTAAGGCACGTGTCTCAGAACAATGGCAGAGAAAACTAAGGAGTTGATCGCAAAACGCGGCCAAATTAAGGCCAGGGTCACGAGATTTAAGAATTTCGTCGATACCGTAAGGATTCCTGATGGAATACCTCAATTGCGTCTCCGCCTGGAGAAGTTTAAGGATTGCTGGCAGGCCTTTGAAGATATTCAATCCAAGATTGAGTCATTGGACGTGGAAGGCGACGGAGAACGCGATGAATTTGAGGATGCGTACTTTGATGCCGTCGCAAGGGCCGACGGAATAAGTCAATCGTCCCAGCCTAGGGCCAGTGAATCGCAGGAAAATGGTCACGATGTTGCTCCCGTGAAGCTCCCAGTCATAAATTTACCTATTTTTCACGCGGCTTATGATGAATGGGTGACTTTCTTTGACACGTTTAAGAGCCTCATTCATGACAATGTGTCTTTATCAGGAATCCAAAAATTCCATTATTTAAGATCAACGCTGCGCGGAGAAGCGTTGCAAGTCATAGCCTCTCTCGCCACCTCGGATCAAAATTACGACATCGCGTGGGGACTGCTAATGCAGCGCTTCGAAAACAAACGTTTTATAATCAGCATGCACGTCAAGGCAATGTTTGAATTCAATCAATTAGAGAAGGAGTCGTCCACGGGTATCAGAAACCTCGTGGATCACTTCAATAAACATTTGAGGGCTCTTCAAGCTATGGGGCAGCCTACTGACTCCTGGGACGCGCTCCTTAGTAGTAGTAGTATTTGGGTGAATAGAGTGCTTCGACGACTGAGGTCATTCGCACCACATCAGCCTAAAATCACCAAGTCATGTTATTTAAATAAATAGTTAAATATATAAATAAATAAATAAATAAAAGCGACGCAGCTCACATTAAAATGGGCGTGAGATAAAACACCACATAATGGTTGGTCACAAACAGTTAAAAAGCCCAGACACTTTTAAAAATAACATTATCCGACTGACACAATCAGGATCGTCTCCTAGGACGTGTCCTAGGTCTCCCCTGATGTTCAGCCGGATGCGCAGAGCACGGTATCTATCACACACCGTCAGAAGGTGTCTCACAGTTAAGGGAGAGTCGCAATCCTCACAGTAGGGAGGGATCTTCTCTTCGGTGAAGAGGTGAGAGTGAGTGAGGGCACAGTGCCCTATCCTCAACCGTGTGATTGCGAACTCTTCCCTGCGAGTCCTCCCGACTGATGTGGGCCACACTGATACTACCGGCTTTATGGTGCGCAACTTATTCTCTGTCAGGGAATGCCAGGTTTCCTTCCACTGTCCAAAGGCTACGTTTCTCAGCGTAGCCTTTAAGTCTTGGTACGGTACCAACACTGACGAAATGTGTTCGTCTTGGAGAGCCTTCTTCGCTGCCGAGTCGGCCATCTCGTTACCGGCTATTCTCACGTGTCCAGGTACCCACAGAAAACGGATAACGATTCCCTTCTTAGAAAGGGATAAAAGATGACTATGAATCTCCTGGACAAGTGGGTGCATCGGGGAATAACCGGAAATTGCCTGCAGCGCACTCATAGAGTCACTACAGACCATGTATGCGCCACAATTGCCCCTAATACCACCAAGAGCCTTCTTTATGGCGAAAAGCTCCGCCGTGTAGATGCTGCACAGCGGGCTTAGCTTCACCCCGATGACTCCATGGTGGGACGAGACCACCGCGCATGCGCATGCCGACTTGGATTTCAAACCATCCGTAAACACGGGAGTGAAATCGGAGTGGCGGCACAGCTCTTCCCTAAAAAGTTGTTTGTACTCCATAGGCGTCGTGGAACCTTTCTGGCCAGTTCGTAGGGTAAAACTACACTTCGGAAAGGGCACTCGCCATGGTGGGTGACCGGAATATCCATGGCCGTACACTTCTGGAAGTCTCACATCTGTTCCTTCCATAAAATATTTAAAACGGACGCTCAGGGGTCTGGTGGCCCTTGTCCGCCTGTTAAAAATGTTTAAAAACCTGGGATTAAAAATTACGTTGAAACACGGGTGAGTCCTCGTAGATAAAATTTTTGCCACGTAGTTGGCCATTAAGATGTTCCTCCGGGTATCCAGCGGGGGCTCTCCGGCATCCGAGTATACGCTTAAGACGGGAGACGTCCTGAACGCTCCGGTCGCCAAACGTAGCCCCGCGTTGTGAACCGTTGCCAGCGGTTTCAGGTAGCTTGTGCGGCCCGAGGAGTAGACGAAACATCCATAGTCCAACTTGGAACGCACCATTGCCCTGTAAAATGAAAGCATGGTGGTCCTGTCGGCGCCCTATGTAGTGTGCGATAAAACACGTAAAATATTTAAAACGTTAAAACATTTTTCTTTAAGAATCCGGATGTGTTCCTTCCAATTAAGCTTGGAATCGAACACCATCCCGAGAAAACGAACCGAATCAGCGTATGGTAAAACCCTACCACCGAGACGCAACTCTGGTGGTATGTGGTTGCCCCTGCAACGATGAAAATGTACGCATTTTGTCTTTTCCGCTGAGAAGCGGAAGCCGTTCTTTTGGGACCAGCCGTCCAGTTTATTAAGACAGAGTTGTATCTGTCTGGACGCGGTTACTACTTTGGATGACCGGCAGAGAATAGCCAGGTCATACACAAACAGTGAGCCCATGACAGGTCCCGTGATGCAGTCGATAGCGTCATTGATCGCAATAGCGAACAATGTCACACTAAGGACTGATCCTTGAGGCACTCCATTTTCCTGCGTATAGGGTTCGGAAAGGTGTTTACCTACTCTGATTCTAAAAACTCGGTCCGATAAAATTTTTTTTATAAAAATGGGAAGATTTCCCCTAAAACCCCAGCCATGCAACGTGTTTAAAATCTTCTGACGCCAGACCCTGTCATACGCCTTCTCCAGGTCAAAGAAGACCGCGATGACGTGCTGGCGTAGAAGAAAGGCCTCCTGGATGAAATTGTCGCTCCGAACGAGGTGATCAATGGTTGATCGACCTCGCCGGAAACCACACTGGATATTCGACAAAAGGTTCCGCCGCTCTAACCACCAAACGAGCCGACGGTTTACCATCCTTTCCATTACCTTGCACAGACAGCTGGTAAGGGAGATTGGCCTGTAGTTACTCGGGTCCGCTCTGTCCTTTCCCTGTTTAGGGATCGGAACCACCGCAGATTCCCTCCAGGAAGATGGGAAGCTACCCTCGAACCATAACTGGTTGAGGGTGCTCAGGATCTCAATCAACGCTTCCCCCGAAAGATTTCGAAGGAAGGCGTTGTGGATTCCGTCCAGTCCCGGAGAGGTGTCCTTGGAATCCGCGATGGCTGACCGTAGTTCCCAAAGCGAGAACGGGTCGTTGTACTCCGCGATTACGGACGTCTCAGCAAAGCAAAGAGGAGTTCTCTGGAAGCGTTCCTTGATGGCCAAGAACGCTTCCGAGTAACTCCTGTCGCTGCTTATATTGGCTAGTGACTCGCCAAAGGCCTCGGCTACATCGCGAGGGGAGCTCACGATTTGGCCATTTATTCTCAAACAAGAGACGCCGTACTCCCTGCGGGAGCCCGAGATGCATCTCACCTTATTCCACGCCTGTGCAAGTGGTGTCCTGTGGTTAATGCTATTGACGAATTCCATCCAGGAGACCCTTTTTGCCTCCTTCACGACTCGTCGGGCTTTCGCTCGCAGTCGACGGAAGGACGAAAGGTTCGTTGCGGTTGGGTACTTGTTAAAAAAACGAAGGGCACATTTTCGAAGACGAATTGCCTCGGCGCACTCCTTGTTCCACCAAGGAACCGCTGGCCGTGGGACGTTACCCGATGACCGTGGGACGCTGCAATTCGCTCCTTCGATCAAGCACCTTGTTAAAACCTCCACATTGTGTGTGGCATCACAATTACAATTGTGTTTAAAATTAAAAACGTCTCTAAAATTCTGCCAGTCCGCTTTACGGACAATCCAATTGCCCGGTCGGATAAAATCAGTGTTAAAACTTCGTTCAGAATTTATTAAAATAGGGAAGTGATCACTGCCACAGAGATCTGTGTGCACGGTCAAATTAAACTTGTTAAAAAGACTGCTCGTTGCCATAGCTAAATCTATACAGGAGTATTCTCCATTAAAAACATTAAAACGGGTCTTCTCACCGTTGTTAAGTAATAAAAGGTTAAAATCGAGGATGAAACTGGCTAAAATCCGTCCCCTCCTTGTGTTTTGGCCTCTTGAGCTTCCCCACAAGGGGTCATGGGCATTAAAATCACCCAATAATATAAATGGCCTAGGCAACTGCTGGACAAGTCTCTCTAGGTTGTAACGAGTTACCGGTGCACCCTCCGGCATATAAACGTTGCATAACGTTATATTTTTCGGGGTAAACAAGGTTATGGCCACTGCCTGAAACGGGGTGTCAATCCGTACTCGAGAGGTGTAAAGGGCCTCCAGAACAGCAATCGCCACCCCGCCATGGGCTCTATGACCAGTAAGGTCACCTAACCTTTCGACCTTGTATCCCCTTAAAATTCCACTGTCCCTCGCCTTAAGATGCGTCCTCCTGGAGACATATTACAGAAGGGTTAAAATCTCGGATTAAAATGGCCAACTCCTCCTTATGCCTATAAAATCCATTACAGTTCCACTGTAAGATAGAGGTCATAAAATTTAAAAATATATAAATAAATATATAAATAAAGAAAAGACCTAAAAATAATTAAAAGTAATAAGGAAAAAGGAGCAGCCTATGTCCGCGCTAAGGAGAGATCAGCGCTTGAGGCGCTGCTTCCTTCCCTTTTTTCCAATTATTTCAATTTCTGTATGTGAGATACAGAAATCTTCGTCCATGGCTTCGTGTGGAGGCGTTTTTGCCTCACCAGATGAACCGGAGGATGGTGTGTTACCACGCTTTGTTTGCGTGGCCCCGGCGGTGGATTTGGTGGGGTTCTTCCTAGGAGAACCCGGACCGGTGTTTTTTGTATTTTCTGCCGGATTTGTGGCCTTAGCCGGCGTGGCTGATTTCTGTGCAGAGGCAACAGTTTTTGGGCTCACAGTTTCTTCCGTCTGTGTG
The DNA here is from genome assembly GCA_963169105.1 of Ceriagrion tenellum. Lineage (NCBI taxonomy): Eukaryota > Metazoa > Arthropoda > Insecta > Odonata > Coenagrionidae > Ceriagrion > Ceriagrion tenellum. Next base: position 176,929,544 of record OY720633.1, read on the forward strand.
GAAATGGTGACCTTGGATGTTCGAGTAGAAGCGACATGGGCGTAGGACTTGGAAAAAGTAGGAGCAACTTGTGCTCTGTACTTTTTCCGAGCCTCGAAGTACGGGATTTTTTCTACCGTCTTGATTTCCATTACTTTGCGCTCCTCGATCATCTTTGGGCAATCACGTGAGTACACCGGATGTGCACCCTCACAATTGACACAAAGTGGGTCACCTGTGCATTCCGCACCCTCATGCTTCTCCAGGCCGCAGTGGGGACAGGTGGCCTTGCCCTCGCACCGTGTGGCCATGTGGCCGAATCGCTGGCACTGGAAACATCGCATGGGTGCCGGTATGAAATGCCGCACTGGCACCGATTCATATCCGACAAACACCTTGTCGGGGAGCTGATCAAGCGTGAACGTGAGAACAACAGACGTCGTGTTGACCCTTTCTCCGTTGCGCTTTGTCGTGAGTCGACGAGCATCGGTGACCCCCTGAGAGGCCATCTTCAGCTTGATCTCGTCGATCTCAACATACAACAGGTCGTAGTGACTGATCACTCCACGACAGGTGTTCAAGGTGCGGTGCACCTCCACTTTAACGGGTATTTCACCTAACTTTTCTTTAAGCAATAATTTATCGCTTTGAGCCCTCGTTGCCGTTTCGATGAGCAGTGTGCCGTCTCGAAGTTTCTTTGCAGATGTTAGTTCCCCAGGAACTGAACTAGACAAAAGTTTTCGAATAAGGAAGGGGGACACCTTCTTCAGGCTCTCCCCTTCCTTCTGGCACCTCATCACTAAATAGCGCATACTAGCGCCGGGAACATTACCTCCCCCGCCCGTTTCCGGGCGGGATCTTTTAGGTGGTGGAAGGATATCATCCGCCATACCTAAACTTGATTCATCCCCCGAGCTCCCCACCCACCATGGAGCCACACATTCGGGACGCCGCACCGCAAACCGGTGCGGTCGCCAGGGCTACCCGAGGGGATATAGCACCCTAGAGGTGGTTGTCTGTTTCGGGTTGGATCTTCGATGCACGGGCCCACCAAACCCGTACATCTCCGACCGCCCTACGCACACCCCCACCTCCCTGGCACTCGCCACCGTAAAGCATAGAACCACGGAAGCCGATTGACCGGGAGTGGCTAGCTCCCGGCCGCCCGTTTACACAGAATCCGGGGCCGAAGAGGGGTATTGGCCCCTGGTCCATACCGAGCATCCGACCCCCGGCTGGGAACCACAGACCTCACCCTCCAGGTTCCCCTTCTCCCCCTTACGGGTCTCCGCACACGGCAAACATGCGGGTGGATCGCAGGCCAGGTGGTGTGGCCGCGCACAGACAGCTGACCCACAAGACTGTCCGGGCTGAACCCTTGTTGGCTCTGGGTTTGTTTTCGGTGTATCACCTCCCCGCCCTTTTAGTCGCCTCTTACGACAAGCAGGGATACTGCGGGAGTATTCTCCATCCCCCTACCCGCAGGGGTAACGCGCTCCTTGTCCACTTAATCACCAGCAAGATAGACCTGAAGCTTCATAAGGAATGGGAGGCGTCGTTACCGCGGGAGGGGAGGACTTCTTAGCTTCCTTCAGCAAAGGTCCCAAGTGATGGAGACGGTAGACGCTCATCGCGCCGTTCGCACCGCTATCACATCGCGCGATCAAGGGAAAAGACCACTCATAAAAACCAGCAGGTCCATGGTGGGAAACGTAGCCATTGAGTCAAAATGCAAGCTGTGCAAAGGGTTCCACCAACTATATCAGTGCAGCATCTTTTTGAAGAAATCCATTCCTGAGAGAATTAGCGACGTGAAAAAACTTGGAGTATGTTTTAACTGCCTCAGGGGAGGGCGTTTAAAAGGTAGCTGCACCTCAGGTAATTGCAAGCTTTGCGGTGAAGGGCACAACAGCTTGCTTCACCTCTCAAGTCACGCCTCAGCGACCAATCTATCCGCAAATTCTCAAACCAATCTATCAGTAAACTCGGCACCATTCAGTCCGTCTTCGACGCAAATACAGTCCACTACAGCACGTCTTCCATACCAGGGGGAGGTATCAACAACAGTACTTCTCTCCACTGCGGTCGTCTGGGTGCATGACTCGCGAGGCTCTCCTCATCTCTGCCGAGCGTTGCTCGACTCAGGCTCTCAAGCAAACTTCATAACGGAAAGAATGGCGCAGCTTCTGAGACTCAAAAAGAAAACAGGCGTAATAGGCATCACAGGTATTGGAGGATCGGCCGCTAGAAGCGCTCAGATGGTGCAGACGACGATTAAATCGAGAATAACAGCGTACAAGGCTCATATTAATTGCTTGGTGCTGTCAAATATTACTTCCGAAATACCTGCGATTCCTGTTGATATTTCAAATTGGAGTCCACCCTCTAATCTCCAACTTGCTGACCCTGGATTTAATATTCCGCAAGCCGTTGACCTCCTCATAGGTGCAGAGTTATTCCTTGAAATGTTGTGCTTTGGGCAATTCAGAACGTCACCAACCCTACCAATCCTGCAGAAAACTACTCTCGGCTGGATTTTATCAGGAAGAGTTCGGAGCAATGAAACGTTGTCGTCATCATCCTGATACGTTAGCTGGGCAGAAAACTTGGACGAGCAAGTGCAAAACTTTTGGAAATTGGAGGAATGCAAACCTGCTTCAAAATTCTCAGCAGAAGAAATGAAATGTGAAGAGCACTTTAAGGAAAACACCACCAGAGTAGCAGATGGGCGCTTCATCGTTAGGCTACCTATCAAAGGAGAGATCCAGAGAGGTTCCACGACGCCTATGGAGTACAAACAACTTTTTAGGGAAGAGCTGTGCCGCCACTCAGATTTCACTCCCGTGTTTACGGATGGTTCGAAATCCGAGTCGGCATGCGCATGCGCGGTGGTCTCGTCCCACCATGGAGTCATCGGGGTGAAGCTAAGCCCGCTGTGCAGCATCTACACGGCGGAGCTTTTCGCCATAAAGATGGCTCTTGGTGGTATTAGGGGCAATTGTGGCGCATACATGGTCTGTAGTGACTCTATGAGTGCGCTGCAGGCAATTTCCGGTTATTCCCCGATGCACCCACTTGTCCAGGAGATTCATAGTCATCTTTTATCCCTTTCTAAGAAGGGAATCGTTATCCGTTTTCTGTGGGTACCTGGACACGTGAGAATAGCCGGTAACGAGATGGCCGACTCGGCAGCGAAGAAGGCTCTCCAAGACGAACACATTTCGTCAGTGTTGGTACCGTACCAAGACTTAAAGGCTACGCTGAGAAACGTAGCCTTTGGACAGTGGAAGGAAACCTGGCATTCCCTGACAGAGAATAAGTTGCGCACCATAAAGCCGGTAGTATCAGTGTGGCCCACATCAGTCGGGAGGACTCGCAGGGAAGAGTTCGCAATCACACGGTTGAGGATAGGGCACTGTGCCCTCACTCACTCTCACCTCTTCACCGAAGAGAAGATCCCTCCCTACTGTGAGGATTGCGACTCTCCCATAACTGTGAGACACCTTCTGACGGTGTGTGATAGATACCGTGCTCTGCGCATCCGGCTGAACATCAGGGGAGACCTAGGACACGTCCTAGGAGACGATCCTGATTGTGTCTGTCGGATAATGTTATTTTTAAAAGAGTCTGGGCTTTTTAACTGTTTGTGACCAACCAATATTTGGTGTTTTATCTCACGCCCATTTTAATGTGAGTTGTGTTGCTTTTATTTGTCTATTTAATTATTTATTTTCAATAACTTGACATGGTGATGTTAGGTTGACGTGGTGCGAATGACCTTAGTGGTCGAAGCACCCTAATCACCCTAATACTACTACTGCATGATTCGCGAGGCTCCCCTCATCTCTGTCGATCGTTGCTCGATTCAGGCTCTCAAGCAAACTTCATAACGGAAAGAATGGTGCAGCTTCTGAGACTCAAAAGGAAAACAGGCGTAATAGGCATCACAGGTATTGGAGGATCGGCCACTAGAAGCGCTCAGATGGTGCGGACGACGATTTAATCGAGAATAACAGCGTACAAGGCTCATATTAATTGCTTGGTGCTGTCAAATATTACTTCCGAAATACCTGCGATTCCGGTTGATATTTAAAATTGGAGTCCACCCTCTAACCTCCAACTTGCTGACACTGGATTTAATATCCCGCAAGCCGTTGACCTCCTCATAGGTGCAGAGTTATTTGAGTTCCTTGAAATTTGTTGAGTTCCTTGAAATGCAGAGTTCCTTGAAATGTGATGCATTGTGCAATTCAGAACATCACCAACCCTACCGATCCTGCAGAAAACTACTCTCGGCTGGATTTTATCAGGAAGAGTTCGGAGCAATGTCATCATCATCCTGCTACGTTAGTTGGGCAGAAAACTTGGAAGAGCAAGTGCAAAACTTTTGGAAATTGGAGGAATGCAAACCCGCTTCAAAATTCTCAGCAGAAGAAATGTAATGTGAAGAGCACTTCAAGGAAAACACCACCAGAGGAGCAGATGGGCGCTTCATTGTTAGGCTACCTATCAAAGGAGACATCAGTCACCTTGGAGATTCCGAGCGAATTGCCAATCGTAAATTTCTAATGACTGAGAAGCGACTACTAAGGGATGGAGAGAGAAAATTGGCATATTCATCATTTATGAGAGAATATCGAGATCTTGGGCACATGGAGTCGGTCATAGAAGAAGAGGACCAGCCAAGGGGCGTCGTCTTCTACGTTCCAGATCACTCAATTTCGAAGGACACCAGTTCAACGACGAAATTGAGAGTTGTGTTTGATGCATCAAGCAAGAGCTCAACAGGATTATCATTAAATGATATATTAATGGTAGGGCCCACCATTGAAGATGATCTGCTCAACATCATTATTAGATTTAGGACACACGAATATGCAATGACGGCTGATATTGAAAAACTCTATCGCCAAATCCAAAGGTCCATCCATCTGACACCAATTTGCAACGAGTATTATGGAGAGACGAAGAAGGTGCGCCAATTGAAACTTACAGGTTAACCACAGTGACATACGGTACGGCCTCAGCATCGTTTTTGGCGACAAGATGTCTTCAGCAATAGTCCGTAGAGGAATCGCATCGTGCTCCCCGCGCAGCGGCAGTAGTGATGAAAGATTTCTACGTTGATGATCTCCTCACTGGCAGAAACTCGATCGAGGAGGCTGAGAAAATCCAAGAAGAAATGATTGCATTGCTTGGCAGAGGAGGTTTTCGGCTTCAAAAATGGTGCTCTAATCATCCCGATTTGCTGAAGAGAATTCCATTAAACCATAGGGAGGCCTCTTATCAGATTCACCCGCAAGGAGACAACACCATCAGGAGCCTGGGAATTCTTTGGGACCCAAATACGGACGTCTTTCACTTTGACACGAAGAACGTCAATTGTGAAGCCCGAGTGACTAAACGTTCAGTTCTTTCCGATTTGGCGAGAATATTTGATCCCCTAGGTCTTATCGGACCAATCATTCTCAAGACGAAAGTATTCCTTCAACGTCTGTGGGAACTCAGATTGGAATGGGATGAATCACTTCCTTTGGAGCTCCATTCAAAATGGCTTGATTTCCGTGAATCATTCGAATGCTTAAATGATTTGCGACCTCCCCGGCGCGTTATTGCGCAGCATTGCAATGTGTATGAGATTCACGGCTTTTGTGATGCCTCAGAATCCGGTTACGGAGCATGTGTATACGTCAGGTCCGTCAAATCAGATGGGAAGTACACGATGAACCTTCTATGCTCCAAGTCGCGAGTGGCGCCGCTAAAGAAAACAACTCTTCCCAGACTGAAACTGTGCGCAGCAGTACTCCTTGCTCACCTTATTCATAAGGTCTCATCATCCTTCTCGTTTTCGGGAAGCCCCACTCTGTGGTCAGACTCCACTGTGGTGCTCGCATGGCTGAAGGCACCATCATCCAATTGGAAGACTTTCGTCGCCAACAGAGTTGCCGAGATCCACGAGCTGACAAGTAAATTCAAATGGAGGCACATCAGAGGAGTGGACAATCCAGCGGATCATATTTCCAGGGGACTTACGCCGCAACAATTGCTCGAGACGATATCATGGTGGCAAGGACCGCCTTGGATGAATGGACATGAAAATAAATGGCCGCCAGAATCATTCATTGAGAAGTTTGAGCCCCCAGAGAAACGACCTATGGCCACCGCTTTGATTGCAGTGGAGGCGAATCAGTTAATCCAACGCTATTCGTCATTATCCAAATTGCAGAGGGTAACGACTTATTGCCTGCGATTCATACACAACGCCTCAAAATCACGCATTGAGAGGAAAACGGAAGAACTCACGGCGCGAGAAATCGAGGCGGCTCTTACGCAGCTGATTAAAGCAGTTCAAGGCGAAGTATTTGTTAATGAGCTTCATGACCTTCAGCAGAAACATTAAGTTAGCAGCAAATCAAAATTGAAAATGCTGCATGCATTTCTTGACGAAAATAACGTAATCCGGGTGGGAGGCAGAATAAGGTCTTCTAACGTTTCCTACGGCCAGAAGCATCCAATCGTCTTGCCTCCGAAACATCATCTGACCAAGTTGATTGCGAAGCAAGAACACATCAAGCAGCTTCACGCTGGACCACAACTGCTGCTTTCATCATTAAGGCAGCGTTTTTGGCCTTTAAGGGGAAGAAATCTCTGCCGTCAGATTGTACATCAATGCACGAGATGCTTCCGGAGCAATCCCAAGGCAATCCAACAATTAATGGGTAATTTACCAAAATAAAGACTTGAGCCAACTCGCCCGTTTTTACGTTGCGGGGTTGATTATTATGGTCCTATTTACATAAAGGCAAGTCGTCGTCGTGGGTCTCAGCCAATCAAGGCTTACTTACAATCTGTCTTTGTCTGCTTCTCCACCAAGGCGGTACATCTTGAGTTAGTGGGTGATTTGACTACGGAAGCATTTTTGGGAGCACTAAGACGCTTTACGTCTCGACGAGGAAAGTGCAGCGATATTTACTCAGAGAATGGCACAAATTTTGTAGGAGCAAATCGGGAATTGAAGGATCCCCAGAAAGTCTTCTCATCCAAATCACATCAGGAAAGCCTTCATCATTATTCGTCATCCGAGGGAATCAATTGGCATTTCATCCCTCCTCGCTCACCCCACTTTGGGGGCCTCTGGGAAGCGGCTGTCCGTTCACTCAAGTATCATCTCAGGAGAATTGCTGGGAACGCATCCCTTACCTATGAGGAGACGTACACCTATTTGACAATGATAGAGGCGTGCCTTAACTCCAGACCAATAACCCAAATGTCGTCAGATCCTAATGACCTCAATCCCTTAACTCCCGGCCATTTCTTAATTGGCGACGCACTCACTGCCATCCCAAATCCAAACTTGATTGATATCCCCGTCAATCGTCTATCCAGATGGCAGCACGTGACTAGGATGCAACAGCATTTCTGGTCCCGTTGGCACAAGGAGTACCTGTCCAGCCTCCAGGTGAGACCCAAGTGGACCAGAGGGGCACCCAGCATGCAGCAAGGCGACCTGGTCCTTATTAAAGAGGACAATCTACCCCCTCTCAGGTGGAGCCTCGGTCGCATTGTGCATCTCCACCCAGGTCAAGATGGAGTTTCTAGAGTGGCCACAGTGAAAACAACTGGCAGTTTAACACTGCGGGCGGTCAACAAGCTCTGTCCACTACCTAAAGAAGACATTTAATATCTAAAAATTTAATTACATGACTGTAAATGCCATTCGCATTTGTTTTTTATTTGCAGAAAGAGACGAACTTGTTGTATCTTAAATTTTCATCATTTAATTGACTTAATAATAGTTATCAGTTTGAAGAGTTGACAATTTTTGTTCAGGTGAATTATTAGTGTGACTGATTATAGGAGCATTTCATCAAGTGTCGGCTTGTGTCAAATTTTGAGTGATTTTTTTTGGTTGCTGTTAGTGTGGAATATTGCATGTGTAATTGAAAGTAAATCTTCGCCAAGGACATACAGACTTTTTCCCTAAAGTTTATAGCTATGTTTGGTATTTGTCTCTATCGTATGTTTTTCTTGTATTTCATGTATTTATTTGTTTTTGCGCTCTTCCACACGCTCCAATTATTCATTGACAATCACGGCTTTCAAGGCGCGCGGAATGTTGGGTCGTTTTCCTCCCCCCTGTCGGCTCTGGTGGCGAATGTCGCGTTTGGTTTTTTGACCAGTGTTGTCGAAAGCCGGGAGCGTGTGGACGCGGACATTGTCGAGCACTCGAGTAGACGCGGACATTGTCGAGCGCTTCGTCGGAAGTCGCGCGGGAAATAAACACGTATTCGCTTGGAGGTGTCCTCGCCTTTTATTTATCATAACCTGGGGCACACGACCCCGCACGCAAAGAGGTCCTCTACCTCGGAGTGCTGCTGGGCCAGAAGCTTCTGTGGAAACCACAATAGAAACGTGTCCGTGTAAAAGCGCTGGCGGCGCTTTCCCGTTTTCTGCCGGTACTGTGACCTACGGTGCTCAGAATGGACACCAAGACGGGAATTGGGGGCCCAGCCCTCCGAAGAAGCAGTTCTTCGGCAGTACAGCAGAGTCCTGTCATCGGAAGATCAGCAAACTGGAGCAATCGTCGTGAGACTGTGAGATCGCTACAAGCGTCCTATCGCCAGCACGAGCAGAGCTGCGCTGCCTTGACAAACTGAGACCCGGAGAATTAGACCCAAACCCCTTACGAGCTGCCAAGGCGACTTCTTCCCGGTGAGAAGAGAACCCAGGAATCCCACTTGCTGATCTTCATCTTCGTATTCTTCTGGTTCCCTCTCACCCCTGAAGATTTCACTTTCTAAGTCCCAATCATAAATATACCTTTTCCGACTGACGCACTTCTCTCAGTAGTCCCCAACAAAAGATGCAATTGAGGGCCTATTTTATGGCTCAGGGAGGACTTTCATCACGTCACGTTAAATTTGAATGCAGGGCCGCATCTTTAATGGAGGTTGATCTTCTTGATCAGCGCCTTCATCAACGTTACAATGTTAATTGGAATTTGTTGACCTTCTGCTTCTGCGGAGCGTCAGAAGTGTTCATGTATTTTGAACGCTCTTCTCTTTGACACGACTTGGTGCGAGTTGGTTCATACTTACCTTCTAGTTGAGTGTGTTTTCCTGCAGCTCGAACCCATAGAGCCATCAAACTTAAGCTGTTGAATAGAGACTCAATTTTTAACTTTTGGTCACCGGAAAGGGATTCTCCCTCCGCCCACTGTGCGGCGCTTCGAAAGTATGAGTCTGTCATCGTCCTCATGGCCTTGAATCAGTCAGGACAATGAGCACTAAGTAAGCGGCACGTGTTTCGGTTTCTTACAAGCCACCGAGGGTGGGAAATCTGTGAACTGAACACTCTGAGAAGGGCTTAAATCTTACAACGTATTTGTCACATAAACGTGGAATATTTCGCTATGACACACAGAAGCACAAAAATATAGGAAAACGAATCAAGATCTCTGGTGGGCCCAATGGTCTCGCTACCTATCGGGTGGCCGAGGCCACTATATTCCAGCATTTCGAATGATAACTCACGAGATAAACCCATTGAAATGGCAGCAAAATCTTCCATTGATCGAATTTAGTCGCTAACTGCGTGATCCAACACATTTACAACGTTGTTGTGCAAGTATAAGCTCAAGCACTCTCTTATATAGCTAAGTTACGCTCGTCGCATCATATTGGTGTCCTTGGAATTTCAATTGTCCTTTGAAGAGTAAAGCGTTTGGAGAATTTACGACAATTTTGTTTATTCTGGTACGACTCTACTTAGTTGAGACCAATATTAGTTATCGCGAAGAATTCTCTCCACTGCCGAGTATTAATTTATTCATAGCATTTCACCACTTTCTCACGAGAGTTTCGATAATCTCGAGGCGGTGGTCTCGTCTCGTGTCGCAACTTAATAGTGATATCGTCGAGACGAGACGAGAAAGTCTCGCGGCGACACGAATCAACCCAACAGCTATTCATATGTTGACAAGATCTAACCGAAACCTGAGATCTGCGAACAACTCCATTAACAGTGCCAATCTTTTTCAACTATTTTCCTTTATTTACTTCCGCAATTCCGGGAACGGGACCGCTGGCCTATTTCGTCAGCGAGCTCGTGAATAAACAACAGACGAACACAAATACGTGACAATATGAGTTGAATATATAACCCACCCACCTCGAATTTTAAATTTATATTTACCCTGCTCAAATTGAAATACGTCATCCCCAACCTCAAAGAATCAAGATGTGTCTCAAGGATTGTGGTTGATTCCTCAGCGTTCGCTAAATTCGTGTATCAGATTCATATTTAATAGACAGACAGTGGATCGTATCACCAGCTACATAAACTATCTTGGCAAAAGCATTGCGGAAGACTCTCAACTGAATCAAATTCAGAATAAAAATACTCCTCTCTACCTGTCGGATGATTTCAAAACACTGAACCAATCTCACGAGTCAAAGACGCGAGGGAATAAGGAAGCGGTTATCCCTAACCATCGAACGGTCATCTACAATGTATATCATTCACTGTGACTGCCTGCCGAGAGTGGAGTGACCACAGGCAGGTTTTGGGGGAAGCTCCTTCAATCGCATCTTTCAACGGGAAGTCATAAAAGACACTCTAAAAAGCACAGCAGCATTGTACTAGAACACCTCAGGAACTCATTGATACACCATATTAACACCGTTATCACTTTCCTCAACTATCCACTGCAAACTTTAATATTATTCATGCAATTCCAGTTTTTGCAATGATTTGCAGTTATTGATTGGTCCCCTTAGTATAGTATTATCAAAGTGTTACTTTGTTTTTATATAATTTAATCACATTAATTTGTTGTAAATAACTTAATTAATTAATTATGGCCACCTTAATATTAAATAATAATGAATTTGTTTAATAATAGCAGACCCCACAACACCATCAGGAAAAATTAATCGCACGTAAAGATTTTCGAATTTTGCATTTGCCAAATTCAGAACAACTTCATAACAGAATAATATGCGAGGATAAGCGAGAAAATCTTTTTTTCATGGCTAACATATCCGCCTTGCATTACTGGAAGGGAAAATAAGTGGACCTTCAAGGGCTGCTATTCTGAATGAAATAGCATTAATGCTATATGCCTAAAATAGCTATCGTGTTGCTATTTTCCCAAGAATAGCAACACCGACGCTTTTTGCGATTCTGAATGAAGAAATGTCTACCGGAAGTTGCTATTTACGGGTTTTGAAATAGCAGCGCCGCTATCTGTGATTCTGAACGTGAAATGACGCCTGGGAGCGTTGCTATTTTAGGCGACGGTCTGATCCCCACGTTATACGAATAGCAACGGCCACCTGATTCTTTATCACACGTATTCTAACGAAGATTCAGCAAAATATGCATTGAAAAGTGTTCCTAAATACTTAAAAATGTTAGCAGGATTGACTTGTCAATACGTATATTCCAGTAAACATAAAAAATTCTTCTCATAAAAAGTCGGCAAATGTGCCAAGCTGGACGGGAAGGAAAAGTGAGCAAACTTCTTTGAAACTGAACCAAGTGGAGTTTAAGCATGAAAATGGAAACCCTTCTTGACATTGCCTTTTCCCGTACCTCTCATTGTAGACTGGTATTTTTTCGACCGAGTCTCATTGCTTTATTCTTGCATTGCATGATTTTTCCCATCTCTCAGCCGGGGATAACAAGTTTAGGTAAAATAGAAGAACCTGTTCTACACGCATGGGTGGTATTCACTCTCTCCGTAAAGAATTGTATCTAGCATTTCCGTTGTATTATTTAAACAAGTCGGCTCGAAATATTGCTTACCATATATTCACATTCACTTCAAATCTCCCAACGGTCCCACAAGATTTTCAAGAGGCTAATTGCGATGTCTAACCATCTTATTAAGCCCGGTGCTATAATAATAATACATTTCAAATATCCGTGATGAAATAATTGATATTTACCATCACATCACTTTCCTTGATACACTTACATATCATTATTCCTACTTCATATGCATCCAAACGTCGTCTGCTAGGTCGAATAAGAGGTGATAATAATATAAACAACCCAGCAGATACACAAAAACAATATGCTTTGTTACAATTTTGAGTTAACTGTAATTATACGTGATTAAATTGTTCTCTCAGCATGGTAATCCGTTATTTGTCAATATGTAATAAACGTCGCAAGAATTTTCTGAACTGAATTTCCGTTCACTGCACGGGTTCTCCGAAATTTTTCTATCATTTGATGAATTTAAGAGAATAGGTACTAGATTATTATAGGTAACAAATCCAATGATAACTTCAAATGAAAGTATACTTAGAAGATAATGCTGGATCAGTTTGCTTGATCATGCACGTCTCATGTGTCCAAACGTCGTGCGTCAGCTCCCTCGAACAAATTGTGGAAGTTAAAATATTAACCTAAAAGATACATTAAAACAATACGCTTTTTTAGAATGGTGAGGAGAACTATCATTATAGTGTTTAAAATTGTTTTACCAGCACGGGTAGCTGTTATATGTCCATATAGGTACGCAGAACAAACATCGCCAGCCTTTCCTAAACTGAAATCCCGTACACAAAATAGTGTTATCAGTGTTAAGATTTTCAAGAGGCTAATTGCGATGCCTAACCATCTTATTAAGCCCACGGGGTATTTACAATAATACATTTCAAATATCCGTGATAAAATAGTTGATATTTACCATCACATCACTTTCCTTGATACACTAATATATCATTATTCCTACTTCATATGCATCCAAACGTCGTCTGCTCAGTCGGATAAGTGGTAATAATAATATACACAACCCAACAGATACACAAAAACAATAAGCTTTGTTACAATTTTGAGTTAGACTGTAATCTTACGTGTTTAAATTGTTCTCTCAGCATGGTAATCCGTTATTTGTCAATACGTAACAAACGTCTCAAGAATGTACTGAACTGAATTTCCGTTCACTGCACGGGTTCTCCGAAAGTTTTCTATCAGGTGATGAATTTAATAGAATACTATATTATTATAGATAACAAATCTAATGATAACTTCAAATGAAAGTATACCTACTTTGAAGATAATGCTGGATCATGCACGTCTCATGTATCCAAACGTCGTCCGCTCTGTAGAATAAATTGTATAAGTTAAAATATTAACCTAAAAGATACATGAAAACAATATGCTTTTTTACGATGGTGAGGTGAACTATCACAATAGAAATTAAAATTGTTTTCCCAGCTCGGGTAGCAGTTTAATTTTCATATAGGAATGCATAACAAACATCGCCAGCCTCTCCTAAACTGAAATCCCGTTCTATCACAAAATTTAAAATTATCAGAGAGTTATCTATCAGCTGATGAATGCAGAACAAAATAAAGTATAATAATAGTATCCGACGACAGCATTGAATGAATTTAGTTGGATTATTTATTGAAAACATTCTTTCATGCACCAGACTCACGGCATCCGTGGCGAAGGTCTCAGCTGTTTGTGAAAAAGGTAAACATCGCTCGTCATTGGCTGCCTGACTTTCCAATTACTGTACCGGAAGGTTTTCATACAGGAAGGGGCGGGATTAATAATAGCATTACGGAACCGACGCCTTGGGTAGCTGCACCGTATTCAGAATCGCTTATGTTGCTATTCTGGAGCAAGGAATAGCATTAGCCAGAAATAGCAACGCTCGATTCAGAATAGCAGCCAAGGTTTTGTCCAAATCTACCACACTGTAAATTTTGAAACTTAGATCATACAGTCAAATATTCCATGAATATTTAGTGATCTAGGCGTTAGAAATCCCTCATCTGTTCAATGAAGACTCTCTGAAGTGCATTCGCGAACCATATCCCTCGAAGAACGGCTTCAGTTCCTTCGCAAATTCTTCGGAGTGTCGTGCGCTTAGTAGCTCACATTTGAGACATTTTGTGGAATGCAATGATAGCCGTATTTTCATTTAAAACGACGTCCAACTCATTTGAGTTCACCGTGAGATCCCGCTCGCTCAAGCGACACCCCCTCCCCTCCCAATGCTCAGACACAGTGAGTGTGCGTCTGTGCGAGAGGGGAGGGGAGGGGAAGGAGGGAGGGAGAGAGAGAGGGAGAGAGAGAGGGGTGACTATTGATTGGGTTCTGAGGTGAGTCCTGGACCGCGGGAGGGGGGGAGAGGGGAGGGTGTGGGAGGGGAGGGTGTGGCCACCCCTCTTTCAAACACTGTCTCTCTCTCTCTCGTACATATAATGAGCACCACAACATGACACGCACGTGCAGCATCCCTCCCTCCCCTCTTCTGCACCCATTCCTTCGACACTTTCCTCCGCACTCAGACAATGAAGCCCATTGTGTGCACATGTCACCCACACACACACACGCACGCATAAGATGCTAGGCGTCCGGAGCACAATTTCGAGGAGAGACACTCGCTATAGCATGATGGTTTCTCAGTATCGTGTGACGTGGAACTATAGCACGCTGGCGATATTCGCTATCACACTGGCTGAGCTACTCGATGTCGATATTGATGGGGCACTAGTCCGACAATGACTTCCAGTGGGACGGCATTAGACCGATCTCGTTAGTTAGACGTTGAAATCTATGAAGGCTAGGTCACATCTCAGTTCAAGGTGAACGTCAGCAGATTTCTCTGCGGCAATAGAGAGGAGAGATGCGCGTCCGCTGACAAGAAGAGAGAGAAGTATACATAGGTATTAGATAGGAAACGAAGAGTCCAAGGGTGTCGCAGCCAAGAGTTTCGAATGGAAGATTCGAACGCTAGAAGAGACAAAACACAAGCTTTTGAGTTCAAGACTGCTCAAGAATCTGTGGCTGGAAGCCGTGTATATTTTGCATGCATCTGTCATTAAAGACAAACCTCTGTCATTAAAGAAAAGGTACCAGCTGGAATCTGTCCATAAAAGAAATCTAACCTTGGAAAAGTGCGTTGTTATGATGTTATTATCTATTGAAGGTTTTCTATTGCTTACTAGTTAACTGGAATCTCGGGCGCGAAAGTATTACTTGATGAACTGTTTTTATAACGACAATATGCTGAGATCTTCTAGTGGAGGGGATGATGATTGTTGGAAGAGGCAGAATACAATTTGACCAAAAAATACTGCTCAAGACAATGGAAACGATGGAACTTTACGGAGCGGATGGAGCGAGAGACATTTACGTTGCCCAACGCTCGAAAACGAAGAAAATCATGCGCACTAGTTTACGAAACTTCAAGAAAAAATCCTAGGTGAATTACTAGATGAAAACCCCAAGTTATTCTGGTCTTACGCGAGAGAGCTCCGAGGTGCATTGTTATGGTTGCCGTCTCCTCCTCTACTTTTAAGCACTAGGAGTGTACGCCAGACTGTATTTTGTAAGTTATAAACCCTTGGCGACGTCTAGTGTGGGAACAGGCCAGAGGGTCGCGTCAGGGGTGGAGGGAGGAGATAGGTCTCATGTCCTTTTAAAGGGTCGGTCAGCTGCCTCGTTAACTATGTGTCATAATTTTTGCAGAAGCCCACCAAGTGGTGTTGGCTTTTAAATGCAGCTGCACCCAGACGCCCTGTGAACTTTACCCGTGGGAATTGTTAGCAAAAGTCTCCTCCCACGCCTCTGCCTGCCGCCTTCTGGACCTACAGAATCATATATTAACCCCGAAAATACTCAATTCGGAGAACAATCTCCAGGGTGTAGCCGGAGGCCATGCTGCTCCCCGGTAAGGGCTATTCGATAATAAACCCTTGCAGATGCGCTTGAGTTTTCACTCTTTAGCGCCTATGCCCTAATCAGGAACTTCGGCCTAGCCACTCGGGTCGAAGCTTCCTATTCGTTGCGTTCCGCCACTTGGGACATAATACGAAAACTGGTGTCAGGTGTGGGGTTGGCACAGTGTAATTGCACCCGATATTTTTCCGCAAGATCGGCGAGAAACTAAGGCCACCGAAGAGCCTTCCGAGAAGCAGACGACTTCAAAGGTGTATTGGGCATCGCTGCAGAGAGGGGCGCGGAGCGTGAGACCGACGCCACCGGAGATTCGACGCCGAGCTGAATCGCAGCTGTAGCCGTCGCCGCTGGGAGGAAAGACTGACGCAGATTGTACGCCGCCGAAGATTTGTCGATGGGCTGAGAGCGCTGTCGTCGCCGAGAGGAGAGCAAATGGGAGCCGGGCTGATTCGACGCCGAAGAGAGACGCCGCAGACGCTGCCAAGGGAACACAGCCGATAGAGGAGCTGCCGGGGACTCACCGCCGCTTTGTTGTCATACGTGAGTCACACTCATTTCCTTCTCCCTAATTCTCAGATAAGTTTGGGATCAGTTTTCGATAAATTAAAAATTGCGCAGGGTAATGTCAGTCAAAGTAGTCAGCAGGACTATTGTGGCATCATGGAGGCAATCAGAGTAATTTCCCAGCCTTTTGATGGCGATAAGAAGAAATTGAAGGAGTTCATTGATAATGTGGACGTTGCTTTTGAGTTAGTGCATCCTAACAGCCATGAGAAGCTTCTAAAATTCTTTAAGGGGAAAATAACTGGTGAGGCCAGGTCAAAATTGATCGTCAGAGATCTAACAGATAAATGGGATAGAGTAAAGGGCGTGTTGGAACTAAATTATTGCACTAAGAGGACCTTAGATTACTACGCCTGTAAAATGTTCAATTCAAAGCAAGAAAAGGTGGAATCGATAGCCTCATGGGGAAGCAGAATTGATACGATGCAGACAGATTTGAGAGATGCGGCTAAATGGAGTCTGACGGATGGGGAACTAAATGGGGCGATAGCTCTCATCAATCACCTAGCCAAAGCCTGCTTTATTCAAGGCTTATCCAATGACAGGATACAGACCATTGTCAGGAGTCGCGGAGATCAAATTCTTCTCTCATCTGCAATCGAAATTGCGCCCCAAGACTGGAAAATAGCCAACGTCACACCGACATTTAAAAAAGGAAATAGAAGGGACCCAGGAATTTATAGGCTAATATCTTTAACGTCATTTTTATGAGAGATCCTCGAACACATTGTCGTCAGAAATATTATGACATTCCTGGATAATCGTAACCTCTTACACAGCAGTCAGCATGGCTTCCGAAAGGGCAGGTCCTGCGAAACACAGATTGCGCTCTTCCTTCATGATATCCTGAAATCAGGTGAATCGAATAAGCAAATCGACGCGCTATTCTTTGAATTTAAGAAGGCATTCGACAAGGTTCCTCACAAAAAACTCATATATAAATTGCAATCATGCGGAGTTAATAGAAAAATAGTGAATTGGACAAGTGACTTTCTCAGTGATCGAAAACAAATATTAGTTAGTTTTAGCTCTGATATGGTCGAAGTCACATACTGTGTTCCTCAGGGAAGTGTGTTCGGCCCTCTTTCATTCATTTTTTATATTAATGACCTAAGTTGTAATAGGAAGATCCTCAGATGAAAAAGACAAAGAGAGATACTACTTCGCTCTGGTTAGGCCACACTTCGAATACGCCGCGAGCATTTTGGACCCTGGTACAATAGATTTAACCAAAAACATCAAGAAAATACAAAGAAAAACAGCACGCTTCGTTAAAGACTGCTACGAACGAACATATATTGTCACACAAATGTTAGAGGGATTGAGGTGGAGGCCCCTGAAAACTCGGAGGTTGAACGCTAGGCTTAGGCTGCTTGATATATTCTTAACTCGTGTGTTTTAGAAAGGGATGGAAGGGTTTAGGATTCTCAATTCAAGGAATAAAGCTTTGCCTGGTGTGCGAATGGAGACTTGATACATCGTCTTCATGGCTTCTGCCTGAGCAGAGAAGTCTCTCCTGGCAATAGTGCAATTACTCCAGAGCATGATGGCATACGATAAATGAGAGAGGATTTTAGCATAGAATGCATTCATTAGTGTTTCAAGAGACACAATAGGAGCTAAATTTCTGAGCTTATAAATGCTAACAAATACTTTACTAACTATACCATGTAAATGGTATGACCGGTCAAGGGTCTCAGAGATTATGAGACCTAAGAATTTGGTGGTGATTGGGGAGACTAACTGGTGCTTCCTCCTATTATAAAGAGAAAAATTAATTGTATTTGAACTGCTAGGGGGGAATTGCAGAAAGAGTTTTATTTTCATTAACCATGAGGTTGTCTTTGCTGCACCACCTACGCATTTCCTTGACAGTCCCATTGATTAAATTAATTAGGTTTTGAGGACTGTTGGCAGTTATTATGGCAGATGTATCATCAGAATACAGAATTGTTTTGTTAAGGGGAAGATGGTTGGGAAGGTCATTAATATATAATAGAAACAGGAGAGGCCCTAAAAGGGATCCTTGAGGTACCCCACAGGTAAGCTTCTTAGGGCTGGATTTAGTATTGTAATAATTACTCGAATATAGCAAACAACTAGTTGGTTGTCACTCAAATAAGACATAATCCATTCAAGGGAAACACCAGAGATACCAAAAGCAATGAGTTTATGTTTAAGTATATTATGATCAATTTGGTCAAAGGTCTTGCTTGAATCGAAGAAAATTCCGAGAGCGAAAAGTTTATCATTTAGGCCCAGAAGTACGCCATTAATAAGCTCAAAAGTGGCGGAAGTAGTTGATTTTCCAGCTCGAAAACCATGTTTATTTTCATAAGGAGGGTTATTAGATGATAAATAGTTATTAATGTTGCTCTTTTCAGGTATTTCCGTCGCGTGTTTGGTTTTTTTGACAACAGTTTCTCCCCTCTTCCTGGGGGCGTCTTCATTTAGACGCCCGCCTTCATTTAGGAGGAAGAGGGGAGAAACTGTTGTCAAAAAAACCAAACACGCGACGGAAATACCTGAAAAGAGCAACATTAATAATTATAAGAGTCGCGGAAGCCTTCAGAGAAATGATAAATAGTTATTCACACGCATAAAAACAACTTTTCAGTAATTTAGAAAAGGCAGATAAGATAGATGTGGGTCTGTAGTTATCAACATTATCACGAGGGCCTTTTTTATGAACTGGGATCACACGGGAAAATTTCAGTACAGTAGGGACAATCCTATAAGAAAATGACGAATTA
Organism: Ceriagrion tenellum; assembly: GCA_963169105.1. NCBI lineage: Eukaryota > Metazoa > Arthropoda > Insecta > Odonata > Coenagrionidae > Ceriagrion > Ceriagrion tenellum. The sequence continues at coordinate 176,948,548 of OY720633.1, forward strand.
ATGATGTCTGTCAGGGGAGAAGCAATGAGGGGTATAGCAAAACTTTCAAGACTGGCGTAGGTATGTCATCGAGGCGAGGAAAAAGTTTATTTTCAAAAGAGTTGGTAACTTTTATAAATTCATGCACATCAGTTGGGAAGAGGAACATTGAGTGAAGGGTTTTGTTTAGGTTGTTATTTGGCCTAGAATGTATAGTGGGTAGTGTAGAAGCAACATGACAAAAATGAGTGTTGAACAATTCAGCTATCTCCTCTGGTTCAGTAACACTGATGTCATTAAAATTAATTGATTTTGGTTAATATCCTGAGTAGAGGCCTTGGTAGGCTGGTTAATTACATTCCATGTTGACTTAACAATATCACGAGAACTTTTAATGTGGTTTTCAATGTTACACTTCCTGGTGTTGTAAAGGAGAGCTCTAAATTCCTTATGAGCTTTTACATAGGTTTGACGTAGGCTGAGGTCAATATATTTACATTGAAAATGTAAGTCACGAACATATTTGGACATAGACGTAGGTTCTGATGAATAGGACAAGAAACTATCCTTCGACTTTCTTTGTTTAAACTTTTTTTAGAGGAAAGGAGGCATTAAAGTACATTAAAAATACGTTTATGTAGGATTGAATTTTGCATTACAGCCTAAGGCCCTGAAAACGTCATCCCAGGATTCTTGTTCCAGAGAGGTAGAGAATTCCACCATTGAGTTACTGCAATAGTTTCTCCTAGTGATATAGGGATTGACAGGTTCTGAAATACAAATCCAAAAGTCAATAGTCACATGAAGGCCAAAATGATCTGACATACCAGTACTTAGAGTTTCACACTTCACCTTAGAGACTGGGGTATGAGTGATAAAATAATCCAGAAGGGACACACATTGAGGGGTTATTCTGGTGGGATCACCATTGCAAATGTGTAGACCAAAGGATTAAAGCAAGCTCAAGATATCACAACTCATGCTAGAGTATTTTTTTAAAAAATCAATGTTCAAATCCGCAAATATTATTATTCCATTATGACCTCTGGCAAGAACAGACACCAGAGCTTCATTGAGAATAGTCAAAAACTCATCAAACTTACCAACAGGAGGCCGATAAAGGGATAATATGGCATAGGTTTGGTGGCTTACTTTCAACACAGCAGCTGCACACTCAAAAGTTTTCTCAGTCGAACAATCCACCTTCAGGCAGGGCATATTAAACTTGGGTCGGCAGTACAATGTAACACCACCACATTTGTACTCTGGACGACAGAAGGAGGGGATTAAACGAAAACCGTCTAGAGCACTAATGGAAATTTCCTCACTAAGTAACCAGTGCTCAGCTACGGCTAGGACATCAGTTCCCAGCTCGTCCATCAACAACTCTAATTCAAGGTACTTGTTCCTAATTCTCTGAATGTTCACAAAAATAACTCAATGGCTACTTATTTCACTTTACTACAATCACAAAAGCCATGATGTGTACAGTTGCGTGCACTAGGGTCTCCTAGTCAGGAGTTTGCCCTAGCCTTGGGCATAGAGTAAGAAAGAGGTCTCGCCCTCGTGCTGAAGAGCGTACGCGTTTTTGAAGAAGTTCGGGAACTGGGCGTTAGAGGTCTCTGTGGTCAGTTAATTCCATGGTCGAGCGGCCAATTTGAATTCGTTCCGAGCCGCAGCCTGCTCCGACTTGGCGCGTGAGAAGTCGGGCGTTCTCGTGAGCGCCCGCTGGCTTTCGAGTGAGAGGGGAAATTTGAGGAATGGGCGAGGTACGGGAGGGACGAGGGACTCCTCAGAAACGTCACGGTACTCAGTAGCCACGTGCTTTTTGCGACTTGTGGGGACCCAATGATTCCGAGAGAAAAGGCCATAAAATAACTTGCTACGGGAGGGGCCTCAGACGTGTTAACGAATGAGTCCCGGGGGAAGGATTCGCGCCTCTTGAAGGCGGCCAAGGCCACCGTATTTGCTGTCCAGTGTTTTCGGGAAAGGGAATATACACCCTAATCATTACAACAGTCCACGTCGCGTCGGTAGTTCAAGACCTACATCAAGTGCGAGGGTAGAGCAGTAGGGTGATGGTAACACAACGACGATCGTCGTATTTTGAGGAGTTGCACCTTGAATTTGAGGTAATGTCAAGTTGATGTTAGTTGTATTTCACAAATAAATTAATAGTTTGTATGCTAAAAATAAGTAATAAATCTTTGTAAAAATAAAATTCGATTTCCTATAAAATACTTCTCAAAAAGAAGCCAAGACAGAGTCGTGCGAAATCTTCGAGAAAGTATCTGGTGAGTTAGGGGTGGGAGGGAAATCATCCAATGACAATTAAGTTAAAATATTGGTAGAGAGAGGTGGAGATGAACGAGTCACATACAGCTTTCATAGGAAATCGTCAACAGAATTCCGAGGAAGGTGTTTTGTAGGGCAGAGGCACGTGTTAGATCGAAAGGCTAGCCTGTATACAGCTAGTGCCTTATTTCCACTTCACGGGTTAGACCTAATGTTGGGTTACCTGCCCGCTTTCCAGGAGGGAAGTGGTAATCTTCGTAAGAATTGGCCAGCAGGATACTAAGTAAATATGTAGCTGCCAAAGTGGTATATTTTGCCTGAATGTCCAAATTAAAATAAAGCCTTTAATAAACTTATGAATAATAGGAAAGCACAAGGTGCCTCAATTTTTCACTTGAATAAAGGCTTAAGTATTGAGTATTCATGCGTAAACGATAAACGTGTAAATTCCACATGCGAAAAAATAATGAAATTCAAAGGATAAGTCACTCGAAAAATTGAATCATTAAAGAGTTTTCCAAACTGTTGAACTTCAGCGGTAAAGTATGTGTAAGAAAGTATTTGAAAGCACCTCCAACGGACTATTTGGAAATATTGTCGATAGCGCTGAATGTTTTTAAAAAGTATTTCCATAAGATATCGCATCAAAGAAATGTGAAATAAGTACTTATTACTAAAGTGCAGAAAATAGCTGCGAAACTTCAAAGACAATCTCGCTTCTCAGTGGTTTCAGAGAACATCAAAAAGATAGCTCACAGAATTACCGAAAACCTCGAACCGACATTCATCAAGCCAAATACGATAAAAAATTAAGTAATAGTAAATTTCCTGAGCGTAAAGAACAAACGTGCCGAAGTTGAGCATATATTTGAAAACGCAGATGCAGTAATTTGAACAGAGAGCTGGCTTGCAGAGGATATTAACGATAGCGAAGTTTTTCCGACAGGATATGAAATATATAGACGTGATCGACCCGATAGGACTGGCGGTGGAGTATTCATAGCAGTTAAATCGTATTTGAATAGTACCGCACACATATTAGACGACAATGGAATAGAGAGCGTTTGGTGTACCATTAAGCAACAAAACCAAAGACATATGCATGTATGCTCATTTAACAGACCACCAGATTCCAAAATCGTAGTTTTGTACAAATTAGATGCTCAATTAACATCATTTACCTCGAAAGATAACAAAAGCGTAATGATTATCGGTGGGGATTTATACCTCCCAGCAATAAATTGGAAAACCAATAGCGTTGAACAAAGTGCAAGGAAGCGTGATATAAGTGAGGCCTTACTTAATACACTTTCAAACCACTCTCTTACTCAAATAGTTAACGAACCTACGAGAGGTAATAAAATATTAGACCTTTTAGCTGTTAGTAGCCCTAAAATAATTAAACACGTCGATATCCTCGAAGGTATAAGTAAGTGATCATAAAGTAATTTTTACGACTTTGAAAACAACGTTGAGCACGTTGATTGGCCGGCTGGACATTTGAATCCAATTGTTGTAAAAGATATTTGAACGTAGATGAGAGAGGATAACCGTCTCCCTGTTGAAATTTTCTTGGTGTTTGGCTATTTCAGTCGCCTCTTGTATTAGCCGAGGGGAATATTTATTTTCTCTGGCGATGATCTTACATTTTTCAAAGTTAATGACGTGGCCGGGTACTGACCAGGCGTGCTCTGCCACCGCGGAATGGCGAAAATTTTTCTTTTTGGTCGCCCTTTGGTGTTCCTCCATTCTACATTTTAGGGATCTCGATGTTTGGCCGATGAATGATTTCCCACAGCTACACGAAACCTCGTACTATCCTTCGTAAATGTCATACGGGTGTCGATCTCTTTCGGTTCGAAGAGGGACAGTGGTCTTCTTATCGCTTTTGAATCTCGCCAAGACGTCGTGCTTGGCGAGAACTCTTGCGATTCTCGGTGAAGTCCCGGCGACGTATGGTAAGAGAGCGTATGCCTTTGCCTTCTCCTGTATTTCGGCTTCCCCGGTTCTCTTCATGGGCACATTACGTTTTCTGTCTTCCTTACATGCGATTCTATTCACCAGCTGTCGGCTATAGCCATTCATTTTGAGCGTGGTCAGGGGGTGCTGTTTTTCTCTAGCGAGCGAGTCTGCATCCGAGATGGCATTATGCCCTGTGAAATTAGGTTTGGATGGCTGAAGCTTTTTTGCCAGGGTAATGGTGAGATTGGCATTCAAATAACGGTCAGTGTACGCTTTCAACAGGGGAGACGGTTATCCTCTCTCATCTACGTTCAAACGTCTTTGACAACAATTGGGTTCAATGGTCCAGCCGGCCAATCAACGTCCGCCTGACTAGCTCAGGCGTTAGGTATATAAAGGAACATGAATCTCTGCAGCTCATTCAGGACCTGACGACGCTAGCTGTAACGTTAGCGAAACCTTTGTTCGTTAAAATGAGGCAACGCGGGAATGACCAGATTAAACTGAACTCAGTAAAGTCTACTTATTTGAAAAAAGCGATTACGTAAAATTCGGAGAGACGTTAGAAACTTCATTCATAAAATTCGTAGCCACAATGAAGAACGAGAGCACCGAAGTATCATGGAGATATTTTTTGGAAATACTACGAAAAGGAATCGATGAATGTATTCCATATAAATTAAAGCGGGAGAGTAAAGAACAATCGTTGGTATAACAGGGTGGACATTCAAGTATCAAGCTGAAATTCCCTGACTTTTCCAGATTTTCCAGACTACTTTCGCAATTTTCCAGACTGTTTAATGTGTAATAATGTGCAATTTTATGTAATTTACGGAATATTAACGAATTTACACATGATAAAAATATGATTAAAAGCTGTTAAAGATTAACCCCAAACGGAAGTACACTTTGCCTTCTATCAGGACTCTGCATTGCAACTTAAAACAAATTTTTTTGTGCAAGCGCCTTAAATAAGGATAGATGTCTCCTATGAGCTTAGTAATTTGTCCTTAACCGAATATTTTACTGCTATTTCAGCAGTGGAATAATGTAAATTTAACGAAAATGAGCCACTCTTCCTGACATTCAGGACGGATATTTGTAAAAATATGTATACTCACAAGGTAGCGGCCATCAAGTTTCGCTATGCCTATAGTCGTGGTTCGCAGTAGCTTGGCAGCAAATCTACCGATTGTTTTTCCTTCTGCATAGTTCGTAAGCCCCCATTGGTTTCTTCGCACAACTACCGGGTCGACGGCAATGATAAAAATGTTGCGTCGGTAAAATCCGCCCAGTGTGTGCAAACAGGCCATATGCACCTCTTCGGTTGAGGGGAGCATTTCCTGCAAATGTATGGTTGTTCAACTTGGATTGACATTGGACTAGCTCTATGTTAACTCAATGTTTGCGTGTATCTAAATGGCTATCAGCAAAGGGCGGAATATTCAAATATTGAAGATATACCTATGCGTAAGAGGATGAAGAAAAATCACCATTTGACTTTGACAACAAAAGGTGATTTTTCCGGATTTATTTATCATTTTCCCTGACATTCCATTGTTTTCCAGGCAATATGAAATTCCCTGACTGTCGAGGTTTTCCAGAAGCGTGGCCACCCTGTATAATCACGAAACAGGCGGGAGCTCAGGAGACAAAAAAAACTACATAATCAATATAAAAATTCTATTAAGTTGAGTAACAAAACAAAGGAGCTTTCGGCGAATGAAATATACGTTGCTCAACGGTCAAAATCGAAGAAAATAATGCGCGCTACTCTACAAAACTTCAAGAAAAAAATTCTAGGAGAATTACTAGATAGAAACCCCAAGAAATTCTGGTCCTACGTGAGAGAGCTCCAGGGCGAATCTTCGTGAGCAGAGTCCTTACTGGATACAAATGGCAAAGTGGTCACCAACAGTATCGACAAAGTCAATTTATTAAACCACTACTTCGAAAGTGTATTCACTAAGGATGACACAATTCACAATTTAGACATTCCTGGCTTCAACGAGCCGATGGCTGACATAGCAATTCAACGAGATGGATTAATTAAACAACTGCGTTCGATTAAAAGTAACAAGTCCCCAGGTCCAGAAGGGATACCTGCACGTGTGCTGAAGGAGTTAGCACCACAGAATGCACCGTTCTTAGAAATTATATTTAGCAAATCATTATCCGAAGGCAAGGTGCCCCAAGACTGGAAAATAGCCAACGTCACTCCGATATTCAAAAACGGAAATAAAAGTGACCCAGGGAATCACCGGCCTTTATCGCTAACATCATTTTTATGCAAGATCCTCGAACACATTGTCGTTAGTAATATTATGACATTCCTGGATAATGGTAACCTCTTAGCAAGCAAGTCGACGCGATAGTCCTTGATTTCAAGAAGACATTCGACAAGGCTCCTCACAAAAAACTCATATATAAATTGCAATCATGCGGTGTTAATAAAAAAATAGTGAATTGGATCAGATACTTTCTCAGTGATCGAAAACAAAAAGTAGTTATCGATGGTCCTCTTTCATTCATTATTTATATTAATGACCTAAGTTCTAGAGTTAGAAGTAAAATAAGATTATTTTCAGACGATACAGTTATCTACCGTGAAATGAGCGAAGACGCGGACTTTGAAGCTCTACCATCGGACCTTGACAATGTTCATTCGTGGCGCCAGGAGAGGGGGTTAGAATTAAATATTGGTAAATGCACCACAGTTCACTTCCTGCGAAAGTCATCACTAAAATGCCATACCTACACCATGGGCGGAGTAAACAAAGTCTTCAGATGCAGTAAAATATGTTGGAATTACCTTAACTTCTGATATATCGTGGGGATTACACATACATTAGATATGTAGCGCAGCATGAAAGAAACTAGGTTTTGCTAAACGTGTAATAGGAAGGTCCTCGGATGAAAAAGGCAAAGAGAGATGCTATACTTCGCTCTGGTTAGGCCTCATCTCGAATACGCCAGGAGCATTTGGGACCCTGGTCAAATAGATTTTACCAAAAACATTAATAAAATACAAAGGAAAGCAGCGCGCTTCGTTAAAATCTGCCTCGAGCGTATATATAGTGTCTCACAACTTTTATAGGAATCAAGGTGGGAGCCCCTAGAGACTCGGAGGCTAAACGCTTGGCATAGCTTCCTTGAACTCCAAAAACTTACACCACCTTTACATGGCTGGTGACCTAACACCCCTTGCCACACGCCCATGCGGCGGCTCGTAGGGTATTATGTAGATGTAGATGAATATAGAGGCCATAGCGAAAGAATCATTGCATCAAAGCTTGAGATCCAAAAACCAAAAATACGCTTCCGTGGAGTAAGTGAAACAAGAGTATATTTTTTTTCACAAAAAATTAAGTGATTTCCGAATAAGAAGTGATACGGTTTACTTCGGATGAAGATATTAAGGCGTCGTCATACCCAGACGAGACGCCGAAGAGACAGACCAGATATACCTAAAAGAAAGTAGGTTGATGACACCTAGAGTAAATACATTTAAAATAGTGAAATAATACAACAGCCTTGCGTCTCACTGCAGGACATTGCGTGAGACAACGAGACGCACACCTTTCGTCAGTACTGAATTTTTTTCGCAGTAAACCAAAGCTTTACTTGCAGTTTTCGCTATTTTCTCATTCTCAGGGGTTTTTGAATTACAACTATATTATCTTAGTGGTGTATAAGTAAGGAAGGGAATTTGAGCCGTGGAAGTCTTTCCTTCTTGCTGCTCATCTGTGTCTTCTTTGAAATGGTCTAGGAAAAAAGTTAAATGCTCCATTCCGGGCTAGCTTAAGCCATTAATCCGGTGCTCTTGATTTTCCTCTTCCCTTCTTTGATTGTCTTTGATTTTTCCTGATTCGTAATGAACAGGCTCAATCATCGTTGATTTTAAGTTTCACCGCGTTTCACACTCTAGGTGGACTGTTATTTTCAGTCCAGACTTCTTTTGAGTTACAGACCAAAGATTTGGCCGCATGAAACTGGTTGACAACTATTGGACGGCTGACCTAAAGGCAGAAAGCACCCTACTAATATCCAGTTTAAAATGTTATGTACCGTGAGGGATCGAAAGTGAAGTTTCATCACGGAATTCGTCCACCCGTCAGTAGTTGCCGCACATGCCCCTCTTCCAAAGAAGACGGTAATCTAAGCTCTAGTAAGGAGCACCTTTTCGAGAAAGCTCTTGATAGTAAAGGATAACAGCTAGAATCGTCATCCACTGCTTTGGTATTAAATTTGAAATAAATAGACTCTCCGGTATATGAAAGGAACGGGTATCAAGGGAACTATTAGATACATTCTTGTATAAGCTATTCCTCTGCTTCCGATGTGCTCAGATATATACAACAGAATAAAACAAAATAAAACAAAGAATTAGTTTCTGCTCAGAACAATATTTTGCTGAGAGAAATACCGTGCATAAATCCTTAACTTATGCTTCAGTTGGTGACAATGTTTTTAGGCTGTGTACCACTAAAGTTTTCGTGACTTCACCCCGCAGATTCCGACGAGATCAATTTTTAACATTCACAGGTATCTTATTGTCAGTGATAGAGCTAACGAAGGGAACTTGGTGAAAAGTAAATATTTGATTTGGTAATGATTTGATTCGGGGTTAAGTTGGCGAGAGACAAAACAAAATTTCACAAAAGTTTGGTACACCGTCCAAATATTCATCATATTTTACGATTCCCGGGACATATCCATGCCCAGAGCATGAAGTCGGGTCGGAAATGAGCTACTTATAATTGTCTTTGGTGCAAATCTTACCTTCAAGGAATGTTTACTGAGCAATGTACGCCAAAAACTCTTCAAGACGGTGACATGCATCATCCGGCCATACTCAGAGTGCAAAATGTAATATAATGTTTTCCGGCCCAGTGATAGAATCGAGTTTGACCCGGTTGGCAGCGTGTTCGCTTCCAGCGTCCCAGTCCGTTGGATCAATCCCAAGCGTTATTATATTTTTTTCCTGACCCTAATGTACAATTATTCACAGTAAGATCTAAATATTTTTATTGAAGTGAAGATTTTTGAGGAAAATTTTTCTACCTCAATTTTCGAATTAATTTCTAAACCGTCTTTCTTTCAGCGAGGTAAGTAGAGATAGGGCATTGAGAGGTAGGTTCCCAACTGAGGGGAGGGATGGATCTCGACGCTTGGTCAGAAAAATGAAATTAACGCGGTTGTAGCCAATTGTCTGCATTGTACTTTTCTTTCATAACATTTCTTAATTTTGAAAGAGATACGCAGTTCTCCACTTGTACCCGTGAAATAGCTACAATGTAAGCCATACGTACTCGGAGTTCTAGCTTTTTAGAGATCTAGTTTGTCATGTGGCCAGCACCAATTCATTGTTTTAACAAAAACTGCACATACCTGCATAAAAATATGTTTGCCATCAATCGCCCCGATGCAATTTGGGAAATTCCAACTCTCTCAAAATTGTGAAGATATCCTCCTCCAGTTCCCAACGGAGGGAACAGGAAAGACTCAATCCTTCAGAGCTATCCTTATTGCCTCGGAAGTTTCATGTACGATCTTGCTCATGGCTGGTTTACTAATTCTATACTGATAGCATAGACTTGGAACGCTATCTCCGGCCGCTAAATATCTAAATTTCATTACAAATTCGGGCTGTATAAATTCAGGCATACTTCTGCTGCAATCAGAATTTTATTTTTAAGCACAAGCCCCCATGAAAGTACAAGCAGATGATAGTAAAAAGAGGTATAATTACCTCAAAGGGGCACTTAAACGTTCACCAGGCGATATTAATTCTCTCGCCCATGATGGCTTAACGATAGAAGGACCAACAACTCTTAATAAACTGTCAAACATCTCAACTGACATCCTGTAGTAATTAAAAAACAGATCTGTGTCTGGAAGTCTCATTTCATGTAGAAGATGGTGGAAATCGCCTTGGTTTCTCCTTTCTTGGAAAACTGGACGGATCCAACACCTTCTGCGGGCAAACCGTGTTCTCCTTGAGAAGAGGGCTAATAGAGCATTGAACCGCCAACGCATCTGAATTGGATCAAGAGGCAGTTTAACGTCCATTCTATTATCGAAACAAGCGGTCTCACTTCGTTGAAAATTAGCATCGACGTGCAATGATGTGCATGGAGTTCAACGGTACGCACGCAAATCTTCTATTTTTCACATCTTCCGCGATCCGTTGCTACGTGTCGCCATGTGCAGTTGACGCGTAGCACGACGTCGACAATGCTTGCATGTGAACCTTTTGCAGTTTCGCACGAAACTGCGCGCACGCGCCGCGTGAAACGCTTAAATGTGAACGGAACTTAACAGTCGACTGCTAAGTGTAAACCCAGCTTAGATCGTGAAAGCGTAGACACGAATATTCAAGTCGAAGTCGAAGTTCATCGAAGAAGTACCTATTCGAATCGAAGTCAGCACCACGTGCTTACAAGTTGATTAAGTTGGATTATATGGTTGAATTAATTATCGTAAATTTGCTAGCTGAGTATGTAAAATAGGAAAATGACCATTTCCGATAGTTCATTCTACAAATTTCTTTCAAAATTATAAATAATGTCACTCTATTAAGCGTATCGCCAAGCGAATTTCACCGAAGCCAGATTTCTATTAAAATGGCGGCAGACTGCCTCCGATCTGCCTCAAGCGTACGTGCACACACTCACACACACGTGATGACGACGCTCGACTGATATCAAGGCAACTTTCCATCGTCGAATGTGTTTCATTTGACCTCACCCATGCAGAATTCCTTACCGTTTGTGAACTGCGCTCGTTTAAAAAAAACATTGCATCTCCATTAAAATACCATTTAAATGCCTCTGACAATCGAGCACGAATTGCATCAAATGTTAGTTAAAGCGACAGGGTGAGAAATTGAGCTGCCTTAATGGAAGCTACCCCGATGAATGGAAGCTTTCGTAAAGCGACAGTGACGGCGACACCATACAACGACCAGAAGAGCGTGTTGTGTGTGGGGAGTGGGGAGGGGAAGGGATGGATGGATGGGTGGGTTGGGGTGGTCAGGACTCATGGGTCAGGCTCAACTCATTAAAGAAACTCATGGACGAATGACATTCGATTGTAATGGCGGTGCAAGAAGGCAAGTGTACCTCCTCTTCTTTGGCGTGGGCGAATGAATTGAGAGGGTGGAGATGGAGTGTTCATGAGAGCGGGGTGTTTTCATGAGAGGACGCGGAGGGTGGAGGACACTGGTGGAGTGGAGAGAGAGAGAGAGAGAGTGAGAGAGAGAGAGAGAGAGAGAGAGAGAGAGAGTGGGGGGGTTGTGACCGTTAACATCTCTTCTGAAGAGTCTTCGACGGAGCCACACGATTAAGGCCGCCATCGATTTCTTATGAAATTCCAGACAGAGATGGCGACCCTATTTTGCCGTGGAGCCTTAATTCCTTCCCCGCAAGGCCATCGGGGGCGTTCCATGCACCGTCCTCCGATGTGGTTGGCAGCCCTGAGCTGCTCATCGTGCCATTACCAACGAGTTACAAATTTCACACCGCCTCGCTAACTGATAGACCGGAGCAGACAGAGTCGCGCGACATTCCTTCTAGAATCATTTTTCGCACACTGGGGCGTCAGAATAATAACGAGTCATCGTCATGGACGATTTTGCCGAAACTATCAACACGCATCAGTGATTTGGTTCATCATGATGTCGACCCTGGAGCCGAGGATCCGGAAAACATTTTTGCATATTGTTCATACCGCACATGATATAGTCAACTATGCAATGCACAAGTGAATCAAATGCGCATGACCACATTGCAAATATTTAGATGGGATCCTCGTTAAAAAGGAAACATGATACGAACTCCATCCTTCAGACAAGAATATCTTACAGAAGGGCTACTTTTCCCGCAGTGGTATAAAGAAACTAAACTTTGGCCGAGGAGCGTATAATTCCACGCTCTGGTCCTTAATGCCCTAAGCAGAGCAACTGAGCCATAAAAACGCTGTTTTTTCGGCGTCGGTCAGTTCTTTTAAAAATTTCGCGGAAAATCGGAGTCAAAAGGAAAAAAAATAGCGACAAAATTGCTGCGTTCACATTTGCAGTTTGGGAGAGACACACACACACACACACCGGCTGTGGCGGAAAATGTCTTGTGACGAAACCTCACGAGGGAATGGCCTTTTTGAAAATGGAGGGTCTGGAGTGGATGAAGGACGAAAGCCAAAGAAAAGGAATGGCCTTGGAGCTCCTACCAGAAGGCGAGAATTCAAGTCTTGATGACGGTCGATTTTGCGCATTTTGCCATGTTTAGGGGTCGTCCCGTTTTTTGTCGGCTCAGTACCGATCGTTATTAGCCAACCGACGGCAATAATTCCGCCACCGACGGACTTCTCTTCTCCGACGATTCTGTACGCTATAGTCGGGAGGTGCTTAACCAGTCCCAGGTGAGAGGACGGACGGTGGTTCCCATTCCACATCCACACGGAGAGAGAAAAGGGCGAATGCATCCGAAGCAGGTCACGCACCACGTCTCCTCCGATACGGCGCCACCAATAGACGAGTCGCGCACATACGTCAGAGGGTCACGTGACAAGAACACCTCGAGCAGGTAGTGGGTTAACCACCACGGCAAACAGGGGCATCTCCCTCCTCATGGGAGCGTCAGTTGGGAGTTGATTTGTTGCTGCATAGGTTTTTGAGTGTTTGATGGAAGTATGGTTCAGCAATGCGTTGTTCCGCTTTGCAAAAGTTCTTGCAAACGCCTGTGGACCTCTTTTCACAAGTTTACAGTGGACAAGGATCTTTTCAAGGTGTCGGCTATTCGCATCGGATGGGAAGAAAATAAATCGAAAATTGCACCCTTTCTATGCGGGTGGGCCCTGGGCATTTTTTTGTTTGGCGTGATGCCCCGTTGACTCCTCAAAGAGATCATAATGCCCGAACGAAATAATTTCAGCCATTGATAACATGTTTCTTAATTGGCATACTCGTATATACTGACATACACATATTGACATACTGTTCTCGATTTACTTGCCACAAACATCCCTGAAAAAGTAATTAAAGTTGAAAATGTCGATGGAATAAGTGACCACAAGGTAGTATACGTAAAATTTTCCCTCAACACTGAAAAAAATTTTAAATTAAAAAGAAAGGTTTACCATTTTAGTAAAGCAGATTTTAACGGATTTAGGCTTGACTTAAAGACATCTTTTGAAAAATTCGAGAACATTAGCAAAAAATGCAATACAGACAATACATGGAAAGAGTTCCTCCAAATTACACGGTCACTTGTCAACAGATATATATCTCATAAGTATAAGAGCGAGAATAGGGAACCAAGGTGGTACAACGCGGAGGTTAGAAAATGTTTAAAACGCCAACGAGTTAGCCATGCGAAACTAAGAAAAATGAAGAAAAATGTAGCTAATAGCGACCTAAAAAATACCATCGAGCATTATAAAATTTGTAAATCAGCCGCAAAAACAGCCCTTAGAAAAGCGTTTAGCGAATTCAAGAGAAAAGTACTTGGAGAACAACTAGAGGGAAATCCGAAAGCATTTTGGTCATATGTTAGGGAAGTACAGGTAACTAAAAAGTCTACGGTTAATTCCTTGAAAAACGATAGAGGCGAAATAGTAACTTCCAGTTTAGATAAGGCAAATTGTTTGAATTACTTTTTTCAGAGTGTTTTTAATCAACCTATGCATAGTTTCCGCGAAACCATACCAGACCGATTTCAACAACCAATGCCCCCAATCGATATATCTTGTAGCGGAATCGTATCCTTACTAAGTAACATTAGCCCGAACAAGTCCTCAGGTCCTGATGAAATTCCAGCTCGTGTTTATAAAGAATTAGCTCTCGAAATGGCTCCGTATCTTAAAGTAATATTTAACAAATCCCTCGAAGAACACGCGGTTCCCAAAGACTGGAAGATAGCAAACGTGACCCCAATTTATAAAAGCGGAGATAGGGAACAGCCATGTAATTATAGACCAATATCATTAACGTTACTATCATGTAAAATTATAGAGCATATAATAGTTACATCAATAATGGGACACCTCGACAGCCAGGATTTATTAATAACAAACCAGCATGGGTTCAGAAAAGGACGGTCTTGCGAAACTCAATTAGGTCTTTTTGTTCACGATATTTTAGTTTCCGGAGAAGGTAACGTACAGGTAGACGCAGCGTTTCTTGACTTTAGAAAAGCTTTTGACAAGGTTCCCCACTGTAAGTTACTCGCGAAGTTAGCATCATACGGAATAGACAGTAATATAGTAGGCTGGATAGGAGATTTCTTACATGAACGCGTTCAAAGGGTGGTATTAGATGGTGTCAGCTCAGGCGAAGTAAAAGTTACATCGGGTGTTCCCCAGGGAAGCGTGATAGGCCCAATTTTATTTCTCCTGTACGTAAACGACTTGAATAGTGTAGTAAAAAATAGCAAGCTCCGTCTTTTTGCCGATGATGCAGTAGTGTATAAGGAAGTTAGAAATGAAGAGGACAGACAGTGTTTAGCTAAGGATTTAGATGCGATTGATGATTGGTGTGATAGATGGCAGCTAGAATTAAATTTGAAGAAATGCGCGATTATGAATTTTTGGAAAAAGAATGGCTTTCCCCGGAATAATTATAGCATCAAAGAAAACAAAATATGTAACGTAGAATCAATTAAATACTTAGGCGTCACCATCACTGAATACATGTCATGGGGGAAACACATCAGGGAAATAACTAATGTAGCAAACCGTAGATTAGGATTCGTAAAAAGGGTTCTAGGAAAATGCGATGAGAGAGTACGAGAAAGAAGCTATTTTACACTTGTCAGGCCTCATTTAGAATATGCCGCTAGTATATGGGATCCCTACGAGGAAGGTATGATAAAAGAATTAGAGCGCGTGCAAAGGAGATCTGCTAGGTTTGTTAAATGTCGTTATGATAATTGTATTAGTGTTACGAGTTTAATAGAAGAACTAGGATGGGAATTACTATCAGAACGCAGGTTAAAATTTAGGTTAAACCTTTTAAGTAAATTCGAAACCGATTTGTTCACAGATGACGTTAGATATATATTAAGAACCCCTGCGTATTATGCTAGGTTTGACCATATTAACAAAATTAGAGAGATAGATTGTCGTACCGATAGATTTAAAATGTCATTTTTCCCGCGTACCATAAGAGAGAACAATAGGCAACGTAGCAAAAGGGATAGGTAGGTGAAACATAGTTAGAATAGTCTGTAGTGCATGATGCATGTAATAACTACCAATAATCCCTTCCTTATTATGTAGATTTTAACCTGTACTATACCGTAGTAACTAATATTCTATTGTAATAACTACTGCAATTACTTGCAATAACTAATAATCTACTGTAGTAACTAATAAACTATGACCCTATTTTCTAGCATGTCTACATTATATATCCTACTTACATGGCAATAGTGCATGTTTGGTGATCTTCACCCCCTGCCACACACCCTCGTGGTGGCTCGCAGGGTATTACGTAGATGTAGATGTCCTACAAAACTGGGCTGTTAACGAGAACCATACCTACTCGTATAATGTAACATATAACATACGAAGGCATATCTGATAGGATATCAGATATTAATCGATACCCGGAAATTGCAACTAATTTCTAAAAATTCAGCGATGAAGTAAAATGCTAGCTAGAGCTGTTTGAGGTGTTTTTGGAGAGCTGGGAAGGGTGAGAAAGAGAGAGAGTATGAGAGCAAAAAGAGATCCTCTTCTTGCGAGGCGGAGGGGAAAGGAGGGGTACGCGATGGAGGGAGTGAAGTGAACGGAGAGGAGGAGGAGGGGGTGCGGGGGATGTATAGGGTGCGGAGGAGGAGGAGGAAAGGGGAGGAGCCATAACTACTTTGCACGAGGCACACACACACACACAACACACACAAGGCTATAATATGGCAATTAAGTGGTTTTGCTTCATCATTGCCATGCTTTACCCGTGAACTTCCTTGTCACGGGCAAGGGGTGGTAGAACGAATAAAATACAGTAAACCGGGCGCCAGATAGCTGTGATTCATGGGGTTTACCCAGGCGCTAAGGTTGGCAGAATCTAGAAAAGGTTTGCCCAATGACGCTCCACAATTTACAACCTTTCCTCCCCCGCCAGGAAGGATTATAAAAGTTCTGAGGTCTATGTCCCAAAATCGTCCACGGCGCAGCGCCAGTTTCTTTTGCGACTGCTATAGTTGGAGGTAGCCCGTGATTTGTTCTAAACATTGAAGTCTGCGTACTGTGGGCCTTCCTATCCAATGGATGGAGAGTACTCATTTCTATTAAATCTTTCCTGTCATGAGTATTGAAGAAATGATTTGCGTGGTTGGTGGAGAGTAGATGGTAGTCTTGTTTGGCAATCACGGAGTAGATTACCACGCTAAGTGAAGGAAGTGTGAGTATGGCAAGATATCGTAATAGGGAGTCTACCTGGAATACGGAAGGGGAGGCCTAATATAGCTTTAAGGGTCTGTTTTTAAGGGGAAAGGCTTTTCTAATGCAGGATATAGTGATCCATGTTCACAGGTGATAATAATATTTGGGTTCAACTTTTGCACATAGAGTCAACAATAGATCACAACGCTTCCTTCTAAGGAAAGGAGTGTTTAGAGATAGCAGTTAACACTTCAATGCTCGCTTGGGATACCTCCTTATCCCAATGTCATATATTTCAGAACTTCTGATTTGCAATGCATCGTAACCTTCCTACCATTTCAATACCTTCCAAGCAAAGCTTTCTTATCCAGCCACTGCCGTTTCAACCCTGTGACTATTTATATGTATATGCCGCCAGTGTCTCGTAGTAAAGTCTAATGGGACACTTGGGTATCCCACGCGACCTCTTTAGTAACATTTTTGTACAGACAACATGAATCTTTTCTATTAGTCGGTATTAGATAAGTTTGCTGTACGTTGTTGTTTTTCCAGATGATTACTTTTGACAATTTTATTGGTCATCAAGTATCTTTTCAATATTTATCCTATTGTATTCATTTCTGTTTTAACAGTCATCTCGTAGCAAACGCATACAAGCACTTGGATGCCATACGCGATACATATTCCTCCACTTATCTCTGACACCGCCTTGATTTACTCTTCATTGTTATTGCCAGGTTAGTGCGAAAGGATTCGTTTGTTGATTCAATAGCTTTTATATCAAATGTACTGGTTTTTATTTGATTGAATATGGTCAACCGATAACAGTGAAACAGGAAGTGATAATTAGTGACTATTCAAGATGTGACTGTGATTGTGAATTACTATTATCCATGGACCCGTTCTTTGGGACCCGTTCGTTCGCGAACGACCCACCTCTACTTATTACAGACGCTTTCTGTTGGAGTAGATATAAACTTTTAGAAATTATATATAAAAGCGTATCAGGCTCAACTTTGTGGAAGCGATATATATCCATTTAAAAATGAAAAACAAGTGTAACTGTCGACACAGAATAAAAAAAAAAAATCTTTGCCGACCATGGTTTCAGCACCTAGTGCCATTATCGAGGTGCAATTTTAAAACACTCCACCATATATACTGAATGGGAGGAGGAAGAGGGTCCGAGAGAGAGAGGGGGGGAGGTGTTAGGTAGGGGGAGGGAAGTGAGACGAAGAAAATCCGTTGATGGTGAAGGTCAGGCAACATTATCATAGAGTTGTCGGACACAAGGAAGAACAAGCTTCAAAAGAGGTGACCAGTCATTAAAAACCACATTATTGCATAACTTAGCCGGGCTATGAGCAATTTCATATTGCCCAAAGAAATCCAACTTAGCCCCTTTGTCAAAACGGCGTAAAACAGTCGCGTCAAAATTACTGAAATGATTAAAATCACACAAATGTTTAGCAAAACAGGATTTATCGTCACCATTAATAAAACTTAACCTATTGCTCCTTCACTCTGTCCTTAAATTTTCTGCCTGTTTGACCAATGTGAATCACAAATGCCACAATCATCACATTTTAATTTTTAAACACCACTCCTGCCTACAGGGTCATACCGGTCTTTTGAAATTAATAAAATTCTTCCGATTGTCACAGGGCTATAAAATGAAGCATTAAACCTATCAGCTGGTACAATTTTCTGCTATTTATAAGTCAAGTTACCAATAAAAGGAAGTTTAACCCAGCGATTTGGGGAGGGAGCTATGGATGACAGGCAGGGATGTACCTAAGTGTTCGAATGGCCTTCCTTTGGCGACAACGGTGTAATAACTTGTTCATCGATCCCATTCCGACTAGCCAATGACTGTATTACATTCAATTCCTGACTACATTTTTCGGTGGATAAAGGTACATTAACTAGTCTGTGGACCATATGGGTCGAAAAGCAGCGAGTTTGAAGGGTGTGGTGGTGTGAAGAGTCAAATGGTATCAAAACATCCGTAAAAGTTGATTTTATAAAAATATTAAAATCATGTCGTCCACTAGAAATCGAAATATTTAAATCTTAAATATTTATGGAATCACCCCCATTTTCTAAAGTAAAAATTATATTATCATGTAATGAATTTCAAAAGGTTTTAAAGAGATCCAATTGGCGTAATGACCCAGTCCATGAATATAAAATATCAGCAACGAACCGAAACCAATAAAATACGTTCATCAGAAGAGGGTGTTTGGAATTGAAAAGTTTATACTCATTAAGTATTCATTAAGATTTCGGTGTTCGGTATACTCATTAAGTTATTCATTAAGATTTCGGCTAATATAGGTGAAAGAAGGGAGCCTACTGCAAGACCGGAATTTTGTTGGTAGTAGTCACCATTAAAAAATGAAATAATTTTGTGTACGGCACACAGTAAGCAAGTTTTTAATATCTTGTTGAATGACATCGTCACAATTCGGATTGTTCAGTTCAGCTCTAGGGCTAAAGAAGAAGCTTCTGCCGCTGGAACCGAAGGGGATAAATTTGTCACGTCGAATGATACCAACTTTGCCGAAAGAGGTACGGTTAGCTTAGATAATTCCTCCGCGAGTGAAACAGAATTTTTAATGCTATACCTTGGTGTAAAGTCTGAATAATGCCTTATTACTTGATTTAACTGGCGGAAAACCGAATAGCCACCATGTAAGATGCTAAGAAACTATGTTTTTTGTTGCTAAGAACTGAATTTTTGTTAACAGAAAATATAACCACGGTTTGTTGGTAAGCTGATTAACAGATTGGCGTCGTCGTTAAGTGAGATTCGTTACAACCCACGATTTTCGTGACGGACGAGCTAACGACTATTCCGAAACGAGTTACAGAATAGGGGGGCAGACCTGCCTCGACTCGTCGGTCGTTCCACCCCCCTTTAACCCCCTGCCCAACACCATGCGCATACAATCCAGAACGCAACGTCGCCAGTTGCTGATGGCGTAATAAGAAAGAGCCCAGCAAGTCCGACGGTAGCCACTGGCAATGTTTGGTGTTAATGCCTTGTTTGTGAAGAATCGCACGTTTTGCGGAGATAAGAACACTGCAAAGGTGGAATAGTTTCCTCATTTCTTCGTTTCTGGCCGTCTGAATCACCATAGCATGGATAATAAGCGTTGGGTCCCAAATCGACGCGATATTCTTTGATTTTAAGAAGGCATTTGACAAGGTTCTTCACAAAAAAATCATTTATAAATTGCAATCATTTTAATAAAAGTTAATAAAAAAATGATGAATTGGACAAGTGACTTTCTCAGTGATCGAAAACAAAAAGTGGTTATCGATGGTTTGAGCTCCGATATGGTCGAAGTCACGTCCGGTGTTCCTCAAGGACGTGTGATCGGTCCTCTTTTATTCATTATTTACATTAATGACCTAAGTACTCGAATTAGCAGTAAATTAAAATTATTTGCCCAGTACATACAGTTACAGTACTCTAACGTGAAATAAGCGAAGACGCGGACTTTGAAGTTCTGTCATCTGACCTTGACAACGTTCATTCGTGGTGCCAGGAGTGGGGGTTAGAATTAAATATTGGTAAATGCACCACAGTCCACTTCCTGCGAAAGTCATCACTAAAATGCCATACCTACACCGTGGGTGGAGTAAACATAAAGTCTTCAGATACAGTAAAATATTTTGGAATTACCTTAACTTCTGATATATCGTGGGGATTACACATACAAAACATATGCGGCACAGCATTAAAGAAACTAGGTTTTGTTAAACGTGTAATAGGAAGGTCCTCGGATGAAAAAGTAATGGAGAGATGCTACTTCGCTCTGGTTAGGCCACACCTCGAACACGCCGCGAGCATTGCGCGAAAACTCGTTCTTTCCGCGCACAATAAGCGACCACAAGAAAAACTGAGCTCCTCCAAATACACTACTATAATACATGTCACCATTTCATCCTCCAAAAATTTTACATCTTTACACGGCTGGTGACCTACCGCCCCCCTGCCACACGCCCATGCGGCGGCTCGCGGGGTAGCGTGTAGATGTAGATGCTTATTGGGATCTTGTCATTTTCTCCGATGAGAAAACGTTCCGTTCGGACGAAGATGGAATGGTACACCTGTGGCGACCACCCCTAACAATGTAAATTGCCGCATATTGAACGATATTTACTGAATTAGTCAAGGAGTAATCCTATAACCCAGAAGCCTCTCAGAAGACGAAATATTTTAGGTTAACCTAATTTAACCTTTGTAGCAATAAAACAGTCATTCGTTACTTTAAAGCAGTGACCTCTCATGACAATTTATTTTATTCGTTCATCATTTAGGTATTAACCGATCAACATACTTTGACAGAGAAGGTTTGGGCGCATCTCCTTTAGTTTCTGGGGAGCAATAACCGCCGCTGGTCCAGGGCCATCGGTGAGGACCCAGACCAGGATGATAGCGCTTAACTACGCGCGCATTTTAGAGGGATATTTGTTGCCATACGCATCGGAGATGGTGCCTGAAGGTGATTTGGCAGACACCAAAAATTGCAAAGGTAAGCATCAGGCATCAACACTAACATTTGCTATTGCTGTATCTGATATACCGGGTGATATCTGATGAGCAACTCATGGCCGGTGAAGAAGAAATTTGGTAAAAAAAAGACAGACCAAAATGGTAGCTGACAAATTGCTACAGATTTAAGTGAGTAAAAAAGGTCTGGGCAAAAAATCGAAAGAAAAGACAGAGCAGCGAGATGATGACAAGGCCATTTAATGCAATTCAAAATCAAAAGAGAAAGGCTCATTTAATGCAATTCAGAATTGTTTGTGGAAATATGACGACTCGACGTGTCTGAAAGTCAATCCAAAAAGTCAACAACTGTGCGAGATGGCCAATTAAAACTATTCCAATGTGCAATGTTTGACTCAAAAGTCGAAAATAATTTTCATGCGACGATCTTTCTAAAGTTACATCATGAGATCGATCACTGAGGTTTTCAAATGAGTGGTGATAATTTGATTTCAATATGAGATTAAACCTTAAAAAACTGACAGAAGGTGAAAAGAAATAAAAGATTATTAATCTGGAAGTAAACCCTCAATATAGCGTAAAGTAATAAACAACGCTCAGTAAAAAATGTGACAGCTAATATTTGAAATCCTAATATGACATAAAACACGGTAAATTAAAATGCAATGTGCATTATGACTACACAATTCGGATTTTACATTGCAGTAGTACATTGCAGAGAAGTGTGAACATAAAGCACTTCATTGCTCAGAGAAATGAGTGCATAAACTATGAGCTTTGCCAATTAAATGGCGAATGACCTGAAGACGAGAGCAGATTGGAAGAGTGTTGGTTAGTCAGCATTAAATGATAGCTTCACAACAAATGACTCAAATGGAAAATGGCGGGCAAATGCTGATCGCGTCCCAATTTTGAATTTAATTCGCACTTCACTCCTCAGTTCCGTGCTTTCGCCAGAGACGAGGGGATCGGTGCGGGAGGCCTCCGAGGAGGTCGCTTTCCATTTGCCGCTTCCATTTCGATCAACACGTCAGTCCCCCCCCCCCCCTCTGGCCGCCGTGCAGACCACCGGAAGTGCAGAGGGAGGAGAAGGATTGGTTCCTGAGAGCGAGTTCCTCAGAGTTGACGGACATCGGAGAGACCGAAATTGACGAGTTGACGGCGGCAATTATCGAGCGATATGAAGCGAAGCTCTATTAGTACTTGAAATATCGACTATATCCATCGATACACCGTTTCGCGATAGACTGTCACGGCAGTGCTGTTGTTCTCGCTTAGATATCGGTTATTCGAAAGCCACTCCAAGTCAAAGGTGGACATTTTTTCTGATTTTATTGCATGCAAGGGTATTGGGTAACTGTGCGTTTTTTAAAAATTCGTTTCTCAAAGTATTTCATGTTTTGTTCTCCCTGAAACTCGATCAGCGATCGTTAGCGACTCGCGACAAACGACAATGGGACGACCATCTATATTTATCGTTAGCATCACACTTGTACTACCGTCCCCGCGGTATTTCAAATATTTAGTCGGCCTACAGATTTCAGCCGGGCCGTTTTCCATCTCGTCGTGATTGGTGGAGACGGTTGCCACACAAGACCAATCTGATTGGCGTCGGTAGCGTAAGATGCGCTCCTACTCTCGGTGTTCGTATCCAAGGGCGCAGCGAGAGCAGTCATTGAATACTCATCTTATTAACCCTTTCGAGACGGCGGATTTCTCTCCTATGCATGTCTGCTGAACTGAGTACCAAGAGAGAATTTCTTTCTCTCTGTACGGACCATTTTTTACACCATCCGTGGTGAGAGTTCTCGCAGCCATACGCTCACAGAAGGCTCCAACTTTTTTCGACTTCTCCCAGCGGGGACCTTGCATTATCTCGGACTCTGTGGACAGTTAAGCTCAATCCTGCGCAGGTTTATAACCATTCCAGCGGCTTGGGTTCGCGTGTTTGTAGTTTATTGTTTATTTATTGGTTTCACTACATTTATATTTAATGCTTGCTCTAAAACTGTTGACTTTGAAATGATTTCCTCGTTTTAAACACTGCATTTACAAATTTTAAACGAAACACTACCATAAAAATTAATGGATTGAATCCATAAACTCATTCCAATGCAAACATATGTGCTCCTGAAATATTCTTTTTTAATTCCAAGTATGCCCTCAACAAAGCACATTTATTATACATTTCCTTGGAATGCATTAGCTGAGATTAAAATTTCTTCTCAGAAAACCACATTATCTACCACAGCTATGATCTCTATGGTATCATTTGGAAATTTCGCTCCACAACGGGTATACAATTCTCCTGTGGAGCTTCTCTGGAATTGCATCCATCGGCATAATTACGTTTTTCTCGGAATATCTTATTCTCATTCTCGTTCTTATCTCCAAAAAGCTCTTTGAAAAAATTGTTTCTCTTTAGATCTGTCTCAGTCTTTAGTGGCTTCGGTAGTTGAAGTTTTCTTTCTGCGCTTGCATGACTCCCCTTCTCCGCCGAGAGAAATTTGGAAACCTCTGATTCGGGCACTGAATTCGCATTTTTCGACTGCTAAAATATGGCGAAGAGATCATTCAGTACCGATAATCATATATTGAAATTAGTAATTCGATTTGATAGTGATGATGGAGACCTGTATTTTGATTTGGATGAATATGTTCTGAGAACGGGGACTACAATTTCAGAGGTTGCTGGTAAAATAGCATCCGAATCGTTGGAAAATAAACTTTGTACAAAATCAATCAAAATAATATTTGAGCGAAGTTCGAAGTATAGAAAAAGAAATATTCCGGTTATGCATTATCAAACGTTGGTATGCCATTATTCTTGAAATCAAGATGTTAGCTAATACTGATGGTAGAATTTCGTTTAAAATTCATAAACTCTTACCAAAGGGCAAGGAGTTCAATACTGATTTAATAATTTTTAAGAAAGCTGCAAAGATATATTTAGCAAAATCAATGAATAAACAATCATATGACCACGTTCCCTAGCCGCAAAGAGGGTGCTTATATGACGAAGGGTCACGGTATTTGCTCCCGGATTCCGAGGGAAAGGCCTCTGAGTTGGGTCCCTAAACGAAAAAGCGGAGTGCCTGCGAGCGCCAGAACGGGGGATAGCATAGCGACGGATATATACCACGTTCGTTCGTTCGCGTCGGAAAATCTTCGTCGTATATATACGGTGTTCGTCACCCCGGTCAGGGAACCTACTGTCGTATATATCCGACGTTCGTAGCAAAAGGGTTAAGTGCACGCGTTTAGGTACAAACCATATAGGTACAAGGAGACGCTATTACGTCATCATACTATAGCCTTGCAACCGAAGAACTTCCATCAAAGTCTGTCATATTCAAACATCGGCCACCAAAACGTGCACCACCATCACCCACCTACAACAATGGGAGACATCAACTCGTCGGGTCTCATGTTGAACGATCCAATAAAAATTTTATTTGTTGCGTGGTCAATCAATCGTCATTGACCATTTGTTTAATAATTATTCATATTTGGATTGGACGGATGCCAAAACATAAATTGGCATAAGTTGAATGCAATTACGTTAAGAGTTAAATTGTATCTCTCTCCCCCCCCCCCCACCCCTCGTTTTCTCGCGGAAGTCATTTTTCCAATATGGCGCGTGCAAATTTTTGTGAATTATATTTTCACTCTATCCGACATGACGAAAGCCTCGAATAAATGATGCTGAAGTGACGAGGCTTGGGTGCCGCAGGGAGTTGTGTACTCACCGAGCCGGTTGCCGCTCCTCCGCTTCACGCGAAGACATATCGTCCGCGACCGGATGCACTGTGCGGGAGAGAAGAAGAGAGAATGGTATTAAAGACAGAAGGCGAGGAAATTCATGGCGATGCCAATTGCGCCTCATGACCACGAGAGATGTGCGTGCAACACGCAGTGCACGCCACAGTGGGAAATTAATGGGCGATTGATACTGATGCTGGGTACAGCCAGTTGATATAATTTTCTATTACGCTGTCAACGGGCAATTTTAGAAAATGGGACCACTCGGAGTTTCAAGCATTTGAACCCTCGAGCAGCTGTGCCAAAAGGCGTTTAAACGTTCGACCCACGAGGGAAAATAATTGAGTTAAGCGCAACAATGGAATTAGTGGAAATAAACCACGGAGTTTGTGCACATTTAGAGTACCAACGAGATGGGAAGATTCGGAAATAAGTTTTCAAATGAGTAATATTTTGGCCGCGAGATGGAGCTAACTGAATTAGAATTGTATTCCGTTCAACATTTAGGTGACATAATGAGCTCTCATTATACAAATAGGTTTGCTGTGTAAATGTCCATAATGAGGACGGGGTCGTGATGTTGCCAATGGCAACAGAAATATTATTACATTGCCAGACAGAGAACTGGATGCACATGTTTTGCTGTTGCAGATGTTACTGGCGGGACACGTAAAATCCCCAGCATCAGTCGCACCACTTGGAAGATGTCGTTAAGACGAACCTACAGAATGAATGAAAGGGCCGAGAGCCAGAAAGAACACGACATTGACATGGTAGTCGGCCAACGAAGGGACATAACATAACAATGACAAAAGCCCATGAGCGAAGATTTCGACGAAATCGCTAGTGCTTAAGAAATGTGTAATGATGTGCTCTCAGAATAAAAGAAGAGTACCATTGAGAGCGTCTAAAGCATTTCTTGGTGGGTCTGCAAATTTCGAAAAATGCAAATGGTACAGTGTCATTTCACCCGAGAAACTTGTCTTCTCAACAATCAAGGCAATCAAAGAATACGTTGCAAGCAGGGTTTTGGCCTGCTTCGAGGCATCAGAATTTAAGCCCTGTTCACAGGCCTCATCATTAGGTAAAAAACAACAGAAGCACGTCAGGAGATTGCACGCAGTCTTTCATGAATCGGAAGAAGGAAGAAGTCCAATAAAGGAATAAATACTGCCTGCCTGAAATATTCCTCAGCGATCGAGGCCCCTGCCAGGTATCAATCCTGTATAGTTGACATCGGCAAGGGACTTTAATTTCCAGTTCAAATGCTGTCAAAGCAGTGGCATGGCAATGGACGTCACGTGCTATCAGGGACAAAGGAAATGAACCTGGCATGCCAGATCACGACTGTAGGTCAGGTTTGTTTCTTTTATCCCTGATAGTACAGTAATGAGGCAAGGACGGTGAATACGGACCTTTGGAATTCAAAGATCCGTTTTCACAGTGTTTCTACTCAAAGCGAAGTATAGCGAAAGCACGTAACTGAGAGAGTTATCAATAAACGCAAGGAAAAACTAGAAAGGAGAGATACTAGTAGCTTCTTGCTGAACTCTGGGGAAAACCTTGTGAAAATGCTTAGTAGAATCGTCTCGCATTTTCTGCAAAGCACCTTGTGCAGTGTCAGCAAGAGACATTGCCAGAGCACGAACCATAAGTTTGGTCTAAAGTTTGTGACTCAAGGGGAGGCTTATAGCAAAAAATTCGGCAATAACACGCAAAGCAATGAGAAACCTTCCATCTTGAATGGACCGTTGCAATGTACTTCCACTCAAGGTGGAATCCTTGTCAGTTCAGTTTGATATGACTTGATACAGAGCTTGTAGAACAGGGCTGAGAAGTTCAATGAAGGTGGGTACTGAATTGCGTCATTCATCTCAACGAATGGCACAAAGATTCTTCTAGCAAGTGGCTGTAGTTTCAGGCTTCAACTATTCTATTTCCTTCTGCAATTCATTGTTTCTCTTAGGAAACCTGAAGAAGTCGTACACAGACGCCACAACAGCCATGCAATTCGTAATGACTAGAAAAACACATACAGCAGAAACTGCAAGGTTGAAGCTATGAGAACTGCAGTGAATGTAAATGGCAAGAAGGTTATTAGTTCTGATGTAAGCTTGTACACCCTGAAAGCGAGAGCTCATTGAACTAGCATCGTCGTAGCCCTGCCCAAATATGAATTTTATCTCCATGCCCACGCTGATAAGGTTGTTGATGATGACATCAGCTAATGCTATCCCTCATAAATCTGTTACACATCTGTGACAAAAATTAGGAGGACCTCTTTCACCTCATAATTGTTCAA
The DNA here is from genome assembly GCA_963169105.1 of Ceriagrion tenellum. NCBI lineage: Eukaryota > Metazoa > Arthropoda > Insecta > Odonata > Coenagrionidae > Ceriagrion > Ceriagrion tenellum. The sequence continues at coordinate 176,975,754 of OY720633.1, forward strand.
GTAACGTATGCATATCACAAGTCGTCCTATTTCAGAGGCATCTGTGGTTTCGTCTGCTGACACTGAAAACCCTTTTGCTTGGTTGATCTCTTCCACTGAGTGATTAGCCATAGTATCTTGACAAGATCTAATTATTTCCTTTTGGATTTCAGATTATGTGCATTTAGCAATGCCCGCAGTCGATTCAAAATGTTCAGCAAGAGCCATGACAGTACTGTTAACTTTGAATCTGACAAAGCCCGAAATTTGCCATCCTTTTTTACTTTCTCTTGTTCCTCAGAAAGAATTTCACCTTCCTCCATTCTGGCCCCCTAACAGCAAACCCTCCCTGCCGCAAAATATTACTGCCTCTATTATGGATTTGACTCTTCTTCTATTATCTTCGACCTGAAAGGAGTAAAATCGCGGAAAAGTATCTCTTAGCCGTTTCAAGGCATATAACAATCATATCAGTTCAGAGCAAGGATAACCTTCACATTCTCTGTCGCTTGAGGGCGGAATCGATTTGGGCAGAGATTGAATCTTGTTGCAACCAATTGAAATGAGCCACAGATATCCTTGCGTCATTTAGGATTTGAGAGTTCTGGTGATGTTTAAACATTTCCTTAGCATCTTTCTTCTTGCAGAATTTTGAATTGACAAGTTGGCTACCTTGTTCATGACTTCTCTTCCCACACCCAGTGTTGGCCGCAAACAAAAAGCACCAGAGAGCATCGCCACAGCACAACACGGTCAATCGTTCATTCGTGGATCTGTGACCGGGAGGATGAGTTTCTCGCACAAATGCAAAGGGTTCTTGACGGCCAACATTTCCAGTGCAACCGATCTCGTCAGCATGGTAAATCTGATGGTAGTCATAATGCTCCTCTATCATAAACTATTGAAATTCCTCCCGAAATGCATTCGCTGCGGCAGTGTAGGCACTATAAAGTCATTCTCCTTGAATACTAAGTTCACGAATGCCATGCATCTCTTTGAATCTGGTGAGCCACCCTGGCGAAGCATTAAGCTCACCTTCAAATCCCAAATCCTTTTGAAAACCTTCGCTTTCCCTGTTACAACAGCCCCACAGAAAGAGGTGTGCCTTTAGTTCGTCTCTAGGTAAACCAATGAAGAGGGGTGAGGTCTATCTCTTCGTATTAATGTTTTTAGATATATTTGCACTTTGAAAGTCCTGCAGCATGGTCATAATTCTTAGCATACTCCATGAATTTAGTTTTGCATTTTTTAATGACGCGTACCGTTCAAATTGTAATGCCACAATCTCTGAATAGTTTTATCACCGGTTCTCATTTCTCGAGTCTGTCGATTCGTTTAAGTATCTGTTTCACTGTCAGCACAATTTTCCTGCATTTATCGGCTATGATATCCAGCTACGGGTTGGCAAATTATTCACTGGCCAAATGAAATAACAATGGCACATGGGTGAGGACACCGCTATGGATACGATGTGATCAGGAAAGAGAATTCTCTTCCCTGATGTGACTGAGTGAAGCTGGGTTCACGCGACGGAAAACGTCGCGGAAGAGGAAAATCCAATCACAGACCGGCAGAGAGGAGCAGAGGAATTTTGCATTTTAAGAGCGAAATGTGACATCGAAACATACAAGAAAGAGGGAAACAAAATAAATGAAGCGGGGAATAAACAAAACGAGAACATTTTTTTCCATTTCTTATTTGGAAGACGTTAAAGCCGACATTAAGAAACCTCCTTTGACGCTAATTTACTGATTTTGACCTTGCTTTCTTGGAATTTTTCTCTAAGCCCTTAAATGTGATCAGTTTCCTTTAGTCTGTATATTTGACCCTAATCTTCATTTGATATTATAATCATCCGGAGTTTATTTTTGTACCCTTGTCCTTTCATCGAGACGAAGTCTCCCTTTCATCAGACAGAAGGAGGGCTGCAGTTGAAGCGTTTCCCACATAGCAGGCGGCGGGTCCGCCTCTTAACCGGCCAATCGACTGGATGATGCTTTTCCGTTTTCCGCGCCCTTTTTCCGTCAACTTTAGAAGCAGTCATTACATCAACACATTGTCGCCTGCATCTGCTCAATTGTGTTGAAAAAAGTAACCAGGTTCCAAAGGTTGGAGTTGAAGACGAGACAACTCATGTTTGATTGTGGGTGAAGAAAATACCAATTTTCCTAGGGCCCCGTCCACCGCAAGAAGCTACCAACCACGATACGTGACACGCGGCAGTGCCGCAACGCTTGGACGTACGACAGGGATAGAAACTAAAAGATTCACTTTATAGCGAAGAATATTTTACTATTCCACACTCTCAGTCAACAGTCTCGGTTAGAGTAGTTTGCTCGAGCGAACTTTGAAGCAAAAGATGAAATCATTACGGTCAAGAGAAAGAAAGTGTTTATGTTTGCGTCATAACATATTCTCTCTCTTTCTCTCTCTCCCACCCTTTACTTCTTTTCTCTTCCTCTGTTTTTCTCCTTTTCCCTTCCTCTGTTATTTTCTCTTTTTTCTCACCGTCGGAAAATGTTGGGGGGGGGGGTTTAATCCCCAAATCCCCCCCCCCTTGGCCACGCGCCTGCTCCAGCCAGGGCTATTCGGAGCACAAAAACCCTTCCAGTACGACTGGATAGTAGTCTTCGGAAAGAGAGGTGTCCAAACAGTACCCAAAAATTATTCTCCAAAGTTAACTAATCAAACTAAGCGCGGTTATGGCAATTATTGCCTACGTATACACTCTGTGGTTTCAGGCTTGAAGGAGTGAAATCGGAACATAATTAAGTATGAAGAAATGGGCGAATTCCACTGTGATAAAATTTATTCCGACCGGTTTCGCTTTTTACAGCGCCTTCAGGCGACGCCTCCACCCGAAGATGCTGTAAAAAGCGAAACCGGTCGGAATAAATTTTATCACAGTGGAATTCGCCCATTTTTTCATACTTAATTATTGCTTACGTGTGCAGAAGATAAAAAGACAGAGCGTAGGTTTGGCAACGGTGTTCTTCAAGAGACTGACACTGCCAACTTAATGTGGAACGCACTCGTGTAGCCGCACAATATCACGTGCTGCGCTGTAATCGCCGCATTCGAGAGATGAAGCCCGAAGACCTTCGCTCGGCGCGGCTTGTTCATCCATGCTTCCGATGTTTCCGCTACAGTCAGTGCCACGAGCCGAATGTTTTTTTCCAATCGACTGATTGCAGCGAGCATTGAGCTGGTTTTGCAGCGTCTTGTTAAATACATCGACATCTACATCTACGTGATACCCTGCGAGCACCACGAGGGTGTGTGGCAGGGGGTGAAGATCACCAAGCATGCACTATTGACATGCAAGTAGGATATTTAAGGGAGATATGCTAGATAATAGGGTCACATGGAGCTAGATGGTTAGTATCTACATTATAAGGAAGGGATTATTGGTTGTAATTACATGCATCATGCACTACAGACTACTCTAACTATATTTCACCTACCTATCCCTTTGCTACGCTCCCTATTGTTCTCGCTTTTGGTACGCGGGAAAAATGACATTTTAAATCTATCGGTACGACATCTCTCTAATCTTGGTAATGTGATCAAACCTAGCGTAGAACGCAGGGGTTCTTAATATATATCTAACGTCATCTGTGAACAAATCGGTTTCGAATTTACTTAAAAGGTTTAATCTAAATTTTAACCTGCGTTCTGATAGTAATTCCCATCCTAGTTCTTCTATTAAGCTCGTAACGCTTATACAATTATCATAACGGCCTTTAACAAACCTAGCAGATCTCCTTTGCACGCGCTCTAATTCTTTTATCATACCATAAGGGAAGACGACGCCACATGAGCGTCAATTACTAAAGAGATCTGTTATTCTTGAGGCTTATTTAGCATATTCAACCCCCATTTATGGCAACGTGGATTTTAAAAGGGCAATTTCATCGAAAAAGTACTACGCTTGCGAATCCATGATAAAAAAACATCTTCGTTTCGATCCACACAATATTCATTATAAATGCGACCCGAGTTTCAGCAACTTCGTGCCATCATAAGGTAACAAATTTCTCAGGTGGCAGTGGGTATACATATATGTATATGGTTGAAGGTTGGGAAGGACAAAGCGGAGGGGGAGGGGAGGGAAAGTTGAGACAGTGGAAAAGGAAGGAGCGTGCGTTAGTACTGTGAAGGACGGATAAGGTGACCATGGTTAACGGTTTTGGGTTGGGGGAGGTCTATTTTAAGGAGGGGGGAATGCGTCGGGAACAAATGGTCATTACATAAAATATGCGGGCTATTAACAAGTTCAAATTGCTCTAAAAAGTCCAGTTTAGCACCTTTGTCATTAACATGTAAAATTTCAAATCACTAAAATATTTAAAATTACATAAATGCTCCGCAAATTTTGAATTCCCACAGCCGTTACCAAAACAATTCACATGTTCGTTGACTCTGTCCTTAAATTTTCGTCCTGTTTGACCAATATACACTGAAGCACAGTCATCACATTTGAGTTTGTACACCCCACTCCTGTCTGCATCTCATGGAGTACCTGTCCTTGTCGTTAAAACTTATTTTAGACAGAGATTGGGGCTTTCTGAATGACACACCAACTGTTTCATCATATAGTTTAATGAGTTTGTTTGAAACCTTGGCAATAAATGGGAGGGTATACCATTTAACCTTTCGATCTTTCCTGGAGGAAAGAGATGTGAGGAAGTTAATGGATTTCTATTTTTTCTGATTTATCCACCAATTTCTTTATGCGCGTCTTATCGAATCCATTCCTTTTGGCTTTTACGTAAATCGTTCCTAGTTCCTTATTATAACTAGACTCGAACATAGGTACATGCATCAATCTATGAACCATTGCTCTAAAAGAGACAGGTTTCTGGCTACGGCGGTGTTGGGAATCACTTGGGATGACTGCGTCTGTAAAAGTGGGTTTGCGAAATATAGAAAAATCATGGTTACTATTTCCTAACCCAATCGTCAAATCTAAAAAATTGATACTTTGGCCTCCTACTTCCATCGTAAAGAAACGGGACGACTGCGACACATACGTAAATGTTCCTTTGAAGTATTGAAATACAGAACTGCCTGCTGCGATTAAAAGTGCAAAATTAATGCTGCATTACGATGGTTTGGTTAAGCAACTGAAAACAGAGGATGCGAGCGCAACGCATACATAAGGTCAGGCGTGAGTTATTGAATAGCGGTCAGCGACTGTTTTCGAAATAGTGTCCGCAATCCAGCGGGAATGTCTTTTTTACGCTCAAAAGTTAAGTCATAAAATCGGTGCTAAGTGAGAGCCGGAGGCTCTTTTCACAGACCACCCGCAGACCACCGCGGGAGATCCGACGATGACGACGATGGGCGACGACGCTTCCTGGAATTGAACAACGGAAAATACGCTCTCTTACATTATGCACTTTTCTCATCGCACTGACCTCATATCACCAATAAAGCTCGATAATGGGGACCAATACTTCAAAAATCTCCTTTCAGAAAACAGAATAGAACTTATTTGCCAAGAAGAACCCTCACATAGTCGACTAATATCCGATCCCATAAGAATAAGTTTGGACCATGTTAAAAAGATTTGTAGGAACCTAAAAAATGGAAGAGCACCAGGCCCTGGAAACAGTAACTGAACTAATAAAAGATGGGATGGACAGATTATACGAACAATTGGCTGACCTCTTCCAAAAAGGCCTTAATCATGGAGAGGGAATATCTGAAGAATGGAAGAAATCATACGTTTCATTAATCTACAAAAAAGGGAAAAAAGACGTTCTGAACAACTACAGGGGGATATCAGCAACTGGAAGTATAAGTAGAATATATGGGAATCTCATCAAGGAGAAACTAGGAAATGAATATGCAGAAAAGGAAGAAGAGGAACAGGCAGGATTCCGGGCCGGAAGATCAACCATCGACCACATCTTTTGTGTGACCCAAATGATAGAGTAAAAGGTATCTTTTAATCATAAGACAGCGTTCCACTGGACAAACTATGGGAGACCCTTCATAGGGCTAACATTAATACAAACGTGATAAGTGCAATAAAAGGGCTGTATATGAACAGTAAAGCTCAAGTCAAAGTGATTAATAGGTTATCTAAAGCCCTCATTGTCACTGAAGGTCTTAAGCAAGGATGCTGTATACACCCAACGCTCTTAAAAATATTCTTAGAACAAGCGCTAAACAACTGAAAACGTAAGTGAAAGAATATGGGAATACCCTATTATAATACAACAACAACACACTCTCTATACACGCTCTGCTTTGCAGACGATCAGATAGAGTTGGCACAAGACTGCGAAGATCTACAATATATGACTTTGGAAACTAGTAGAGGAATATAAAATAAATGGGGATTGGAGGTGTGGAGATGTCTGAGACACGACGTATGAACACATGGCGGAGTGAGGCAGGACCTGATTTCAGAAGATGGGGTTAAAATACCTTACGCTGGTCACTATAAATATCTTGGAGTAAAAATTACTGATGATCGGACCTTAGATGAAGCTATATCAGACCGAAATAACCAGGGAAGAAGGGTTATGAGGCTATTAAACAGCATGCGGTGGGACCGACAAATATCGGAAGCAAATAAAACAAGAATATACAATGCCATTTTAAAAAGTATAATGACGTATGGATGTGAAGTCTGGCCCACAAAGGAACGTACTAAACAAACATTAAAAGCTACTGAAATGGATTTTTGGAGATGGGCTGCGGGACGATCAAACGATAGAAAGAGTTACAAATGACAGAATGCGACAGATAATGAAAGTCGAGCACTATGTAACGGAGGACATCATGACCAAGCAGCTAATCTGGTACGGGGATGTAAAGAGAATGAACGAGGATAGACTACCAAGAAAGATCTTGGAGCTCACAATCCAAAAGGGAAAAGAGGAAGACCTAGGAAGAGCTGGAAAAAAGAGGGAGTGGACATAGAAATTGGAGCGGGAGGAGGATTGGAAGAAGATCTATGGAAGGACAGAGAGACTCGGAGGCTAGAAATCGGAAGACGTCAGATGACGTTATGAACCGATCCTACGTACATAAATTATGCACTTCTCTCACTTCGGTGGATTTAAGGAATGTTCTTGTGCAGAAGGAGAGGGTGGGGATTCGAATTGGCCGAAGTCGGTCGCCGGCGATTGGGGAGCCCCTGGCGGCGAGAGATGGCGGCTGGGAATTCCTCACGTGAGCCACGCGCTAAGGCAGAGAGAGCACGAGACTGTGGCCGGAGGGTTATGGCGGTTGAGATGAGATGAGTGTGGTGGGGCATATGAACAGTTGAGCCGACGGGAAGGACAGTGCAATATCAAGATGGGTGGCGCACATTCAAGATACAGAGGTTATGGGGAAAATAAGCCGGTAATTTTATCGAGTTTAAACATTTCCCTGACTACGGACCGAAAATTTTTTGAAATTGGTGTAATATGCTCGTTGAACTCCCATTTTTTTGTAAAAGGTGACTCTTACGTGACTGTGGAGACTTAGGGAGTAGCTCTGGGGTGATTGGCAAGTTGGTGCGTGGAGAAGAACGTTTTTCGTTAAAAGGTGAAAGGTATTATAGCAGGCTTTCATGTTAAGTTTCCATTTGAAGCGCCAGCTGTTGGCAGCATTTTTAACTATAGGACTGTAAATTAAGAGATGATTCAGCTGCACAAACAATCGTTTTCCACACTTTGCAGTCCTCCGCATTGCGGATAAAATTGTCGCCGTGTAGGGTGGTGGAAAATTGACAAAGAATAGTTTGTTTGTAGAGAGTGCAAAGAGAGCAAGGCCGAGGACGCTACGCTGAGGGACGTTGGAGTTGCTTGGCAAGAACGTTCCGGAGATAACATTGATTAGAACCGCTAATTACGAGCATCTAAGGTGTCAGAAATTATATATAAGATGGTACCATGTATATTGTGACGAGAATGAAGTTAGTGCGGAATAGGTTCCGGAGGTCAGCGGAATCGAGTGTTTTAGAAAAGTCTAGATGACAGGCGCAGACAGTTGCGAAGGCCGTTTTGGAAGGCCGTTGTTACGTGATGAAGCGAAATGCCGCGTTTGAGGGGTGAATGGAATGAAGGGAGGCGCTCAGCAACAACGAGAATTCGCTCAAACAAATTAGAGATAAAACTGATGAGGTGGAAATTTAAAGATGGTTTTCAATTTTATATTTTGCACCGGATTTCGAGCAGGAGTTACACTCGAATTTTTCCCTTAAGCTGGAAAAATGTCGGAGAGACCTATCTGTAGAATACGATGGAGGTAAAAATAGGGAGAGCGTCCGATATACTACTTTATTAATAGAAAATTATCCATATACCTACAGCGACATAGTTAATGTAAGGTGCACTTACAACAAACACAAAATGAGTCGAACGCATATAAACAACAGAAACGAAAACTTTACTGAGATGGAATGGAGATGTCGATCATACCTGACGACTGCCTACATTCCCTGTGTATTTACGGAAACGTGTTGTGACCAAGTTGGTGTCTTTTTAGGTGATCGGAGAAAAAGGATTTATGTCATTTGGAAGTGAATTAATTTGGGACAAAAGGAGAGCTGACACGTGATGAAGAGATCTTGGAGCGGGCGTGAGGAGGAGGAGCACACTTAATGAGTTAGCTCGGGTGGCACGCGATGGCACACTGATTTTGGTGGATGGAGTACATTTAGGACTGCCAACGGAAGAATTAGGGTTATTGTAAATTTGTTGAAATGTCATATTTAAGTCTCAGATGGGAGCAAAAAAAGCAAATGAATGATGCAGGAAAACTAACGAAATAACATCTTAACGGTAGGAATTGCTGATGGGTAATGAGATTCCTGGTTTTCTTATTGATTAAGGAGTGGCGGAGGCAGGAGCAATGCAATGAGTGTAAACCACTTGATCTGAGCGAGGGAGTTGGTGTTCAGGAAGAAGAAGAGGATGGGGGCAAATGACTATTATATAGTGAGAGGTGGCCTTCATGCTGCAACCCTCGCTTTGCCGGCAGATAGCTGAGCTGTTATTTCTTGAGCATTGATCAGTGACCAGAAACTCTTTGAGCCTTCCTTAATATCCCCAGTGATTCCTTTAATTGAATCCAACAAGTCACGACGCAGCGGAGATGACGCCCTGCGCGACGGCGGATATCAGCGGTGACTGACGCTTCGGATGTGGCTGCCTCCTAAGTCTCCAGACCGCAATTTTGTCTTATTTTCGGTCCGAGGATGTGGACCACTGGGTTCGATGATACCCCGCTGCCACTAAGCTAGGCACTGGGCCTGGAGATGGTTGCTACTGGCAATGGGAGGGACTCAAATGCATAGCGCAACTAATGGTCCATTGAGATTTCTTTCGTCAAAGTCTAACGTCAAGGTCATGATCATTGTTTTTTTCGACTGTGAGGGCAGAGTGCGATCAGAGTTCGTTCCAAGGGGAGCAACTGTAAACTCCGAATTTTACAAGGGGGCACTGGAACGTTTGCGAAACGATGTGAGAAGAAATAGACCTGAAAAATGGGCCAATGGCTTTCTTCTTCACCACGACAACGCACCGTGCCACAAGTCGCTTTTGATTTGCGAGTTTTTGGCCGCTAAAAGTCTTCCTGTCTGTCCACATCCGCCTTACTCACCAGATTTAGCACCATGCGACTTCTGGCTCTTCCCAAAACTGAAAAATGTGCTGAGAGGAAAACTTTTTGACGCCATTCCTGCCATTGTGAAGGCCACGACAGAGCAGCTGAATGCCATTCCGAAAGAAACCTTCCAGAAGTGCTCCCAGCCATGGATTCAACGTTGGGATGAGTGCATTGCTAGCCAAGAACAGTACTTTGAAGGAGATTAATTCACATTTTATGTAAACTTTTTACTTTGTATTTAATAAAATAATTCACAGTATTTTTCATCGCACCTCGTACTAGTGTTGCCGAGACGAGACGAGACCTGAGCCAGTCTCGTTTTCTGAACATTGGGTCTCGTCTAGGGAACCCCAGTCTCGTCTCGTTTCCCCCAAAACGAAGTACCATAAAAAGCCCAGTTCCCTTTTTGCGTACCTAATCGCTGAAATTGTACACTCGAAATAGTAATGACATTAACATGAATTTGATATATAAATTAAAAAGGACACCGATTACATCAAACTGTATGTACAATCAATGTTTTTATTGATACTGAATGAATAAACTGGGCGAAAAATGGCTATATAGTCACAACGTTAGTACAGAGAAATCCACAGAAGGTTAAAAATATAACTGTAAAAAATGTTATTGGTTAAAGAAAAAATGAAAATTTTTGCATCAAAAAGTAGTTTAAATAATCTTCAGGTTACATCAAGATAAGTTCTTTTATTTGACTGGCCAAATTGCACGTCATCTACGAGTTCACACAGAATGAAGTTCTGGCAGATTCATGGTCCAAACGGTTTCTATACATTCTCATTGTCAAAGCTGCCCGTGAGAACAATCTTTCCGCTGGAACAGATTTGGCGGGGATGCTAAAGAAGTCTCTCGCTATTTTTGCCAGCATTGGAAAAGATGGCTCATTTGCCATCCACCAAGTCAATATGTTTACATTTCTAAGGAATCTCGGCTGTAGAAGATAGTCTTCAAGCTCTTTTCTCCATTCTTCATACTGGGATGACTGACTAGGGGTAAATTTAGTAAACCCATCAACTGATTAAAAAATGGACGAAAACTCTATTAAAAAGGCATAAAAATTCAAATTAATGTTCAGAGATTAATTAAATTACTCTGATCTGAATGGTCACAATAGCTAAGGTAAATGAACTTAATCGAAAAAGGGGTAGATAAAGGGAAAAGTGGAGACGAAAGAACATACCTCTCAGTACTGGGTCGTGCCTGCTTATACAGAGAGTAGACGAAGCATATCCAGTAATTAAGTGTACTAGGATTCTTACGGGCAGAGGAAATTTATTATTGCTATGTCGGTCACACTGCCGTGTAGGTTAGCTCCTCCCCTTTCAAATGAAACTACGCGGGTGTCAGTAAGTTCAGAACTATCGATGTGGCACCATCTTGCGTAAACAATGTCATTGCTTCCTTCCGCCAAGTGCGAAATTCGAAGCGTCATCCGCTACCTGGTTGGGAAGGGAAAATCGCTCTCCAAAGTTTTAAATTAGATTAAAACTGTTTATAGTGAAGGAGTTATGAATCTTACGAGTGTGTTTAAATGGTGTCGTGAATTTAAAAACGGCCGTACTGGCGTGCAGCACCTCATCACCCTCAGCGAAATCATTCAAAACCACAATTTCAGCCAAAAAAATCATGGCATCCGTGTTTTGGGACCACAAAGGCATCATTTTAATCGATATTTTACCTCAGGGTGAAACAATAAATACTGCACGGTATTGTGAGACCCTAAAAATATTGCGGAGGGCGATTCAAATCAAAAGGAGGGGAATGCTGCAGAAGGGAGTTTGCCCACTGCACGGAAACGCCAGGCCCCACACGGCCAACGTCACGAAGGAATTTCTCGGCTAGTTTGGATGGGATGTTCTGAACCACCCCCCCCCCCCCCGCATTCCCCCAACCTGGAGCCGTCATATTATCATCTCTTTACCTCCCTGAAGACGCACATGGGTGGAAAAAGATTTAAAACCGACCAGGAAGTGAAAGAGGAGGATGAAAGAGGTGGCGGGAGAGTTCTACGACCAAGGCATAAATAAATTGATCTCTTGTCACGCCACGTGCATTGAGAGGGATGGTGACTACGTGGAACAATAGTTGACTTATATACTGATGTAATCCAGTAAAAAAATTTTTTAAATCAATTTTTTGTAGCCAACAAAAATTTAGTACACTTACTTTCTGGATATGCCTCGTACATCCAGCAGGTCGTCCTCATCACTATATGCCATATATAGCAGACCTATCAAGATTGTTTTAACCCATTGACGAAGCAGACTCCATTTGAGTGGAATACTCATCGTGATAGACTTTGAACATTTCGCCACCCAATAAATATAAATCAAATGTATAGGAAAGAAATGAAAAATAAACAGCGGAATAAATTCGTTCAAAAACGCAAATAAAACCTAATGAGTGATTGTTGGGAGCACCAATATAACAAATCGCATCCACCTTGATAATACACCATAAATATTAGTTGACGGAGCCTGCATACCTTATTCAAGCTCCGTTCGAAATCTTCGGATAACTATTAACTCAAGCCTGTCATGGAATAACCATATAACTAAATTATCTCGCGAAGTCAATTCCATTCTACACCAACTCAAAGTACACTCTAAACTTCTTCCTCAACATACAAGCCAAATGCTTATTTCAACGTCAGTTTTTCCTGCGCTCGATTACTGCTGCCTAGTGTAAAATGACTTAAGCCAAGAAGATGACACTAAGCTTCACCGAGCCTTGAATTCATGCATCAGGCTTATTTTGTACCTTCGTAGGGAAGACAATTTGACCTCCGATTGTGAAAAACTTCGATGGCTCAATGTCAAGACTCGAATAAAATACTTCTTGGGTCGTTTTTTGTATTCTTTTTTCAACGAAAAATCCCCAGAATATCTGTGTGACTTATTTGTTAACAAGCCATCCACAAGTAAAACGTGCCCCAGATGTGATTCAGAATTTTTATATTTTCCTAGTCATAAGTCGACTAAGTTCCAAAATTCTATTATCGTATTGGTGTGACATCTGTGGAATAATCTACGTAAATATATAACAAACAGTCCCTCTCTCTCTCTCAAGTTTCAATTCTGATTCTTAATGTAGATAGTAGTTGCATTCTTGTAAGATGAAATTGATTGATGAATTTCGAATTCATTATGTGTAATAATTCACAGTTTATCTTGCATACTTTTTAACTGTCTCTTATTTTCATTATATAATTTCTATATAAAAATGTAATGCGTCATATATCCATTCGTCTTCACCATTTTATGCTCGTCATTTTTCACTTATTTGCTCTCTTCTGTCTCGCATCACTATGGATATATTTTATTTTGCTCTTAGGTTGGCATGACCCCAGAACAATCAATAAATATTCAATTCAACTTAGTTTCTTCCAATTTCAATAGGGACTTATCCTGCATCTCTTATCCCCATGGCTTCATGGAGAAAGTTTCACATTTATGACGAGGATCTAATATTAATAGCGCGCAATAAATAAATCCAGTTCGCCAGGCGGTAGTGCTTTAACATCTTGTCCAGAGCAGCTTCATAGGCAAGCAACAGTTCTTCACCACCTTCATTTCTCTCACGCCTCTTTTCGAGTATTTCCACCTTTTTTTTACAACAACTCTGTCCAACAGCTTATCCAACAGCAAGTTGAATGATGGAACGGTAGCGAGGGGAAGGGCGACGTGATTTACTCCTTTAATTCATTCATCAAAACTTTAAAGTTTTTAAAAACTTTGTTCACATTTTCAAGCAGCGTCCATTCCGATTCACTGATTTTATAGGCGTTTCACGTCACCGATACTACTACAGCATAGGACTGAAATACCTCATGATATCCATTTCCAAATGAAAGACAACGGTAACTTTCCACACAGAATTTATAATAATCACCGATCATGGTTTCAGCACCTAGTGCACTAGTATCAAGGCCTTGATAATGGCACCTTCGCAAAGTTGAGCCTGATACGCTTTTATATATTTGAAATGCCTCTCTTCACGTGAAGCACTGTTCCAATCATATCATCCGTTGAAATCCACCTGCAAGTTGGGACATCTATCACAGGGTTCAGTGATGGTTCCCCTGCAGCTTCGCAAGCACTGCAGAATTTATTTCCTAATTGCTCACTTTCTTGTAATTTAAAACAAGTAAATATCTCATTTTGGCAATGGAAGTTATATATTCTTCTTCACATTCGAAATCTTCATCATTACTGTTAATACATAAAAGCTGGTTCTCAGAAACCCCGTCCTCCAGAGACAACATTCTTAAAAGATCTAGTACTGCAAGGTTAAGTGCAAATGGGCAAAATACACCTAAAATACCGATCAGCGCCAGCAACACTTTGTGGCCGAGTTCCACCTGGAGATGGGCGCCGAGAAAGTTGACTTCGGCGGTGACGTCGTCGTCGTCGTGGAGGCAAAACGGGCGTCGGCGGCGTCGGCACGCCGTCGTATTCAGCAACGGAGGCGCCGACGGTGGAAAGTGACAAATAGTCGTATCTATGCATATATGAAAATTAATGAAGTTAATAATTATGCTTTAGTCGTCTTAATGGGAATAAAGCAATTTTTAATATAAATATTTGTGTGTAAACGGTCACAAATGAAAAATTACGGTAGTTTTTAATCTCAACAATCCTAACAATAGTCGTGTAAGTCGAAAGAGTCCAGCAACAATGATAATGCATAGACTACGCTTGCTGATGGCCGCCTCGCACAGATAGCCTTGAATTTTGGTTCGATTAATGAAAATTGTCATGATGTTGTCAACATTAGATGTCGATGGTGGGCATCGAATACCATAATACGATTGTCAATCGATTTTCGATGGTCAATAGATTGACATTGTTCGATATATTGCCGATGGTCCCGATCGGTGGTCGATACTGCCAATGATCGATCGACTAACGACGGTCAATCAACTTTCGATGGCCATTCGATTGTCGATGATCTATTGATTACCTAAAGTTAATCGTTAACCATTTGTCGATGGTGAATAGATGGCCAGTGATCAAGTAAACGGACCATTAGTTTGTCGAGTTGATGGTCACTGACCGGTAAATTGGCGCGTTTCTGCCGTCAACCGCGGCCGTGCGCCCGGACGACCCGTCGCACGGGTCATCGACAACTGACAATCATCGAAAAACGAAGATTATCGTCGACCATTGACAATCGATGACCATCGCCAGCGAAGACAATGATGATTGCCCATCGAACAAGCCTACGCACAAATATTTCCGCCCCGCCGCACAGTGGTCCGAAATCGGAAAATGCCGGACAAAAGTCCAAAAAGGCTTTTTTTGAGATAGAGTCTTGAAACTTAGCGAAAATACTCATAAATGATTACCAATTATAGATTTATATGCCATTTTACATAAATACGACCCGTTACTGAGATACAGTAGCCCAAACATGACCAATTTTTCAAAAACACGCGTGATCCCGTTTTTCTTCGAAAATCTTTGAATTTAAGCAGGTGGTGTTGCGTTGGTGTGATTTTTATGGAATAAAAAACGCAATATTCCTTTTATCTGATGCTTTTACTATATTTTCCATGACTTTTGAAGATTTTGGCTCCCATCTGTCTGGTTTTGCAACGCAAAATGGCGTATCCGTTTTTCACCTGAAATTTGACATAAAGTAGACATTATCTTTCGTTTACGAAATATATAACTCGGGAAATTTACATCACAGTGTATAATAGAGATTTCTTAAGAATACTAAGCAGAAATCTTGGAAAAAAGTTTGCGACCAAGGAAATGAGAGCGATTTTTCGATCGCGCGTCAAGGCTGAGCTACACGACGCGGGACCCTGAGGCTCGGTAACTGCGGTCGAGTTTTCAAGTTTTTTTGAAACTTTATTCTTGAAAATCGTCATTTAAAGCACGGCACGTAGTCAGTATTGACCTAAAACACTATACTGAGGATATTACCAGGATTATGGATCGATCGACTACACCATTTAACGCATTACTCTAGTGAAGATGCTAGGGATTGGATATTTGTCGGAACCATCCCACGTATGAGAAATATGCTTCGGGTATGAAGTAGGGTTAAGAGATTAAGTCGGCATGCTAAAGAGAGAGAAATAAACTGTTTCCGGGAAAGGCAACAACCGATACCCTTTTTCCCTTTCCACCCTCGCCGAGGTGGGTCGCGCGGAAAGGGGCGTTTTCTGACGATGCACAGCTTTCGACGGTATTCAACGGGTTCTTCCACAAGGGTTTCCCCTTTTCAATTTGACCAAGATTCATACACTAGGGGAATGTTTTAGGGAAAAGGAAACGAAAATTACTATATCTTCGAATTCATGATTTATATATTATTATAAAATGGTAAATTAAGATTTAACTTGACTGGGGCAAATTTCACTTTCGGTCGTCCATCTTAAACAAAATATAAGAGGCAACATGTCTGATAAATGCAAATTCAAAATCAAATCGAACAAATGCATTGACAAAAAGTTTGAAAACTGTTTGCTAAATCCGTAAAGGAATATTTAAATTAAAAAACAAAATAGCAGCAATGGAATACCATGCATCAGCTGAAACTTACAAATGAAATCAATGCGGAACCATGAATTAGAATACAAAAGGAATACATGTTTTGGAAGTCACCTATTACTGTGCTTTTTTTGAGTTATTAAATTGTATTTTTTCATTTACAGAATTTCAACATTCAATCCTCCGATGAATTCATTTCGTCACTAGTGCCTGATTCCCCTTCTTCACTATCATCCGAAAGCAGCAGTTCTCTTAAATCTTTTGGCATTTCCCTTGCTCTCCTCGGAGTTGATGTCAGGGTGGAGGAAAGAAATGGATCAGACGTTAACAACAGTCTTTTAAAAAGGTCGTCATTCGTGGCCTCTCTGGAGTGCTTCCTGCTGAATCTCTGGCGGAATTTACGGGTGTCCTTATTCCTTACTTGAGGTGCTTGAATTTTTGCAAGGTGAGTTTTTTATGATTTCCATTTCAAAGATGCGTGTGTTTGCGTACTTCTTCAATGAAAGTGTTAAATCACTTATCGATTTTTACTGTTTTTTCGCCTATCATAAATCATGGCAAATATGATTTTGATGCGTGTTCTCTTTACTTATTTCTAATTTTCAAATCACCGCTAACGTATGGATGGATTCAAACCACATAACTCGTTTTGAGTCACATAATAAAGTATTAGCAATGAAGGGAAAGACATCAGGCGAAAAAAATACACTTGCTGGATTTTTTGTCGCGGAGAATAATTGTAGAGAGCTATGAGGACGCTCTTGATGGTCTCGGTGAATTACTTCGGTTGGGATTCTGGCCTTATTACGAAAAAATGTGGAAACAATGTTGCCGGAATAATGAAAGATTTTTAGTGCAATGAGAGGCATGGCTCGCAGAGCCAATTATTTTCCCTGAAGTTGTCCGTCAATACTTTCCTGGTACTTCAAAGGCAACTGGTATGAATTAAGTTCAAGTACGTTTTGAACTTTTAAAGAAAATTATATTTCTGAATATCTATACTTATTTTATATCTTATAAATTGTATACACTATTCTATATCTTACAATTATTGCTTTATTAGGTTCATTGGGGCGGCCCGAGAAAGATTTTACTTCTTCGTGTGACCGATGTAAAAGGAGGAGAATGGCGCGCCGTTGCTAGCCACGGATACTGAAGGAGCCGATCCCTCGAATGCCGCAGCAAGTCGTTGTCGGCGACGTCCTCTGGGAGTGGAAAGGTACAGAGGGCACTTCCTCTCAACAGCTTCGTTCTTTGGAGGCTATCGAGTGCTTCTTGATGAGTTCATGGAGGCACAGTTTTGGCGTCAGAGGAAGATGGTGATTCGGTTTCAGCAGCCACAACCTCAACGTTAACGTAGGGACTGACGAACTCCTCCTTTAAGTCGCTGAGTCGATCGAGGAGATAAATCTCTCAGGTGCGTACTGCCAGCGAAATGTTGTAGTTCACGTTGGACAGTTTTCTGAAGCTCTTGTGCAATGTATTTATAGCGGTTTTTAAGACAAAATATCTGCCTACGTACTCGAACAGCAACCAAACGACCACCACATAGAGAAAAATTCCAAGAGTTCTATCATCTCTTAAGAAGCTCATCCTTCTAGAGGAGAGCCATTTTTCCTGGCTTTACCTTTAGAATAAATAAAGTAAATGCCAGAGTATCTTATGTTTTGATCATCATGATGAAAACCACTGGGAAATAATAGCTCGCTACTTGCACTACGGCGATTTTGCAGAGTAATGTACAGTTGAAGTACTAATGAGTGATTGTGTGATTAAATTGATGCGATTCCGGTACAAAATAACCCGAGCACTTCTCAATTTGTTTTAAATTTTTGCTCTAAATATGGCAGTAAACAAGTATATACGTTAAATAATCTTTAGAAAAAAATGAAGCTTTCAATTTCTTAAACAAATACTACGTCGCTAAACGTGATATGTGGCAGCTGGCTTAATAGATTACAGCGTGATTGCGAGAGGCGCGCCTAGGGATTGAAAAGTTGCAATCGACTTTCCACTTCGAAAGTCAACTTTTTCGAAGTCGAATTAAATTGTTCAAAGTATAATAAAAGTGCCTTCATGAGAAAGCGACGGAAAAATCAAAACATTTCTAAAGTCCCTCCTTTTTAAGTTCCTTGTCGTGTATCAGTCTGCAGTCGACTGCAATCGACTTTGAAAATTAAAAGTCGACTTTCAAAGTCGACTTTTGAAAATTAAAAGTCGAATTTCAAAGTCGTACAAAATTAGAAAGTCTGTGACGTAAGTCGACTAAAAGTCCACTAATGTCATGAACTAAACTTTTGTACGACAGCAAAATCGATTTTCCGGATTGACCATGTTCCGCAAATAGAATTTACTGTACAAATACTTATGAGACACAAATTATTTTCTAGAAGCATCAACATGGCTAGGAGGAAGGAAAGTGTCACCATTTCCACACATTCAGAAGGGCTATTCCTCAGGGACCATCATCCCAGTTAAAGAATGGAATAATTTTAAAGAAGACTGGTTAATATTATTAGCTTTGTAGTTCATCAGACTTGGTGCCTTCATGAGAAAGCGACGAAAAAATCACAACATTTCTAATGTCCCTTCTTTTTAAGTTCCTTGTCGTGTACCAGTACATGGTGGCAAAAAGTTGAGTTGATAAAACCTCAGCTCTCCTCATCTGTCTCAATCAAACTATTTGAAGATATATAAACTCTTCATCTCCCCTTTAATGAAGAAAACAATTACCCATAGCTTCGTCAAGCCATTTTGGCCTAAAATAATGCATTTGGGCGCCATAACTGGGTGCAGAGGCTGGCCGGGTGTCTATCGCGAATGAAAGGCAGTAGTTAATGTGCTGATAATGGGAATCGTCCGGATGAGTTTATTTCTATTGTATACAGAGCTATGGGTTCAGAGTAGAAGGAGAATACGAGTAGAATGATGAGTGGACGATGGCATGGCGCCAGCCCTTTTCAGTCTTCACGGCTATGACACGAATGTTCGTTTCTCACCATTTCATGTTTAGCGCGAGAATTTATAACGGTGGCAAGTGTAGGCTTGTGTTTGTGTTTCGACGTCAGTACTTGGTTTTCTGTTCCATCGCGTGACATCTGACATCGAAAAAGCAAGCGCGCAAGTGAGTTCTATGTGTGAATATTTTAGAAAACTGAAGGACGGCGAAGTGAAGTGCACGGTTTGCAATTGAGAATGTAGCGAAACGGGAGCGCTTCAACTCACATCGTATGATCGATGCACAAGACTGTGCTCGAGACTAGAGAGAACACCGTCAACGGCTAAAGTGAACTAGAATGCTGGGCAGCGAGGGACCCTTTCAAGCAGAGCAAGAGAAGGGAAATGATCCGAATCCACGGGTGCCTCAAATCGCTCTCATAATTTTTAATCGCTTCGTTCCATGTGCTGAGATTATTCAACTATCCTCACTTTTTCAAGGTTTCTCTTTTTCCAGTCCTTCATTCTTTGGTTTGCTCATTCTTCGTTCTTCCCACGAAAATACTCTCCTGATTATCATTTCCTCGTCGAACAGGGTCTTCATATCCGCAATTTTCCTTCAGTATATTTCTCAATTTCCTAAATATTGTTTATTTTAGAATAAAACTATCATTCCACGTACAATTTTTGTGCCGTTTGCATTGGCCTCCACTCTTTTGGTCACCAAACAATCGCGACATGATCGACTTTAATTTAAATCATAAAGTAACATAGTTTCCGTCTCTTTTGCTATATAGAAGCGACTAGTGAGTCGACCAGTTGGCTTTCAAAGTCGGAGCGTCCAAAGTCGAAGTCTATAGTCGACTTTGGAGGAACGATTCCACTTCCTAGGCGCGCTAAGCAACTTGGATGGCATGCGCTCTGTCGGTGTCGTGTCTCGGAAACTAATCCGCAGAAATTGAAAATATTCGATATGGAACATATCAAATATATAATGAAACCTTTGTAATTACCGAAGAGGAATGGGGGAAGGGTTTTTGAGAAGGGAATTTATTACAAGCTCTTGTCTGGGAAGGAGGGAGCGAAGGGGTCGAAATGAGGGAGGGGGGATGGGAGACTTTGGAGAGTCTTTTGGAAGTGGTATCGTCTCGTCTCGTCAAAAAGCGGTCTCGCGGCAACACTGCGGTGTACCTTCAATGGCCCCCATTGTTTACTGCTATTCCAGTTCATTGGAAAAGATGCTGTCGGAAGGATCCCCACGAATCGCACTAATGCTTAACCATACCTGAGGTTAAGTGGGGCATAATTGTATTTTGACAGTATTTAGCAGAAAACGGTGACCTATTGGTATCGCGTGAAAGGCGAGGATCGGAAATGGAGAGGTGGTGTTTGTTGTCGTCACGTCAAACCGATAAAAAGGGAGATTTTGAAGAAAAGCGTCTACGCCATCTATCCTTGTGCACGGTATTGTGACCACCATTTTGTCGGGCACTTAGATTCAAATTTCCGCTGTTTCCTTTAGAATCTTGCCACAGGACAGAGTACCTGGTGGTGATTATTGTAGTGTCATCGAAGTCGCAAATGCCGTGCATTTAGGTCAAATCACCTTGATTGTGCGAGATTTACTTGAAATGCGTGAACCACAACGTCCATAGTTTGCATTTTCAGTATTCGATCGCAACCCATGCTCATTCGCACGTTTGCCTTTTATTCATTTAAATCTGCTTGAGTTTCAACTGACTCTTGAATGTTCTTCCTCGCGCCCGTAAATGAAATAGCATACAATAAATACGTCAATAGGCAATCTAATTCATAAGAAATAAGGAACCATATAAATCTTGATGTGCCGTTCCACTTAGCGGCCAGTACGTACACCAGTGTCGAGTGATGCGCGTAGGTCGCGGGAGACGATAACGTATTCGCTACTGGTAAATGTTCCACATCTATTATAAACGCAGTCAAACCGTTGAAGCGTGAAGTTGAAGTCTTGTGCGACTGTCACGTCATTTCCGAATTCATACCTTCAATGTGCTTTCCCAGCAGGTAGCGACACCGTCCCTTTCCCCTTTAAGGGCGGCCAAAGCATCGCCGTAGTCATCACTGCAGCGCGCCCTTTAAAGCACCCTATTCCCCCACTCTGTCCCCCTCCTTCGTTCTCTTGCCCGGGACGCCACCCCACCCCACCCCACCCCACTCCCTTCCTTCGGTACAACCTCCCCTCCCCCTTCCGCCATTCCAGGAGGAGTCGGGAGGGCGGGTGGGGGGCATGTAGAGGGAGGGGCAGCAGAGTGGTTTGGAGAGAGCGAACAACTTCATTTCGTCCTATCCGTGAGCACAGCAGCCGGCCAGAGTGAGTGCGCCTCGATCGCCCACCGTTCTGTGGACGAAGTGCGAGGGCGTTTCTGTGGAGCGAATTCCTTCCGCTTATGGCGCGGTCGCCCCATTTGAAAATTCATCCGACTCTATTTGACGCCCGGTCGCTATTTATCCGCCTTGGCCCAAACCAGCCCAGTTCAAGCTTACCGGGAAAAATCCGACTGCGTTCTACGCCACCTATCCCAGTACACGGTACTACGACGGCGTATGGCGGGTGCTCAGATTCAAATTTCCCGTTCGTCAGAATCGTTCTTCGGGGGCGAGTGTTGGTCATTGCGTTAGTGTCATACAAGTGATATATACCGTATAGTTATTTTAGAATCTTTATTGGGCTATTAGTACCTCATGGTATATTAATCGTCAATGTCTTCAGTTGGGGTTACCTTTCCCGTCAGCGGCGTATTTTCGGTTTACAAGTCGGTACATATTCGTCTATTTTAGTACGAGACTATGTTTCCCATCCACTTAAAAGACCGGCAAGAAGTCATGGTTATCGTGCTATTGACGGTTAAGTATCATCTAGACAATCACTATTTATTTGGAAAATATTCCAAGTATCTATTAATATCTCCTGGTGTGAAAACTATTGGGACCAGCGATAATTAGTGCTCTTGAGCATTCTCCATCAGGTGAGTTCCTCGAGTGTTTTTCATCGCTTTCTTGCATCTATAGTACACTCATTCTGTTTATAAACAAATGGTTATCTCGTGAAACTTCTTCATCAAATCCAGGGCCGTCCACAGGGAGGGGAGGATGTATGGCGCAAGTTGCGCATTAGAAACAAATTTTGGGGGGGAATAAAAAATTTGGGGGGGATTTTCAAAATACATATAGAAATTCACAAAATGTAAATAATTTTAACCGTTTGCAGTAATTTATATTGGTATCGAAAGGTTATAACGATAAATGAATGTTAAGCGTTAAGTGTAGTATAGTATAACATCGTGCAGTTATAGAGAATCATTCAGCCAGCGGAAAGCATTTATTATTTCGGTCGCGTCTCTCTATATTCTTCCTTGGCTGCCGCACGGCACCGTCGTCGAGGCCACCATAAGATCCCCGAACGCAGCCCAGTAGCATAACTGACTCAGCATCCCTCCAGTCTTATTCCCGCCCCCTCCTCCCGACATCTGCCAACGGGTCGCATCACAGCACAGTCAAAAGGCTTAGACTTACGGATCGTGCACACACTGCACGTTACCTTTTACGGTGATTTTTTACCCCCACTTCCCCTTAGTCGACAACCGTTTGCTTTTGTCTCAACCCCTCGTACCCTCCTCCCCTTCGATAAGTAACTTTATCTCGATATATGAAACCTTCAATTCAAAAATATTTTCTTATTTCTTTGTAAGTTTATTTTTACGGATGGGTTGAAATTAGACAAAGAAGCAGAGCTAGATATAATAAAATAAAGCTATTTTCAGTATTTTAATTGTAAAACTGTATTAGTTTATCACAAATATTTAATAAATCCAGTGTCCATATTTTGAATGTATAGAATGTCATGCAATTATCATTGATAACTTAAAATATGAACGGATATAATGAGTGGATAGTGGAAGGTATCCATATATGAAAACAACACTTTTCCACAATTTAAATAGTAACACTACGCGTGTCGACTCACAGAGTCATCGTCGGGTGCAAATCAAATTTTTGAAAAAGGAATAAGACAAATATCTATTGCAATCGGTCCCGTTTGGACGCGGCGACAAAGCTACGGAGACAATCGAGGAGGATCATGTTCCTAATTGCCATGTTTAATTGAAGGGTGAATTCTGTAGAATGAGTGTGACTCTTTGTGTGAGTGTTTTCCCAAACTTATTCAGATTGCTAGCAAATAATACAACCCAGACGCAAGTTTATTTGGAGAAGCTTGACAAATCAAAAGAAAAGAAAACAAAACTTGGATTTAATCTGCTTAGTTATAGGAACATGTTTGATTTAATAACCACCATGAATGAAATAGTTGTTTCAAAAATCGTTGAGCGTGTTAATAAAACCAACACGTACTCCATAATTCTTGACTCTACTCAAGATATCAGCAAGAAGGAATGTATCAGTGTACTAGTTAGATATGTCGAACTCATAGATGGGCAGGGGGAAATCAAAGACCATGTGAAACCAGAGGAGCGACTTCTTAAGGTGTTCACCAGCGGAGACGCAATTGGTGAGCACTTGTCATCTGAGCAGTTAAATACTCTACGAACAATTGGTATTGACACGAGTGGTATGATAGGACAGAGTATGGATGGTGCGGGAAACATGCAAAGGTCAATTTAAGAGAGTTAAGTCATTTGTGCTCAGAAAGTGCCCTAAAGCTTGCTATATTTGGTGTTGCTCCCCACAGATTTTCCTTGGTTGTTGAGAAGTCCATGGATATTTGTCCTCAAGTACGGGACATGTTCTTAATTCTTCAAGGGCTCTATGTGTTCATGTTTGGCCACAAAAGGCATCACTCGTTCATAGAAAAGTTAAAAAAAATCTCCATATCCGGCCAGTAGAATGCGGCTGAAGAGAGTCAACACGACTAGATGGTCGATGACAATTGATGCCCTTAATATGTACAATTATTACTTGCTACGATGGGTAAGAGAAGTGTTGGAGGCTACATCCGAAGACAAAAAATCAGAGACGGATTCAAGGGCATCGGTCAAAAATCGTCAAAAAAACGCCAAATATACCCTATATCTCTATCCCACCGACATAAATTTACCAAAAACGATAAGGTAATGGGATAGGAAGTAAGATGCAGCTCTTAGTTCATCGACTAATCGACTATCCAGCACTCACCACTAGGAGGTGGCTGCACCCACCCACCCGGGTAGACTGGCCCATTTAGTTTTTGAAGTCCATTTTGGTATCAAACTTTGGTAATATTTTCCTGTCCTCCAATCGAGCTCTAATGTAACCATCTATGGAGTCATTACCACATACACCAATTGGTGTAGCATTGACATCCTTGGCCTGCCACTCCTCCACTGCCTAATCATGGCACGGCAGGTGAAACTGAGTCTGCAGTTTTCCTAAGGAATCGTCTCTTCCTGCTACGATATCTTATAAGTCTTCATTAGTAAGTAAGTGTGCTTCTGGAGGTGATATTATTTCTTCTTTTCCCCGGTGCACTAAATCTGTGTAATCTTTGGCATTAAAGTAGATCACTGGGCGTCAAAATTTTATAATGGTGTTGTTTGGTTGGCTTTGACTTTTTAATGCTTCTAGGATCTTCTTCACCGCGTTTTGACGCACATTTGGCCGACTGTCTGCCAACATACCAACAAGTATTTTTTTTGGATGCCCCCAGAAAGCATTATTTTGAAGACATTCATGAAGAAAAGTCTTTAAATCGTTTGGTAAATACTCCATTTTCTGTACTGTTAGCCACAGATTTTTTACGCGTCTTTGATAGTTCCATTGCATTTGATATGAAACCACATGGGAGCGTGAACTTAAACGAAACATTCTGTCAATGTCTTAAGAGCAGGTGATGGATTTGAGGGTGCTACATACAGTCAAAGGATGCGCCCTACATGAGTCAGCCATCGAGCATGGTGAATGGGCCCAGGATAACACATCGCAAGATCATTTGGACACATTCTGTAGAGGTAAACCTGGTCTTTGCTGAGGACAACAACGTTTACATCAGGAAGAACAGCTTCAATTTTTTCGAACTGGACGATGGGTCGGTCTTGGCAGGGAGACAAGCTCTTTCCTACGTCGCCATGAAACTCGTTCTTTCCGTCAATTTTCTCAAAAATGTGTCTTAGGAGAGGCGGTTCATTAGAATGCAATCGACACACAATCCATTGGAGAGGACGCTGGATATATTCTTCTAAACGCCGGATGATGGCGGTGTGCTTCTCCGTGTTCTTCCTCCCTCTGTCGGATCCTATGCACGGCAATTCCTTCGAATCTACGCCTTCTTCGCAGAGAAAGTTCCAAATAGCGGCAGTTAATCCTTCTGCGTCGGCTGTTTTGGGCGTAACGTGGGTAAGGTAGGATGAACCAGGTTCTTTGATGAGAGAAATGTGCTCATCTGGACTAGTACTAAGTGGCGCAGGCGATGACGCGCGGGCGATGGGAGGAGCACTAGCAGGGTGACGACGGAAGAAGAGTCCTATCCAATGCAGGATATAAAGCAACGCACGCTCTGGATGTTATTAATGTATTTGAATCTATCCTTTCATGATGAATGTTGGATAGTCGACTAGTCGATAAACTTAAAGCTGCATTTTACTTCCTGTCCTATTACCTTATCGCTCTTGGTAAATTTAAGTCGGTGGGGTCGAGTTATTATAGCGGGCTATTGCCTACCTAACATCCGTAACATTTCTGTATATTTGGCGTTTTTTGACGAATTATTAAACCATTTTGCCTGGATTAAACACACTCAATCGCTAATATTAAGCAACATCGGCCCCGGTGGCGGCGGGGTAAAGTCACGCCTGCTAACCCAAGGGTCGCGGGTTCGAGTCCCGCCTGAGTAGAATATTATCTGCCCAGGACATGGGTGTCTGTCTCGTCCGTTGTTACTGTTGTTCACCTGATGTAAAATGGCCTAATGTGCTGTATTCGGGACAGTGAAAATAAATAAAAATAAATAAATAAAATAAAAAAAAACATACGAGCAATATATGTTATTTTTTTGCCATAAAATCACCCTGGGAACATCTAGAAACTACCAGGAAAATTAGCAAATTTTTGACTTTTTTCTTGAAAATTTAAAATTTTGACTAAAAAGCGCAGCCTGAAGATATAATCCGATCGAGTTGGAATTTTTTATGGGTTATGAGGACAACCAAACACAAAATTTAAGCACTGGCCGCAGACCGATTTAAAAAAAACTGTTTTTCGATTTACCCTACTGTTACGTGTGGTATAAAGTATCACAATAGTGTCTTTGCAGTAAGTTGACCGCCTATTTTGTTAGATATAGGATCCAGCTGTCTTGATTTAGGAGCGTAATATTCAAAATATTTCCCATATTTTTTCTTAATTCGAAATATGAAGGAAGCCTTTAGTTACTTTAATAAAATATAAGAACAAGACGATTCTCATTTTTACATTTTATTCCTTTTTTTAAGCATGCTATCGTAAAAAATAAACTCTCACATCCTTATGGTCCTTTGAAGCATTGTATTAAGTTTTAATTAGTTCCCCTATATAAGCGCAATAGTTTGCTTAAGAATTGTTCCATTTTTTAGAGATAGTTTTTGAGGGCTTAGTCATAAATCATTGCAGCCAAACCCTCAAAATTAACTCTAAAAATATGGATATCACAGTGATCGATAACGTGTATGTTGATTTATGATTTTATTACCAGAAAAGTGTTAAAAGCGATTTTGTGAAGCTAATAATAAAGAAACTTCCCGAATCCTCCGTTCCCCTCGGCGTTACTCCATATGTACGACCTTGGATAGACTATCAAATGATAACCTGGTGAGCAGCTATATACCGGCGGGGGGGTTGTTGTTGGTTTTGGGGGGAATGCACCATCAGCATTGGGGGGGGGGATGGGCACCCCTGATCGAATCTGTCGACAGAAATTGCCTGTCATGTGGCATAAATGGCTTCTAGATATTAGTAACTGTTATTATTTGTAAACAGTTCGTTGATTTTGTTGTCGTTGCCTTTCCAGATGAAGGAAGAAATAAGTATGGCCAGATAAGAAAACCTAGGCTTTCTCATTAAATGCGACCTCCATCTAAATGTGCCGTACGGAATATGGACGCTAATGCAAGAAATTCTGTATCATAAAGCCTCAGGAGAAGTAAGTTATGTCGTACTGCAAATATTTATTGATGTCAACGCCTATAGAATTTAGCGATTTTTAGACCTATTTGTGAAACATTCGCTCAATTCAGGATTACTATATTTGAAAAAATTATTAATCCTTTACTTTGCCTCGTTGGTGCATTATTGTTTTTCTTTTGTGAGTGAGATTTCCCTTCTATTTACTATGAATGAGCTTTAATGAGGAATGCCGCAGAAGCTCCTTGCGATAAGAGTACTACGTCTTATGTTAGTTTAATTATGAGTAACTTCATTCGTCAAATTCTGGGAATGAATGAAGAAATGAATGAAGATCCTTCATGGGAGCCTAGTGAACCGGAGAATTAAGTCAGCTCATTTCCAGTTGTGGTTGATAATTGTGTTCTCAAAAAGCGATCACTTCCCATGTTGCTGTAATTTATAAGTATAGCTGTCCAGCTTAATTGTAGACGGATTAACAATCATTTTTATTAATTTTTTTCACTTGACTTTGATACATGGCCGTATATAGTCCGTTGAAGGAATAACAGGGAAGAGAAGATTTATGAGCTTCACCAAGTTCTTTGCCATCGTGCAGTCTAAACTATGTTGGTCCATTTATTGTTTATATTTTAGCCATTGTGTAAGTCGTGCTTCTGGATCCAAAGTGTGTACTTATGTTGTCCTTGTTGTTGTGTCGGCGTGTTGTCCTTGATTACTACGCTCTGAAATACTAGATTGCTTCCAGTGTGTCCTTGACTGCTCTTGCTTTCTGTTATTTCAATTCCTGCTTTAATATTCACAATTTCAAGGCTTATTTATGCAACAGCATTAACATGTACACTAAACTTGTGCTTAAATGAGTAATTTTGCTAATGAGTGAATGGGTAATTAGGGATTTTTTAAAATTGATTTCCGATGGGATTTGTTGAATATTCTACCAATAATTTATAGCAGAGTGCATCAGCTACCTATATTATGATTAATCCTGTGAGACTTTTCAATTTGTAGGTATAAGTGAACACATGCTTGATTTGTATGAGAAATTGATAATTTTTGTGAATAGCCTCATTCCCTACATAAGGAAGGGCATATATAGCCAAATTCTTATGATGAACAGTGTTGGGCTTCATCTTCAGAACTGCTATAACACTATAATCTTTCAACAAAAAACTCCACATGGAAATATCATTCAGGATTTACTGCAAATGCTGCACTTCCATCAGTTACTCCAAAATGGAGAAGTTTGACAGAGGTAACAGTCCCAAAGTTTCATGCATTTTCAGCTATGTCACTGCTTATGTACCATTTTGAATGAGACTTCCTATCCTTAAGCTTCAAGTCATGCTCGATAAACGTTACACAGGTGAATCAAAGCTTGAGTTGGTAGCTTGGGAGTTGTTCCATAGTTGACAGAAACTATACCCATATGAGAGATTTCCTCTAGCTTTGCCTCAAGGTTTACAGTTTGAGTTGATGTGTTTGCCTTCATTTTTGTTTCAGAGTATTACATTCATGACTGATAATTAGTACGCCTGGCATTACTCACAGTATTTTACCCTCTATTTCGACTGTCTTCATTGAAACAATTTTCTCAGGGATCTTGGTTTAACATTCCTACATTAACACGGCAACAGTAATATTCCCTTAAATTCAACCAAAGTATTGAAATACCCTTAATTGTAGCAACCGTTTATGGACGAAGGGTTCACCCCTCCTTAAAATTTTTCCACAATTTGACTTTGCTGTTGCTTCTCTCCAATGAGCAACAAATTCACATGCCCATATTTAGAGAATACAATTTCGTACTTTTCCACAGAATTTTATTTTGTGTGGTACGACGCGTTTCGCCGACTTGCGGCATCGTCAGATAGCCGATGGACCCTCCACCTGGACGCAGGGCTTAAAAAGGCCGTCACGTCTGTATGCCGCACACTGAGAAGGTATATGTATCCTCCAAGGAGGGGATATTACCGCTCACACTGATGGATGATTTGGTGCGGAAGGGGGGATCCATCAATAGAGATGGCAGCTAGGAGAAAAGGATATGCCAGCATCGTGCAGTGAAATACCAAAGGCATTGTACGGATTTCCCCGAGGAGCTGAGAAGCTTCCTCCTGGAGAAATAGAGCGCTAGTCGTCTGCATACAGGAGACGTCCCTCAACGCAGATGAAGCGGCGCTCCTGACCAAATCCATGAAGGAATGGAAGGCTGTAGAAAGCCTAGATAACCTCATCTACGAAATCACTAGCTGGTATTGTAGATGACGCATTCGAGTCAATGCCAAGAAAAACAAGGCAATTATGTTCCATCCCTTCAAAAGGGCGCCACATAGAGTCGGCCGGTTGGTGGTGAATGGAGTATATATACCGTGGGAGTCTGAGGTCCCCTACCTCGGAGTGCTGCTGGGCCAGAAGCTTCTGTGGAAACCACAATAGAAACGTGTCCGTGTAAAAGCGCTGGCGGCGCTTTCCCGTTTTCTGCCGGTACTGTGACCTACGGTGCTCAGAATGGACACCAAGAGACGACCACACGCAAGCTACGTGCTGTCTGTCATCACGTATACAGCGTATGTATGGCCTGGAGTGCCTAAGTCCACCCCTAAAAAGGATCCAAGTGGTACAAAACCCTGCACTTCGGTGAATCCTGAGTCGCGGTCGCATCGAGCGAGTCGACGAGATGCACCAAGACGGGAATTGGGGGCCCAGCCCTCCGAAGAAGCAGTTCTTCGGCAGTACAGCAGAGTCCTGTCATCGGAAGATCAGCAAACTGGAGCAATCGTCGTGAGACTGTGAGATCGCTACAAGCGTCCTATCGCCAGCACGAGCAGAGCTGCGCTGCCTTGACAAACTGAGACCCGGAGAATTAGACCCAAACCCCTTACGAGCTGCCAAGGCGACTTCTTCCCGGTGAGAAGAGAACCCAGGAATCCCACTTGCTGATCTTCATCTTCGTATTCTTCTGGTTCCCTCTCACCCCTGAAGATTTCACTTTCTAAGTCCCAATCATAAATATACCTTTTCCGACTGACGCACTTCTCTCAGTAGTCCCCAACAAAAGATGCAATTGAGGGCCTATTTTATGGCTCAGGGAGGACTTTCATCACGTCACGTTAAATTTGAATGCAGGGCCGCATCTTTAATGGAGGTTGATCTTCTTGATCAGCGCCTTCATCAACGTTACAATGTTAATTGGAATTTGTTGACCTTCTGCTTCTGCGGAGCGTCAGAAGTGTTCATGTATTTTGAACGCTCTTCTCTTTGACACGACTTGGTGCGAGTTGGTTCATACTTACCTTCTAGTTGAGTGTGTTTTCCTGCAGCTCGAACCCATAGAGCCATCAAACTTAAGCTGTTGAATAGAGACTCAATTTTTAACTTTTGGTCACCGGAAAGGGATTCTCCCTCCGCCCACTGTGCGGCGCTTCGAAAGTATGAGTCTGTCATCGTCCTCATGGCCTTGAATCAGTCAGGACAATGAGCACTAAGTAAGCGGCACGTGTTTCGGTTTCTTACAAGCCACCGAGGGTGGGAAATCTGTGAACTGAACACTCTGAGAAGGGCTTAAATCTTACAACGTATTTGTCACATAAACGTGGAATATTTCGCTATGACACACAGAAGCACAAAAATATAGGAAAACGAATCAAGATCTCTGGTGGGCCCAATGGTCTCGCTACCTATCGGGTGGCCGAGGCCACTATATTCCAGCATTTCGAATGATAACTCACGAGATAAACCCATTGAAATGGCAGCAAAATCTTCCATTGATCGAATTTAGTCGCTAACTGCGTGATCCAACACATTTACAACGTTGTTGTGCAAGTATAAGCTCAAGCACTCTCTTATATAGCTAAGTTACGCTCGTCGCATCATATTGGTGTCCTTGGAATTTCAATTGTCCTTTGAAGAGTAAAGCGTTTGGAGAATTTACGACAATTTTGTTTATTCTGGTACGACTCTACTTAGTTGAGACCAATATTAGTTATCGCGAAGAATTCTCTCCACTGCCGAGTATTAATTTATTCATAGCATTTCACCACTTTCTCACGAGAGTTTCGATAATCTCGAGGCGGTGGTCTCGTCTCGTGTCGCAACTTAATAGTGATATCGTCGAGACGAGACGAGAAAGTCTCGCGGCGACACGAATCAACCCAACAGCTATTCATATGTTGACAAGATCTAACCGAAACCTGAGATCTGCGAACAACTCCATTAACAGTGCCAATCTTTTTCAACTATTTTCCTTTATTTACTTCCGCAATTCCGGGAACGGGACCGCTGGCCTATTTCGTCAGCGAGCTCGTGAATAAACAACAGACGAACACAAATACGTGACAATATGAGTTGAATATATAACCCACCCACCTCGAATTTTAAATTTATATTTACCCTGCTCAAATTGAAATACGTCATCCCCAACCTCAAAGAATCAAGATGTGTCTCAAGGATTGTGGTTGATTCCTCAGCGTTCGCTAAATTCGTGTATCAGATTCATATTTAATAGACAGACAGTGGATCGTATCACCAGCTACATAAACTATCTTGGCAAAAGCATTGCGGAAGACTCTCAACTGAATCAAATTCAGAATAAAAATACTCCTCTCTACCTGTCGGATGATTTCAAAACACTGAACCAATCTCACGAGTCAAAGACGCGAGGGAATAAGGAAGCGGTTATCCCTAACCATCGAACGGTCATCTACAATGTATATCATTCACTGTGACTGCCTGCCGAGAGTGGAGTGACCACAGGCAGGTTTTGGGGGAAGCTCCTTCAATCGCATCTTTCAACGGGAAGTCATAAAAGACACTCTAAAAAGCACAGCAGCATTGTACTAGAACACCTCAGGAACTCATTGATACACCATATTAACACCGTTATCACTTTCCTCAACTATCCACTGCAAACTTTAATATTATTCATGCAATTCCAGTTTTTGCAATGATTTGCAGTTATTGATTGGTCCCCTTAGTATAGTATTATCAAAGTGTTACTTTGTTTTTATATAATTTAATCACATTAATTTGTTGTAAATAACTTAATTAATTAATTATGGCCACCTTAATATTAAATAATAATGAATTTGTTTAATAATAGCAGACCCCACAACACCATCAGGAAAAATTAATCGCACGTAAAGATTTTCGAATTTTGCATTTGCCAAATTCAGAACAACTTCATAACAGAATAATATGCGAGGATAAGCGAGAAAATCTTTTTTTCATGGCTAACATATCCGCCTTGCATTACTGGAAGGGAAAATAAGTGGACCTTCAAGGGCTGCTATTCTGAATGAAATAGCATTAATGCTATATGCCTAAAATAGCTATCGTGTTGCTATTTTCCCAAGAATAGCAACACCGACGCTTTTTGCGATTCTGAATGAAGAAATGTCTACCGGAAGTTGCTATTTACGGGTTTTGAAATAGCAGCGCCGCTATCTGTGATTCTGAACGTGAAATGACGCCTGGGAGCGTTGCTATTTTAGGCGACGGTCTGATCCCCACGTTATACGAATAGCAACGGCCACCTGATTCTTTATCACACGTATTCTAACGAAGATTCAGCAAAATATGCATTGAAAAGTGTTCCTAAATACTTAAAAATGTTAGCAGGATTGACTTGTCAATACGTATATTCCAGTAAACATAAAAAATTCTTCTCATAAAAAGTCGGCAAATGTGCCAAGCTGGACGGGAAGGAAAAGTGAGCAAACTTCTTTGAAACTGAACCAAGTGGAGTTTAAGCATGAAAATGGAAACCCTTCTTGACATTGCCTTTTCCCGTACCTCTCATTGTAGACTGGTATTTTTTCGACCGAGTCTCATTGCTTTATTCTTGCATTGCATGATTTTTCCCATCTCTCAGCCGGGGATAACAAGTTTAGGTAAAATAGAAGAACCTGTTCTACACGCATGGGTGGTATTCACTCTCTCCGTAAAGAATTGTATCTAGCATTTCCGTTGTATTATTTAAACAAGTCGGCTCGAAATATTGCTTACCATATATTCACATTCACTTCAAATCTCCCAACGGTCCCACAAGATTTTCAAGAGGCTAATTGCGATGTCTAACCATCTTATTAAGCCCGGTGCTATAATAATAATACATTTCAAATATCCGTGATGAAATAATTGATATTTACCATCACATCACTTTCCTTGATACACTTACATATCATTATTCCTACTTCATATGCATCCAAACGTCGTCTGCTAGGTCGAATAAGAGGTGATAATAATATAAACAACCCAGCAGATACACAAAAACAATATGCTTTGTTACAATTTTGAGTTAACTGTAATTATACGTGATTAAATTGTTCTCTCAGCATGGTAATCCGTTATTTGTCAATATGTAATAAACGTCGCAAGAATTTTCTGAACTGAATTTCCGTTCACTGCACGGGTTCTCCGAAATTTTTCTATCATTTGATGAATTTAAGAGAATAGGTACTAGATTATTATAGGTAACAAATCCAATGATAACTTCAAATGAAAGTATACTTAGAAGATAATGCTGGATCAGTTTGCTTGATCATGCACGTCTCATGTGTCCAAACGTCGTGCGTCAGCTCCCTCGAACAAATTGTGGAAGTTAAAATATTAACCTAAAAGATACATTAAAACAATACGCTTTTTTAGAATGGTGAGGAGAACTATCATTATAGTGTTTAAAATTGTTTTACCAGCACGGGTAGCTGTTATATGTCCATATAGGTACGCAGAACAAACATCGCCAGCCTTTCCTAAACTGAAATCCCGTACACAAAATAGTGTTATCAGTGTTAAGATTTTCAAGAGGCTAATTGCGATGCCTAACCATCTTATTAAGCCCACGGGGTATTTACAATAATACATTTCAAATATCCGTGATAAAATAGTTGATATTTACCATCACATCACTTTCCTTGATACACTAATATATCATTATTCCTACTTCATATGCATCCAAACGTCGTCTGCTCAGTCGGATAAGTGGTAATAATAATATACACAACCCAACAGATACACAAAAACAATAAGCTTTGTTACAATTTTGAGTTAGACTGTAATCTTACGTGTTTAAATTGTTCTCTCAGCATGGTAATCCGTTATTTGTCAATACGTAACAAACGTCTCAAGAATGTACTGAACTGAATTTCCGTTCACTGCACGGGTTCTCCGAAAGTTTTCTATCAGGTGATGAATTTAATAGAATACTATATTATTATAGATAACAAATCTAATGATAACTTCAAATGAAAGTATACCTACTTTGAAGATAATGCTGGATCATGCACGTCTCATGTATCCAAACGTCGTCCGCTCTGTAGAATAAATTGTATAAGTTAAAATATTAACCTAAAAGATACATGAAAACAATATGCTTTTTTACGATGGTGAGGTGAACTATCACAATAGAAATTAAAATTGTTTTCCCAGCTCGGGTAGCAGTTTAATTTTCATATAGGAATGCATAACAAACATCGCCAGCCTCTCCTAAACTGAAATCCCGTTCTATCACAAAATTTAAAATTATCAGAGAGTTATCTATCAGCTGATGAATGCAGAACAAAATAAAGTATAATAATAGTATCCGACGACAGCATTGAATGAATTTAGTTGGATTATTTATTGAAAACATTCTTTCATGCACCAGACTCACGGCATCCGTGGCGAAGGTCTCAGCTGTTTGTGAAAAAGGTAAACATCGCTCGTCATTGGCTGCCTGACTTTCCAATTACTGTACCGGAAGGTTTTCATACAGGAAGGGGCGGGATTAATAATAGCATTACGGAACCGACGCCTTGGGTAGCTGCACCGTATTCAGAATCGCTTATGTTGCTATTCTGGAGCAAGGAATAGCATTAGCCAGAAATAGCAACGCTCGATTCAGAATAGCAGCCAAGGTTTTGTCCAAATCTACCACACTGTAAATTTTGAAACTTAGATCATACAGTCAAATATTCCATGAATATTTAGTGATCTAGGCGTTAGAAATCCCTCATCTGTTCAATGAAGACTCTCTGAAGTGCATTCGCGAACCATATCCCTCGAAGAACGGCTTCAGTTCCTTCGCAAATTCTTCGGAGTGTCGTGCGCTTAGTAGCTCACATTTGAGACATTTTGTGGAATGCAATGATAGCCGTATTTTCATTTAAAACGACGTCCAACTCATTTGAGTTCACCGTGAGATCCCGCTCGCTCAAGCGACACCCCCTCCCCTCCCAATGCTCAGACACAGTGAGTGTGCGTCTGTGCGAGAGGGGAGGGGAGGGGAAGGAGGGAGGGAGAGAGAGAGGGAGAGAGAGAGGGGTGACTATTGATTGGGTTCTGAGGTGAGTCCTGGACCGCGGGAGGGGGGGAGAGGGGAGGGTGTGGGAGGGGAGGGTGTGGCCACCCCTCTTTCAAACACTGTCTCTCTCTCTCTCGTACATATAATGAGCACCACAACATGACACGCACGTGCAGCATCCCTCCCTCCCCTCTTCTGCACCCATTCCTTCGACACTTTCCTCCGCACTCAGACAATGAAGCCCATTGTGTGCACATGTCACCCACACACACACACGCACGCATAAGATGCTAGGCGTCCGGAGCACAATTTCGAGGAGAGACACTCGCTATAGCATGATGGTTTCTCAGTATCGTGTGACGTGGAACTATAGCACGCTGGCGATATTCGCTATCACACTGGCTGAGCTACTCGATGTCGATATTGATGGGGCACTAGTCCGACAATGACTTCCAGTGGGACGGCATTAGACCGATCTCGTTAGTTAGACGTTGAAATCTATGAAGGCTAGGTCACATCTCAGTTCAAGGTGAACGTCAGCAGATTTCTCTGCGGCAATAGAGAGGAGAGATGCGCGTCCGCTGACAAGAAGAGAGAGAAGTATACATAGGTATTAGATAGGAAACGAAGAGTCCAAGGGTGTCGCAGCCAAGAGTTTCGAATGGAAGATTCGAACGCTAGAAGAGACAAAACACAAGCTTTTGAGTTCAAGACTGCTCAAGAATCTGTGGCTGGAAGCCGTGTATATTTTGCATGCATCTGTCATTAAAGACAAACCTCTGTCATTAAAGAAAAGGTACCAGCTGGAATCTGTCCATAAAAGAAATCTAACCTTGGAAAAGTGCGTTGTTATGATGTTATTATCTATTGAAGGTTTTCTATTGCTTACTAGTTAACTGGAATCTCGGGCGCGAAAGTATTACTTGATGAACTGTTTTTATAACGACAATATGCTGAGATCTTCTAGTGGAGGGGATGATGATTGTTGGAAGAGGCAGAATACAATTTGACCAAAAAATACTGCTCAAGACAATGGAAACGATGGAACTTTACGGAGCGGATGGAGCGAGAGACATTTACGTTGCCCAACGCTCGAAAACGAAGAAAATCATGCGCACTAGTTTACGAAACTTCAAGAAAAAATCCTAGGTGAATTACTAGATGAAAACCCCAAGTTATTCTGGTCTTACGCGAGAGAGCTCCGAGGTGCATTGTTATGGTTGCCGTCTCCTCCTCTACTTTTAAGCACTAGGAGTGTACGCCAGACTGTATTTTGTAAGTTATAAACCCTTGGCGACGTCTAGTGTGGGAACAGGCCAGAGGGTCGCGTCAGGGGTGGAGGGAGGAGATAGGTCTCATGTCCTTTTAAAGGGTCGGTCAGCTGCCTCGTTAACTATGTGTCATAATTTTTGCAGAAGCCCACCAAGTGGTGTTGGCTTTTAAATGCAGCTGCACCCAGACGCCCTGTGAACTTTACCCGTGGGAATTGTTAGCAAAAGTCTCCTCCCACGCCTCTGCCTGCCGCCTTCTGGACCTACAGAATCATATATTAACCCCGAAAATACTCAATTCGGAGAACAATCTCCAGGGTGTAGCCGGAGGCCATGCTGCTCCCCGGTAAGGGCTATTCGATAATAAACCCTTGCAGATGCGCTTGAGTTTTCACTCTTTAGCGCCTATGCCCTAATCAGGAACTTCGGCCTAGCCACTCGGGTCGAAGCTTCCTATTCGTTGCGTTCCGCCACTTGGGACATAATACGAAAACTGGTGTCAGGTGTGGGGTTGGCACAGTGTAATTGCACCCGATATTTTTCCGCAAGATCGGCGAGAAACTAAGGCCACCGAAGAGCCTTCCGAGAAGCAGACGACTTCAAAGGTGTATTGGGCATCGCTGCAGAGAGGGGCGCGGAGCGTGAGACCGACGCCACCGGAGATTCGACGCCGAGCTGAATCACAGCTGTAGCCGTCGCCGCTGGGAGGAAAGACTGACGCAGATTGTACGCCGCCGAAGATTTGTCGATGGGCTGAGAGCGCTGTCGTCGCCGAGAGGAGAGCAAATGGGAGCCGGGCTGATTCGACGCCGAAGAGAGACGCCGCAGACGCTGCCAAGGGAACACAGCCGATAGAGGAGCTGCCGGGGACTCACCGCCGCTTTGTTGTCATACGTGAGTCACACTCATTTCCTTCTCCCTAATTCTCAGATAAGTTTGGGATCAGTTTTCGATAAATTAAAAATTGCGCAGGGTAATGTCAGTCAAAGTAGTCAGCAGGACTATTGTGGCATCATGGAGGCAATCAGAGTAATTTCCCAGCCTTTTGATGGCGATAAGAAGAAATTGAAGGAGTTCATTGATAATGTGGACGTTGCTTTTGAGTTAGTGCATCCTAACAGCCATGAGAAGCTTCTAAAATTCTTTAAGGGGAAAATAACTGGTGAGGCCAGGTCAAAATTGATCGTCAGAGATCTAACAGATAAATGGGATAGAGTAAAGGGCGTGTTGGAACTAAATTATTGCACTAAGAGGACCTTAGATTACTACGCCTGTAAAATGTTCAATTCAAAGCAAGAAAAGGTGGAATCGATAGCCTCATGGGGAAGCAGAATTGATACGATGCAGACAGATTTGAGAGATGCGGCTAAATGGAGTCTGACGGATGGGGAACTAAATGGGGCGATAGCTCTCATCAATCACCTAGCCAAAGCCTGCTTTATTCAAGGCTTATCCAATGACAGGATACAGACCATTGTCAGGAGTCGCGGAGATCAAATTCTTCTCTCATCTGCAATCGAAATTGCGCTCAAGGTAGAGAGTTAAATATTATCGCAGAAGGAAAGGGGTAGAGGTGTCCGCTTAGCTAACGTGAATGTTAAATGCGAAAATTGCCACAAAGTAGGTCACCTCGCATCCATATGTTTCCTAAAGAAGGGATGAGAGGAGGCCAAGCATGTGAGGGCCTTGACAGGGGTGAAATGTTTTAACTGCAACCGTCAAGGTCATTGGGCGGGAGACTGCAGGGCGCCAAGACGTGACCCAGAGAGGAGTTCCGGGGGACGGGAAGATGGAACTGGGAGCGGAAATAGATGGGTCCAAAAAAGGAGTGAACCAAGAAAGGACGTCGCCGTGACGAAGAGGGTGAGTGCCCTCAACTCCGACGCCGTAGATACTGTCTCCTTTTACGTTGAAGAATGCGAGAAAGAACGCCTCGCATTTCTCATAGACACAGGGGCCGATGTAAGCTTAATTAAGGATTCATTGCTGAAAGATGGAGTCACTTATTTCCCCAAAAACCGTATTCGAGTAAGGGGAGTGACAGGACGAGTAATCAGTACCCTAGGCTCGGTGAAGCTCACTTTAATGACTGAGGAAAGGAAAGCCTCATACAAATTTCAAATTGCAGATGATAAGCTGTCGTTAAAGTACGACGGAATTTTAGGGAAAGACTTTTTGTGCGACATGGGGGCAAGGATATGCAACGAAGAGAGAGAGCTATCACCGTGCAAGATGTGATCATTAAATTTGATTCCCGATCCGAGGATTATGTACCATCTCGGACACAGAAATCCACACACATTACTTCCTGCTCGGAGTGAGGTAGTTGTGACATGCCCTTCAGAGGAGGACGGAGAGGGGATCGTTGAGAAAAGAGAGATTTGTCCGGGAGTTTACCTGGCGGCATCACTAACCGTCAGCGTTGGGAATGAGTGCATTACTAGTCTCGTCAACTTTAATGAGGAGGACGTGAAAATTGAGGCACCTGTCGTAGAGCTGATTCCCGTCGAGAAACGACATTTCGTGCTTGAGGAGGAAGTAGACACGCAACCGGTATTGAGCAGAAAGAAATTACTCCATTCTCAAATGCGTTTAGAGGGCCTAAATAAGGAAGATAAGAGGGAAATGATGGAGTTGATTGATAAGTACAGTGAATTGTTCTATTTACCTGGAGATTCCCTTTCGTGCACGGATATATTCGAGCACAGTATTCCGACTTCTGGAGTCTACCCAATGAAATAAATCAACGTAAGGCCGTACAGAATACCCGAAGCACACAAATAAATTTTAAATGAGCAAACTAATAAAATGCTTGAGGAAGGAATCATCTTGCCGAGCAAAAGTGCATGAAATTCGCCGTTATTGGTAGTTCCGAAGAAGATGGATGCATCCGGTCGGAGGAAATGGAGAATTGTTGTGGACTTCCGCAGACTCAACGATGTCACCGTGGGGGACGCCTTTCCCCTTCCAAATATCGCAGATATCCTTGATCAACTTGGGAAGGCCAAGTATTTTACGACCCTAGATTTGGCAAGCGGCTTCCACCAGATCCCAGTTAGAAGAGAGGACACCGCCTTCAGCACGCCATATGGCCATTCGAGTACGCGCGCATGCCGTTTGGCTTGAAGGGAGCGCCCGCATCGTTCCAGAGGTTAATGAACTTGGTGTTATCGGGACTCCAAGGAATCAAATGCTTCGTTTATATGGACAATATCGTGGTCCATGGCGATTCACTGAGTACTCATAGCCAAAAACTGAGGGAAGTTTTCCGGAGACTGCGAGAGAGCAACTTGAAGCTACAACCGGATAAGTGCCAATTCCTCCGGAGAGAGGTGGTGTATTTAGGCTACGTGATCACGGAAAATGGTGTTAAACCCGACCCAGAAAAGGTGGAGAAGGTTAGAGAGTTCCCTCAACCGAAAACCACGAAGCAGCTTAAGGGATTCTTGGGGCTGGCGGGCTATTACAGGAGATTTATTCCCGAATTCAGCAAAATAGCCAAATCGATGCATAAATTATTGAAGAACAATGTGCCGTACGAGTGGAGAAGAGCTCAACAAGAAGCCTTCGTTAGACTAAAAGAGTTGCTGACAACAGAGCCCGTCCTACAGTATCCAGATTGCAGTCAGGAATTTATTCTCATCACTGACGCGAGTAACGAGGCATTAGGCAGTGTTCTTTCCCAAGGTCCAATAGGGAAGGACCGTCCTATCGGCTGCGCAAGTCGGACGCTGAATAAAGCCGAGCGACACTATTCAACAACCGAGAAAGAGCTTCTCGCAATCGTTTGGGCTACGAAGTACTTCCATCCTTACCTGTATGGAAGAAAATTCACCATTGTAAGCGACCACAAACCCCTCACGTGGACATTTAATGTGAAAGATCCGAATTCTAGATTAATGAGATGGAGGCTCAAACTTGAAGAATTTGAGTATACGGTCATCTATAAAAGGGGAACCCTGAATTCCAATGCCGATGCCCTTAGCCGAATTTTTACCCTGGAAAAGGAAAAGGAGGACAGAGGTGCAGAGGGAAGAGATAATGAAGGAGCCGTGGAGGAAGACACAGCGGGAGGTGTAGAAGAGGAAAAAGGTAATGAAAGCGCGCAGACGAAAGGTGTGATAAATGACGACCTTTCTGAGGAGAGAAAATTGAGAATTTTGCAAGAATTCCACGATTCTCCCGTAGGTGGACATTAAGGGATGAAAATAACCTACGAGAGTATAAGATATATTTATCGTGGCCAGGGATGAAGGAGGACGTAGAGGAATACATTCGGAAATGCGCGACTTGTCAAAAAAATAAGTTGACGAAGAGAAGAATGAGAATGCCGATGGAAATAACATCCACCCCAGAATATGTTTTTCAAGAAATGCTGTATGGACGTCGTTGGACCTCTGCCCGTAACGCAGCATGGCAACAATATCTTTTAACTTTTCAAGACGCGTTGCCTAAGTTCACCCTAACCATCCCAATGGAAAGGCAAGACGCGACGACGATGGCGAGAGCTTTTGCTAAGAACGTTATCCTCACGCTTGGTACGCCACCAGCAGTACTGACCGACCAAGGGGCAAATTTTCTGAGCGGTGTGTTC
Source organism: Ceriagrion tenellum (assembly GCA_963169105.1). Taxonomy (NCBI): domain Eukaryota; kingdom Metazoa; phylum Arthropoda; class Insecta; order Odonata; family Coenagrionidae; genus Ceriagrion; species Ceriagrion tenellum. The sequence goes on from OY720633.1 coordinate 177,017,076, forward strand.
AAGGAAACCTGCAAAATATTGAAAATCAGGAAACTCCAAACGACTGCGTTTCACCCCCAAAGCAATGGCGCCTTAGAAAGAAGCCACCGGACGCTAACCGAGTACCTCCGCCATTACATCGCTGATGATCAGATGAATTGGGATGAATGGATACCTTTTGCGGTATTTGTCTTCAACACGACGCCGCACACAGCTACTGGGTATACCCCCCACGAACTGATGTTCGGCAGAAAGGCAAATATTCCTGGATGCCTTCAGATGGAGCCGAAGAACAAGTCTTACTCGTATGTTGACTACGTAGAAGAGTTACGGCTAAGGCTACATACGTGCTATAAGAGAGCAAGAGAGGGTCTCCTCGTGTCCAAGATCAAATCGAAGAAGTATTATGATAAGGGAAGTAGGATGGAATTATTCCAAGAAGGGGACAAGGTGCTTTTCTCTACGATGAATCCGTCAGAAGGGGTAGGTCCAAAAAGTTGTCTGCACAGTGGGTGGGACCTTACGTCGTTACCTCAGTTAATGGCGGAAATATATATATATATATATATATATATATGGAGGAAAATTTTGTCATTGAAGGAGAAGGCATTTTTGTTTAGGACATGTTCCGAAAGCTTCAGAAGGAAGTCAGTCGAGCTTCATCGAGTTAACCTCACCCTCAAATCACTGTTCCCTATATTGCGAGACAGCCCACTCACCGCAGATTTAATTCCCAAATGTCCCACCCTCACCTTCAAAAGACAAGCCAACCTGCGCAATATTCTACGCCCCCGCCAATCCCCTCCCACCATTTCTCCTCCTCAAGTCCCTGGTACCTTTCCCTGCTATAGACCTCGCTGCAAAACCTGCCCCCTAATACGCAGCCTCTCTACTTTCCAAAGCCCTAACAACCCGAGCCCATTTCCTATCTCTTGCCATGGCAGCTGCACCTCTTTCAATGTAGTTTATCTCCTGCAATGCAAATCATGCCCCTCTTTTTACGTCGGGGAAACTAGCAATCCCTTATCCATCCGTATGAACGGCCATAGATCCTCTCCTCCCAACTTTCCTGTTGCCAAACATGCCACTACTCACAATCTTCACTTCGACTCCAGTTTCCACCTCACCATCCTCCACGCCCTCCCCGCTGATGCTTCCAATACAGAACTTAGAACCACTGAGATGGCAATAATCTGGTTCTGCAAAGCTTTTTCCCCTCCTGGACTCAATATTCTCCATTAGCTCTCTACTCCTCTCTGTATCTTGCCCCTGCCCCCCCCCATTCCCAACTTCCACCACTCACTTCCCCTCAACTGAGTTAGCCTGTCTTTACCTCTCCTTACCTGTCACCGCCCCTCCATTACATTGTTGCTACTCCCGTCCCTTCCATGTTAGTAACCTCCCAGTCCCCTTTCATTATTTTGTTGCAACTTTCCCTCTGTTCAGTCAGCCAGGCCCTTGGATCATTCACCTCCCTGATCATTCTGTTACTTTGTTGCTTCTAACCCCCCCTCCCCGCGCCTTCCCAGCTCTTGGCTCTTCCCAGTCCCCTATCGTCATAACTTTGTATCAACCTTCTCCCAGTCCCATCAGCCAGGCCCAGCACTATTAACCTCCCCAGTCCCCCCTCTCATAACCTCCCCTCTCCTACCCTCATTGGAGCAGTGCATTCTCTGTGTGACTGAAGAAGGGATAACACCCGAAACGTCTCTAAGTAAGACTCTCTCTTTACTTTCGTCTTTTTACCCCCTGTAAGTTTCCTCTTTAATTGTATATATATGTATATATATATATATATATATATATATATATATATATATATATATATATGGATATTGCTAAAAGATACGATCCTAAGGTTAATGACAATGACTTTCTTGAATGTAAGAAAATTAATGAATACTGGAGAATTTGTAGGCAGTTGTACCCAGTGTTATCTACTCATTTGCATAAAGAATTCGAAGCTAAAATGCTTCAATCCATAGGAAAAGTGATATCCGATTGCTCTGTTTGGGTAGTTGAACTTAACCAAACCCTATGGACTCCATTAGACAATAACGAATGGTTGTACGTGGCTGTAAGACCTGAAACCATCACAGTTTTATGTGACAATGAAGATCCTATTGATGTTAGCATCGAAGGCACGGGAAAGATAAAATTTGTAAAGAATTGTAAAGGTTATGGGCCCAAAGTGTTGATTAAATCGCAAATAACAATAAGCTCCAATTCAAGTAATAAGGACGTGATACCACCATTGAGCTTATCATATGATTGTTGCGTTGATGAAAGTGTAGCAAAAAGTGTTAACAAACTAAAAATTTATCCGCACCTGAAGCACATTGTAATAATAATACCGAGGACCTGAAATATGCGAGCCATAAGGTCCAGGAAGTGAAAAATCAGATATCGGAAGAGGAGTGGAAACAAAAACATTCGGAGAGAGTATATATCCTCTCGTTTATGACCATAATTGGATTGCTAATAATTTCTCAGACCTTGTGTTGTTACTGCTGTAAATGTTTTAGAGTGTTTTTCCCAGGTGTTTTGAAGCGATGTATGGATAAGAAATCGTGTCCAACGATTGTGTTCAGACCCAAAATAGTTAATAAGGTCCATACATCCAACGAAAGTGTATCTAGAAATGATGAACAAAATGAGGTGGTTAGACTTTCCACCCTATAGAATCGAGTCATTGTCTCGGAGGAGGAGCAAGCACCAGCCTTTCGGTTGCTGTGCCGAAACGTTAGCTATAAGAACGACGAAAACAAAGCCATTTGTATGTCTAGCTTTATTTTCTTTTTTTAGGTGTGAATATTGTTATGGTTGCCGTCTCCTCCTCTACTTTTAAGCACTAGGCGTGTACGCCAGACTGTATTTTGTAAGTTATAAACCCTTGGCGACGTCTAGTGTGGGAACAGGCCAGAGGGTCGCGTCAGGGGTGGAGGGAGGAGAGAGGTCTCATGTCCTTTTAAAGGGTCGGTCAGCTGCCTCGTTAACTAGGTGTCATAATTTTTGCAGAAGCCCACCAAGTGGTGTTGGCTTTTAAATGCAGCTGCACCCAGACGCCCTGTGAACTTTACCCGTGGGAATTGTTAGCAAAAGTCTCCTCCCACGCCTCTGCCTGCCGCCTTCTGGACCTCCAGAATCATATATTAACCCCGAAAATACTCAATTCGGAGAACAATCTCCAGGGTGTAGCCGGAGGCCATGCTGCTTCCCGGTAAGGGCTATTCGATAATAAATTTTTTTAATAAATTAGAAAATTTTTTATATGTAGGTATATGCGTATTATACAACGTTATGCAAATTTTATCCCACACTAGGACTTAAGCGTTTTAGCTTCAATTACACAAACCTGGTATTATCTATGGACGAGAGTGGTGCGAAATGACCGCAGTAGTCGACGCACCCTTAATCAATAATTCTACTACTACTACTCGATGGTAAACCCTTGCAGATACGCTTGAGTTTTCACTCTTTAGCGCCTATACCCTAATCAGGAACTTCGGCCTAGCCACTCGGGTCGGGTCGGGTCCTATTCGTTGCGTTCCGCCACTTGGGACACAACAGAAAATTCAACAGTAAAGTCCTTATTGGATACAAACGGCAAAATGGACACCAACAGCATCGATGAAGCCAACTTACTAAACCACTACTTCTAAAATGTATTCACTAAGGATGACACCATTTAGACATTCCGGACGTTAGCGAGCCGATGGCGGGCATAAAAATTCAGCGTGATGGAATAATGAAACAACTGCGTTCGATTTAAAGTAACAAGTCCCCAGGTCCAGAAGGGATACCTGCATGTGTGCTGAAGGAGTTAGCACCACAGAATGCACCGTTCTTAGAAATTATATTTAGCAAATCATTATCCGAAGGCAAGGTGCCCCAAGCCTGGAAAATAGCCAATGTCACACCGACATTTAAAAAAGGAAATAGAAGGGACCCATGAATTTATAGGCCAATATCTTTAACATCATTTTTATGCAAGATCCTCGAACACATTGGCGTTAGTAATATTATGACATTCCTGGATAATGGTAACCACTTACACAGCAGTCAGCATGGCTCCCGAAAGGGCAGGTCCTGCGAAACACAGCTGGCGCTCTTCCCTCATGATATCCTAAAATCGGGTAAATCGAATCGGGCAAATCGACGCGATATTCCTTGATTTTAAGAAGGCATTCGACAAGGTTCCTCACAAAAAACTCATTAATTGCAATCATGCGGAGTTAATAGAAAAATAGTGAATTGGACAAGCGACTTTCTCAGTGATCGAAAACAAATATTAGTTAGTTTTAGCTCTGATATGGTCGAAGTCACATACTGTGTTCCTCAGGGAAGTGTGTTCGGCCCTCTTTCATTCATTTTTTATATTAATGACCTAAGTTGTAATAGGAAGATCCTCAGATGAAAAAGACAAAGAGAGATACTACTTCGCTCTGGTTAGGCCACACTTCGAATACGCCGCGAGCATTATGGATCCTGGTGATAAAGATTTAACCAAATAAATTAACAAAATACAAAGAAAAACAGCTCGCTTCGTTAAAAACTGCTACGAACGAACATATATTGTTACACAACTGTTAGAGGGATTAAGGTGGGAGCCCCTAGAGACTTGGAGGCTGCACGCTCGGCTGAGGTTGCTTCAGATATTCAGAACTGGCGTGTTTCAGAGCGACACAGAGTATATTATCATGACGCCTCACTACATTTCTAGGTCTGACAGATGGGATTAAATAAGAGAAATACTTTGCCGAACAGATAAGTACTAAAACTCATTCATTCCGAGCACAATAAGCGAACACAATAAAAACTTAGCTCCTCCAAACACACTCTCATGGGACATGTCACCATTTCACCTCCGAAATTTTTACATCTTTACACGGATGGTGTACCACCCCCTGCCACACGCCCTTGCGGCGGCTCGCGGGGTAGTATGTGGATGAAGATGAAGAAGACAAAGAGAAGCGATATAAGTCATTTTGGAAATCTGAAATAGAGAATCGGAAGAAGCATATGAAACTGAAGCAAAAGCGAATGAAAGGGAAGGTTCCAGTGGATCACCACGCGCTGGAGACAAAAGTATTTGGAACACTTTGTTGCTCTGCCAATGCTAAGTGTTATGGAAGGTGAGCCAGCCAACATCGAGGAAATTGAGGATAGAAGTGACAAAGACGGACTTCCAAGATGAATTAAAGTGCGATATAAGGAAGGGAAACCTGTATATTCCTCAAGAATAGACGGCCCTGGACAACGAATGGGGTTCCAGAGTCAAAGGCAATGAGCATGTGAAGTAGAAAGTCTAATTTCCATTCCAGTGGTCAAAGCTTTCCTGCAGACCAAACTAACTGACGAAGCTGAAATTTGTGTACCAGTAGCAAGGTTAGTCAGAACACTCCTGCCCTTCTTTTATCATAATCTCTGAGAGCAGATCTGCGGAATGTCACAAGTGTGTTTTTATAAAGAGTTATTCGTTTTATTTTATAACCTTTCCTTATTTATGAAAAATTGGATTGAATTGATTAAAAAAATATGTTATATACGGAGTGCTCTCATTGAGATTGATTTTTTTGATTTTGAATTTTGCCTGATGTTCAATTTTTTCCAATTACCTCATCACGATATGCTATTCTTCATCAGGTGTACTAAAGTCATGTCATTTACTATTTCCATTTATTGTATTAATGCCGTTATTGTTAATATTGAATTGGCTTTGTGTGCATAATTCAATATTATGACGTTGGTATCCATGTATTAACAGCTGTGATCGTCGTTCATGAATAGTTCGAGTATTGACAATAGGCAGGCAGTTAATCTTTCTCATTATATTCTCCTCTTTCTTATTTATGCATGATGTAAATAATGATGTTCTTATTTATGCATGATATTTTGAATCTGTAGTAGTAGTCTTTGTATCTCTTGCATGTTAGAACGATTGGAGATAGAATGTTTCTTGGGTATTAGATTTGTAATTGGCGCTTTGCATGTGTGGTACGCGGGTTTTAATGTAATGTCGGTGTTCTACCATATCATTAATGCATGCCTGGTGCGAAAGCACCCCCTGCCACACACCCTTTGGGTGGCTTGCAGGGTATGACGTAGATGTAGATGTAGATGTAGATGTATTCCTTCGTACCCTGGTATGTGCTGCCCTGTGAGACGTACCTTCACCTGCTGTATGTGGTTTGAGTGCCTCCTAGTGGTGGCGTCAGTAAACTTTAGCAGTTCGCCAGTTATGTGCAGTTGTGATCTTTGCTACCTCCCAAATTTCCTAATTTTAGCAGTGCAAGTCTATCGGGAGTGTTAGTCTTGTCCGAAATATCGCCAGTTATAGTGTATTTATTGCGTTGGTAAATTACTGAATTAATGAAAAAAATTAAAGGATAATTTACACATCTCTCCCTAGAGCCACCTACTCACTCATTTATACATCTTCGCTATTGTTGTATATCAATGGTCTCCATTCGGCACATATTTGGAAGCCATGTGTATCATATTGGGGCTTCCACCAAGGATTATAGATATGAAATCTTTGGGCGGCGATGTCGGTGTGAAATCATCTCTCTTCGACCTCCGAATCCAACTCTCGCATCTTTCGGTCAACGGAAGACTTCCTGCTCTTCTATCCCAACAATACGCTACACAGCATTGAACGCCATCGTGGCAATAATAAATAACACAGCAGTCCGAAGTTATATTTATTTATCACTGGCATGATAAAATCATATCTTTCAACTTCTTCTTGAATTGTGTTTGCCCACAATAATTTCTTTCCATTTCGTTTCCATTAAAGAAAATAAATGTATGAATAATGGACTCTAAAGTAGAAGGAAGTACCAGAAGCTGTTATAATTTATTCTTTTAAGTTTAAGTATTTTCATTTAAAACGGTAGTTTAAAAAAGTTTTTTTGAGCAAAAATACGCGCTTCAAATAACCAAAAGTTAATGCATTCTGCACAATTGCGACATAAAAAATACACCACATTGTGATGAATTTAATGAGTTTCGCTACAGTCCAAACTATGACATCCGCCTCAAAATCCTCAAAATCGGTAGTTCTGAGTTAAATAAAGTTCCATTTTGTGCTCTGTAAATGGTGATCGGCATTGAGCGTGTTGCCTCACAGGCGCAGTCTACGTCAGTCAACGCGTGTGTTAATGGCAATAGTATATTGTCATTTTATAGCAATCAATCATTGCCCCCAAATGTGAATAAATGGACGGCATTTTTCCTTCATTTGGAACGAATTAGAGAGAGAGAGAGAGAGAGAGAACGTCCCAGTGTCGCTCTCTATTACCTTTATTCCTCTTCCTCCTCTTCTCCTCCTCTTCTCCCTCTCTCTCTCTCTCTCCCGTCCCTTTTGCCATTCTCCATTTCGGACGACCGCTTCGGTTGACCACTGCACTTCGTTAGCGCGCACACACTCTCCCTCTCTCTCCCTCTCTCGTATCTTCAGCACTCACCTCTTTCCATCTTTTCCCCTTTTCTGTCGGTTAGAGAGGGCGTTTTTCTTTTCGATAGACCAGGACTATGACAAAACAATGTGTGGGCGCTTGTGTTCTTTTTTTCTACTGTAAAATTTGTGATTTAATTCGCATATATTCTATTCTCAAATGTTGTAATCGTTGTACATCCTTGTACGTATACGATTGTTTAAATTTTATTATACTTACGTCACTTTTGTTTAATTATTGTTTTTTAACAATCCTGAGACATATTTTATAATGGAGCTTATACATTTTTGTGAGCAACAAAAATCCTGTTGTTTTTGTGCATGTTTTTGTATGCAATCCTCTTCTAAATTAAAGCCTTTTAAACGGCTTCTGATTTGCTGTCATCAAACTTTTAAATGTACATGTCTATAAAAAACCATTAGTATATAATCGTAAATTTTTTTCAAACAAAACTTAAGTGCACGTCTAGCACGCTTACATATGGTCAATACAGATGAATTAATTGAAACCATAAGACTGTATTGAAATATTGTAATAGTACGTGAAAATTTCGCTGAAACTGTAGCTTGTAGGCTTTTAATTATACCCATGCTACTGAACCTATCACCTGCAAGTTTAGAATAATTGTAATCAACGACATACGAATTAATTCAAAAGAGTACGAATTTCATTTGTTGCAAATGAGACTATATACCAAAAGGGACTTTTGGTCACAATATCACTATTTCTACAATAAAAATAAGTAATGCGCATTTTTTTTAATTCATGAGGATATCAGTTGACAAGCTGAACTGTTAAAAAGTTAAAATCCTCCAAAGAAGCTAAGAAAATGTTTATCCTCTGAAATTACTAGACTACTTGAGGGGGACTTTTGGTTAAAATCTCAATATTGTATCAATTTAGAAATAAAATGAGCATCTAATCTAACTTGTGAGGTACTTAGTAAACTCAATAGTTGAATAATTAAAAGCGTCAAAAGGAGCCAAAGGGGAAAATCAATGCAGTCAATCGTTTGAAATCCTCTGGGGATTCACGGCGGGTTCAATTTTCGGCTGCCGCCGCCCAAAGAATCCCGAGAGGGAATTTCACGCTTGATATTCTCCTCATGAAAGTAATAAATCATTAACGTGCAATCAATTAATTTGACCCTATGAAAATCCATGTGCTTCGAACGGGACTTTTGGTTGGACTTTTGTGTGAAATGCCATTCCTTCAGCGACTTAAAAATACAATGAGCACTTTTTTGAGCATGTGAGGTATTTATTTAATTAACACTAAAAAGTCAAACAGTTGAAATGGTTAGCGTTTGTTGGAACATTTAATTACATTCGTTTTTTATTTATTAAATATAACTAGCTGAATTACCCGGCGTTGCTCGGGTCCTTCTACTTCCTTCAAAACTCTTTATATAAGAGGTGAGGAGTTAGTAAGTAGTTGTGATAACAGACTACATTTCAAATAATTGTTTTATTAAATTAATATTTTCTTCTGCAGAGCATCTATACAATTGTGAGACAATAGTAAGTGAATAATGTGACAATATCTCCCATGAAAAATAATAATTATAAGTCAAATGACAGAAAAATTGACAGAATGATAAAAAATAACATGGTAAAATAAGAACAATGAAATTTGTAAAACTTGTTTAATATAGAGTAGAGAGACAATTTTTTGAAACCCATTTCTGTAATCGTACTACCTGCACAGCCAGGCTAAAAGAACATTATAGTTAAGTACATAATTCGAGTACTTACTTGTTGAGTAGCTATTCAGATGTTCATTTTCGTTAATTAAGATTTGATTTAATGATTATTTTTTTGTTTATTTGGTTGTCAAGGAAAATGCGTAAAAAAAATCGATTGAAAAAGAGAGAAACTTCATTCTTTCGGGCATGATACCACTAATTTTAGTAGTGTCATGCTTTCTGGTATGTGATAAAATGAATTTCAACTCTCTATCTTTAGTTAAAGTTGTTTTAAAAAGCGAAATAATTCACCGCTGCACAAATCATAATGTTTAGCATTCCCAATCGGCTCAACTAAGCAATATGAATTCCAACAGCAATGACCGAAATCTGGTTGTCAAGCGAATATGGTATTGTTGATTTCACAGAAAAATATGTTTCTGCAGCTAAAAACGCAATTTTCAGTCAATTACGAAGTGAAAAGGAAAATTAATTGAAAGAATTAAAAACTTCATTCTTTCAGACGTTTAATAAAAAAATTCCAACTCTCTATCTTGAGCGAAAATAATTTTAAAAAGTAAAAAATGAAACCACTGCACAAAACCCGATACGTACAGCGAACCACCAAAGGGCCCCTTTTTGGGCCCTTTTGGACCCTGAGATCATTTTAAAGTAGACTACAACTTTTCACCTGCCTTAAACTATTACTCGGAAAAATTTCAGAATGATCCTATTTTTAAATTTATTAGTATTTGAAAAATTAGGTTAGGATTATTAGCTTACCCGTCGGACGTTGTTGCGAAAAGTATTCGAAAGATTAAGAGGGCCTTGGGGGGGGGGCGTTAAAATATTTTTATATCTAAAACCTTCGAAACCTTCCCAAGAGTGTACTCAACAACTTCTTAAAGTTTCTTGGCGATCGGATCAACGGTGTAGTAATGCATACAGGACACACAGACATACATTCGTTTTTATATATATAGAGAAGATATGCATTATTATTAATAGTGCAACTCAATGTAAATTGCGGGTAATGATAAAAGAAATTGCATAAATATTGGCAGAATGTGCGCACTCCGTATGAGACTGGCTTTCTTAAACCTCAAAAGCTCATGCACAACTGATTGCATCACGGTATTTTCCCAATGAGAAAAAATATTTGCTACTAACTTTGCAAAAGAATCTTTTTTGCAATTGTGGCATCGGGTTCGTTTTTTAGCAAACTCAAAAACATAAGCTAGCGAATTTACATTCAAATTGTGACACTCTTTCACGTGGCGATGAACTTTCAGGGCACATTGGCCACTGCGTGACTATTCTCGCCACAGACAGTGCACGCAAAGGAATCCTCCACTTGGTCGACGCGTGGCACACGTCTCCTGTCAGCCCACATTCTCCCACAGTACGTGGGAGTGTGTGGTGTCGGTTGGTCAGCGTGCAATCACGGCGGAAGGAGGGAACGTTTCGTGCGGAGGCTATTTGAGAGTGGCGTAGAAGATGGGCCCTTCCCGAGGGGGGGGGGGGACCCATCAATTTACGAGTGAAAAAGAGAGAGAGAGAGAGAGATGGGGAGAGGTGTAGCGTTTGCCTCCGTCCCGTCTCTCTCTCGTGTGTGTGTGTGTTCCATCTCACGCTCATCAAAGCGCGCTCCTCACCCGTTTTTTATTTTTTATCTCCGACGTACCTATTCGTCGCCACTCGCTCGCGACGATGTGCCCAAGGGCGTTCCCATGGCAACGGAACCAGTCGGTCGGTGCCGCGTGGGATGATTGTCATCTCAACCACTTTTCATCCTTTATTATAACCCTCTCCCACCTCCACACCTCTCCTTCCTACTCCCTCCGCCCCCTCCCCGCCCCCAAACGGCGTTTGCATAAACTTTCTTTTTCTCGAAAAAACTTCACTTTCGTAGAGCGAATTAAATGAGGATATGAAAATTATCATTTTTGGCGTGTAAAAATGCATTTTAACGTCGAATAATGACAAATAAATATCTTTAAATTTAAACAAATGGTATCGTTTAATGAACATATTTGTAACGTTACTATTGATAACACGTTTAATTCCGTGAATGTACACAATATTGACGTAATATGCCATAGCTTAATATTGCGGTAAACTATTTTATTGGAGATGAATTTCATGATGGTTTGGGGGTATTCCTTGAGGTAGAGGGGGCAGTCGGAGGGCATATTCCTCTTTTTTTCCATATCTCACACCATCACCCTCATCAAATCAAAGACTGCTCGGGTTCATCTATTAGCATAAACACACACACACACACACCGGACACGCCTTCCTTTCTCCCCGAACGTCTTCTACTGACAGCGTCTTCTCCACCTAAAAACACACCTCCCGATGAAGCAAATTACTCCCCCGCCTCCTCCAGTTTATGCCATCGTAACTTATACGGATATCCTTCCCTTCAATTGGTCCATCATTCACGCTCTCACCCATCCCACCCACACCTCCTCCACAGGGGTCGACCTCCTCCTCCTCCTCCCAATTACACGCCAACGGACCCCTATTTCCCCCTTCATTTCCCTTCCCCCCCATCGTTCAATTATTCAAGGCGTCTGTCCGCTGCGCGTCCTCGCTTTGCCACCCTCACACGCAACATCATCAACATCTTCACCTCCGCCCTCTTTCTCTCATTCACGACTCCATATCTCTCGCGCCCCCGCAAACACTCCCCCGACACGCAGCATCTCCATCGCCCCCACCAAATGGGATACACACAGGTAGAGACGGGATATCAGTCTTCACGTTTGGTGGCAACGCCGGCAACCGCGCGCCGTGAGAGGAGACATTCTAAGCGACCGATCAAAGTGCAGTGCGGACACTTTGGGACGCCGTTCGTGGCCGAACAGTGGGCAATGCAACGCAACCCATTCGTGAGGATGTTCACTATGACGTCAAAATACGCGATATGCAACAATATGATGATCCGACGAGGAGATGAGGGATTCCCACTTAGAGTAATTGACAATATTTCTTAGAAATATACGTCATTCGCATAATCGCGAACACCTAATTTTCGACAAGTCCACGCATTATCCGCGGCCAAAAAAACTCATGAATAGAGCAACAAGCAAAGAGTCGAACAACTTATGCCACACTCCAGAGGCCTACGCAAAGAATTTACCTTCGGTAGCTCCGGAAGCGTGCTCGGCCGTCATTTACGACATTTGGCGGTTAAAAGATGGAGCCGAGTTTTGATGGTTAATTGGATACAAAACGCATTGGTAGGAGAGCAACATAGCATAATCTCAAAAATCTCCCTCACCCGAGGAAATGCGTCAGCCGTGGAGGCGAGGAGTGAAGGGTTGGATGAGAAATATGGTCTCAGTTATGGCGAGCGATGCGCGAAAACCAGCGCAGATTCTTCTCTGTCCTCATTTGAATTCGGTCGATTCGCGGGACTATAGAGTCTCCGTTGGAAGTTCATGGAGTGAGTGAGAGAAGGAAGAGGAGGAAGAGGAAGTAGGAAGAGGAAGTAGGAAGAGGAGGAAGGAAGAGGAGTAGGAGGCCTCTCGTCTCATCGCCCTCTGTCGTCGCCATGGCACCGCAGTCTACCCAAACTGAAGGCACCCTCTGTATCCCCCACCCGTGTCGTCCTCGCCTCTCGACGCACGTTTTCATTCGCGTTCTTGAAAAACGATTCTCTCAAATCCATTCCAACAAGACTCCCTCGCACACGGAGGCGACGACCACTCGCAAATGAAGGGAGCCTTTCCCCCAACTTCCGCGCCCTTTCCCACTTCCGCGCCTCCTCTCCTTTGGCAGCCGTCCCTCCGTCCGTCTCCGCTCGCCACACCCCAGCCTCGATCCTCGGGAGCGGCTTCCCACCAAAGGTGCAAAAGATGCCAATCGTGGAGGTTGCCAATCGAGGCGCGCAAAAGGTTCCGAGCGAGACGAGCGAAAGGGAAAGAGGCTCGCTGGGTGCATCGAGAGCGAGCGATCCATTCGAGGTGTTGAAGTTTAGGGAACGCCCTCCCGCCAGTGATTTTACAGTATTGGATAACTGTTTCGAGTCTGTGATGAGAGCTATCAATCTTGGTCCTGTTATTCTTCTCGGTGATTTTAATTTGTCCATTCGCTGGGAGTCTCCAACGAGTGGGAAGCCATCCGACGCCAATTATGAGTATTTCATGGAAAATTTTATACACGCACTGCGCCTATCCCAATTTAGCACCGAAGGGACCCGAAACGTGGCAACGCTGGACTTCCTCCTTTCTACTGCTCACCCCGAGGCAATCTCCCCCGGGAGGAATATCTTTGACTCGGACCACGAGTCCCTCGACGCTTCCTTCAGTTTTCGCAGCCCCCAGAAGCACCAAGGGGTTCCACCCACCCCTCCAAAACCCTTTCCCGCCTGGCCTAAGGTTTGCTGAGAGGACGTTAACCGTTCCCATGACCTAATCCCCTGGTGCGTTCTCTCCTCTTTGCCCCCCGAAGAAGGAGTGGATTGCCTGTACGCCGTCGTGTCATTAAGGATTTTGTCCCTTTCGTGAAACCTCGAACAAAGAAATTCCCCCACTGGTTTAAGTCCGACACCGTGCATACTCTTGGAAACAACAATCGAGCATGGTACCTGTATAAGACTACCCCGAATGAACACCCCCAAAAAAGTCTTGTCCTTTGTGAACCGCCGTCGTAATCGTCCCCGAATTCCGGAGACAGCGACTTACGAAACTACTAGTGCTGTGGGCTCGGATAGATATTGCTTGTTTATGAATTTTTTATCCGATTCTTTAATCCCCTAATCCAATCTCCCTTCTACCAATGACCATTCCCTCACATCAAGTACAACCCACTGTCTATCCCACATAGAGACCGATCCCCAGGAGGTATTTCAATTTCTTTCCAAAATCCCTCTCCACCGTTCCCCTGGTCCCGATGGTCTCAGTCCTATCTTTGTACATAACTGCGCCTCCTCCCTCGCGACTCCGCTGAGCCTCCTATTGAATCGCTGCTTTTCCCTCGGGGTCTTTCCTATCCAATGGAAAATGGCAAACATTATTCCTATACATAAAACTGGCCCTAAATGAGACATTCTTAACTATCGACCAATTTCACTGCTTCCAATTCTATCCTCTGTCACTTAGAGGATTATCCTCAACAGACTATATTACTTTACATCTCCTCTCCTGTCCAATAATCAAAATGGCTTCCTTCCAGGTCGTTCATGTCTGAATAATCTTTCTGTATTTCAACACCATGCTGTCAGCGCAATAGCGAAGAATACACAACTTGATGCCATCTTTCTCGACTTCTCTAAAGCTTTCGACTCTCTCGACCACACCCTCCTTTTTCACAAGCTTAGTCAGCGGTTCAACGTACACGGCAATTTTCTTGATCTACTCAAATCCTTTCTCAGTGATAGAACTCAGCGGGTTATACTTTCAGGCACCTCTTCCCACTGGTCCCCGGTAACATCTGGTGTTCCTCAGGGTAGTGTCCTGGGGCCATATCTTTTTAACCTCTTCACTGGCGACCTGGCCTCCCTTGTTCTTCACCCCCAGTTCATACCCTTCTTTATGCTGTTGACTGCAAGATTTTCAAACAAATTTATAGTACCTCAGACTGCCAAGACCTTCAAAATGCTTTAGATATGACCGCTAAATGGTGCCATACCTGGAAGCTGAACTTAAACTCCACTAAATGCAATACTATTTCCATCTCTCTAAAAAAAAATCCTCTTAATTTTAATTATGCTATAAATTCTGAGCCTCTTGATCGCGTTTCTTCAGTGAAGGATCTGGGTATTTCAACAGACAGTAAACTAACATACTTGGACCATATAAAATTGATTAAAAGCAAAGCCATATCCATCTTAGGTCTCCTTTACCGCTTCACGGAAATCACTAACCCCCATCCCTACAATCATACTATACAGCATTTGTTCTTCCACTCACAGCAAATTGCTCACCCATATGGTCGATCGCTGCTCCAACTAATCTCGCCACTCTTAACAGCGTAACTAGTTTCTTTGCTAAAATAGTAAAATACAGAGTTTCCCACTTACGCAACATGCCTACTGATTCGATCCTATCTTCTCTATCCATCCCCAATCCCTGCAATCTAAGAATCAAAACCGATTAAAATTTTTTTTACAACACTCTTAACTCAAATATTGATTGTCCTGAATTGCTTTCCTCCATTATTTTCCGAGTTCCTTGTCGATCCACACGTACGCGCACTCATTATGCTCCACATGCATATCCCCAGACTATCCCTTATCAAGCGTTCCCTTCACTACCGCCTCTCCTCACTTCTCAATTCTCTGCATTCTGATAACACTGATCCCATTTTGCTCTCTTCCAACTCATTCATCAATCTTGCCATTTGTCCCATTTCTCGGGAAATAACTAAAGCACTCCCTGGGTGTTGGTGAGAAAGAGAGACCAACACCCTTAGTAAATCCCATTAACATTCTATCTGACGCTATTAATTTTTGCCGTAATCTTAAATGGAAGGTTTTCTGGAGTTCCCAACCCTCTAACCCAGCCAACTCCAACTCTCAATTCACCCCGCTCTCACCAAATTCAAACCTCCTTCTTCTTTTGAACCCAAACCCCTTCCTTCACCCAGTTGAAATTTTTGCCAACCAGCTTCTCTCTAAAATTTCCAACCCTTCCTTCATTGAGTCCCTTAACCCCAAACACAACCTCTCTTCAGAAGAAACGGCGGCCCTCAAGCAACTCACCCACAATCCCAAAATAGTAATTAGCCAAGCTGACAAAGGTTCCACGGTAGTCATTCTAAACACCAATGACTATGTAAACGAAGCCCCAAGGCAACGTTCAGATACATCCTCCTACAGGTTTGTTCCCTCAGACCCCACTCTTGATTTTGCTAATGAGTTAACATCGCTCCTCCTCCAAAAAGGTCCAACAGAAGGTTTGGCTAAGTGTGACCTTTCCCTTCTCTCTGCTCCTCACCCCAAAACCCCTCATTTCTACATCCTTCCTAAAATTCATAAACCTAACATCCCCGGCCGTCCAATTGTTTCCTCCTGCAGTTCCCCTACTGAACGCATCTCGGCATTTGTTGATCACTATCTGCAGCCTCACGTTCATGCCCTGCCCTCATTTATTAAAGATACACACCACTTTCTAAATTATTTGAAAACTGTCAAACTTCCACATAATACACCACTTTTGATGGCCACTATAGATGTCACTTCCTTGTACACTTCCATTCCCCACTCAGAAGGTCTCCGTTCCATCCGTCATTTTCTCAGCCAACGCCCCACTCCTCAGTATACCCAGTACCGACTTCCTCTTACAACTTTCTTAATTTATTCTTACCCACAATGCTTTCTCCTTTAACGATCTTCACTACCTCCAAACAAAGGGCTGTGCCATGGGAAGTCGATTTAGCCCTTCTTATGCCAATCTTTTTCTAGGTCTTCTGGAAGAGAATTATCTCTCCCAAGCCCCTTTTAAACCCCTTCTGTGGCTCCGTTACATAGATGACATTTTTCTACTTTGGACACATGACATCGACTCCCTATACGCCTTCATTTCCTCTCTCAATGGCTCCTCTTCTGTATCATTTACCTCTACTATATCTTCCACCCATATAACCTTTCTCGATGTCGACGTAGCTTTATCCAACCGTAAATTCAGTACTTCTGTTCATATAAAGCCCACTAATAAACAGCAATATCTTCACTTCAGCAGTTGTCATCCGTCACATACCAAACGTTCCCTCCCATACTCACTTTCTATCAGAGGTCATCGAATTTGTAACAACCCGGAGTCCCTTGATCGCTTTCTTTCCAACCTACACCAGTCCCTTCTTCGCAGGGGCTACCCTGAATCCATTTTATATTTTAAAAAATCCGTAGAAAATCGTACCAACCTAAATCAACTTCTTGTCCAAAGTACACAAATATTTCTATTTGCACCACTTTCTTCCCAGGCGTACAGTCCCCTCAGTGGTGGTATAGGACTCAGTGGTGGTGCGGGCAAAAATGCCGCTCTTCCCACGGTCAGCTCCTGGGAGAGCGTGGATAGTTCGATCTCTCGCCCATGATCATCTCGGATCAAATCAGCTTAGTGTTGTTAGCTTCCGACACGAATTAGGATGGTCTATTGCTCATGTTCTGACGCCATCGAAAATTAACCCTTGGAAATGCTTTCACGCGTCTCGGTCTGTTTTTGCACCCCCGCCGTATGTTCCATCCAGTGTCCATCTCTCAGCTTTCAACGCCCCCCAAACGTCACCAAGGAGACGTTAACATCTCCTGCAGAAGACCGTATAAACATCCACTAACCCGCCTCCCGAAACCCAAGCCATCTCGCGTGACGCAATACCCACTCATTCGTCATTAATACTCACTCTACACAAAGTTGCATGCTTCTCTCCCTCCTTCGCGATATGTGTGCCTCACCTTTTAAATCCGCATTACCAACTTTAACCCATTGAAATTGCGATATGAAGGAGGAAAGTATCCATTTAACAACCCGTGTCATTGCTGGATAATGTTTTGGGGAAAACACCCAAAAAGGAATCCATGGAAAAAATCCAATATGTCGCCAGCACGCTATTTCTTTAGCAATTGTAAATTATGAAGGATGGTCCTGCAAAATCGCAAAAATTGACGTGAGAAAGAAAATTCAATGCAGGCTATCATTTATGAGAACACGTTTTTTTCTCCATCACCATTACTCCTTTATATATTTACCCACGATTCATCGAGGACTGGATAAAAATACAAAATTTCTGATATTGTATTATTATTCATTACTAGCAAACGTACCCGATGAAATTCAACGGGGGTAGAAAGGAAGACAAGGGGGCTTATGGGTTGTGGGCTCGAGTCGCTCATGAGGTGTATTTTTTTTTCTATGCAAATCAGCTATAATTTTAGTTTTTTTTACATTCAGCAAATGAAAACCGCATTACATTATGTTTACCGAGTTTCGACATTCTTTTGCAGTAACATATGGTAACTAAACTACAAGCCATTTGCATTCCATAGGCTTTCCGCATCAATATAACATCGTCGCATTCTCCTGCTTTACATGGGCCCAGCTTAAATTGGTCCACTTAAAATGAATTTTGCCAATTTTAGGCCAAAATATCCCTGAAAATATCGTGATCAGCAACATTTCAGTATACGGCCTAGATTTCCACTGAAATACCTATCTCTAGATCATGAAAGTATATTATGGATTGGGATCTCGTTGCCAAAAACTGCCGTCTAGAATTCCGTAAACAAACAACTTTTTGGAAAGTGTTGCCGCCTAATGATGAAAGACGGAAGTTCAAATGTAAATACAGTCGACAGATTGGAAATAAACACGTCATACTGGTTTTCCGTGAATATACATTGGTTTTTACTTACAAGTAATCATAATGTAGCGGATAAAAAAGGTATTAATACTCGCGGGACGTTATTATACACTTTTTTAATATCGTCTGGTCTACAGATATATTTAATTCCTTTCCAAATTTAAATACACAAATGCACATTTAACTTCTTAGCACTTCGTGAATATCGCTATACGGAAATTTAATAATTATGCGAGGTAACTTCATGAGTATTCCCAATGGCCTACTCTGTATCGTAGGTCAAAAGGAATGCACTTACCGCCGCCATTAACAGATTCTTATTTTTCTCCCATTTTGTCCTCGAGTCTCCTATTTTGGATCCTCGTAGACGCATACCCTGTTTGGCAGTCTGGTAGGAAGCAAGTTCTGTTAAAACAAGGCATTCTGAATTCTTTATTTAGGCAACACAGGGTTAATGCATTCCAATTATAATCGGACTCTGGCAAACAACGTAGTCGGCACGCGATGAACGTTTCATTAACCTCTTACTGATTTCCTGTAATAGATATTTCCTCTCTAGCATTTAAAAAGTAAATTCTAGGTAACAAACATAGCAAGATATATTCTAAGTATCAATTAATTCATATCTCCTCGATCGTTATTGAATATTCACCACAGTCTCACGTTATCAACAATTTACTATTTCTATTTACAATAACAACAGAAAAGACTAATCGAAGTGGCGCCAAGGACTGGGTGAACTAAAAGTGGAAATTTAGGCAACACGTAGCCTAGGCAACAATGCCAAACATCCGAATACATAATATATATTCATGCTCTAGATATAAAACCCAGCCGCCATTGTAAAGGTCCCATTACCCTTCTATGGCTAATGCTCATTCCATGGTTACCAAGGAAATTGTTGGTATTTGTTGCTATTGTTGACAGAAGTAAAATTCATGATTTTGACATGAAAAATGCGATTTCTAGGTAAATTTTATTCGTATAAGGAAATTAAATGGACAAATAAGAAACTGCAATCTTTTATCTATCTAACGGCGAAAACTATAGCCTGCTATCTTTAGTTATAGGTTATTTTTTGACGTTGAAACTGCGCTTCTCGACGTACTCTTGTCGTTTTGCTTTACATTAAGAAAGGTATTTGTAGACTATGCGTGATATATTATGATCAAAATCAACGATAAATATTTTTTTATCGACGAGAGGGAAATCCCTAACTTTGTATTTTCTAAATACCTTCATTTGAGGTTACTTTGCCATAGATAGATGATTTATGTATTAATATAGAAAATTGGTCCCGTGCTTTATATTTATCAAGCTTCAATTGTTCGCTCAGTGCATTCGTTGCTTCACTCAAAGACATTCAGAGTGAGAGGATCAAATCTGATTTCTTTATAATTTACGATATCTGTACGAAATACCTTCAAAAATATGAAGCTCCATCGGACCCAAGTAAATTGCAATAGTTTTCGCGTATAAATACGACCATTAGGTGTACTATAAAGAATGATACGCGTAAAAATAACTAGAATCTGAGGAAAGTATCAGTAGGCCAAATCATAAGTTTAAAACCTCACGCCATGCTATCCGAAATCTTTCTTAATGAAAGTTATTCTGGTGAGGAGCACGCTCGCCTTGCGTGTGAAGGATCGCGGTCTCGATTCCCCATTGGAGAACTTTTTGGTGAACGAACTTTTTGGTGTCGCCACATTTTTTTTTAAATTCAGTAATTGTAATATATTCTTTACAGGAGTGATGGATTAGTTTGTCAAATCGTTATTTCTATCTCTCGTTTCGGACATTTTCTACGGTGAAGATAGTTGTGTCAAAAATTTTCCCCCTCCCACACATCGCCAGAAAATTGGCGAACGCCAAAAACTCGCAAAGGCCGCCGTTCGCGGCGACTATCCCCCCGCATTGCGCCTATCCGCGCATTGCTCTCTCTCTCTCTCTCGCGATTCGCTGTCTCTCGCGCGATGGGACAATCAACTCACTTTTATACTGAAAGTGATAGTGGCGCACTCTTTTCTGACCGACTCAACGCTAGTGCCATCTCCTCCACCAATCAACAAGGACAAGGATTTCCCCCAACTCCCCCCCAACTCCTGCGTTGGTCAGCTGACTCCCCTCAATCGCCTGCTGCGCCGTGTCAACGCTGGGCCTGGCCTCTTTTGAAACTGACCGCGGACGAGAAGGGACCTGCTGGAGCAGTGACTTGTGATCGTATTTTATAGATCAAGTTTATGGTATTTAGCCTACGGGGCTTGCTTTTCAATTGTAATACTTGTTGGTTGTATTAATATTCTTGTTTGAAGTTAATCAAACTGGCAAAGGTTGCTGCTATTTTCTCTCGTCTTCGCTCACCATTCGCAGTCAATTCTCTCGCGACATCATGTTTTAGTAGTTTGCGTTGCATAGTTTCGGCGACTCTGGGCGACACTGACTCTGGGCTGGGGAACTGCTACATAGGGATTCTGACTTGTTCCATCGTGAGCAAGCACGCTTCTTCTTGCATTTCCTTCGGTTTATACGCGTATGGCTATAAAGTACATCTCGGGTAATTACAGCAATAGGTGTGCGCTATTCCATATAATGCCTCGTAGGTCTCGCAAAAATATCTTCTCTGCTTTTTCTTTTCGTACAGAGAATAAAATATTGATTGCAGCACAATAAGTTCTCTTCTCGGCCGTCAGCCGATCAGCGCCCAATTCATGAATTTCTCCTGCTCGTGTGACATGGGATCCAGCGGCAGTTCACGAAACTCTATTCATGAATAAACTCACGAAAAAAATTATCGTGGGACACCGGCTTAACGCATTTTACATAATGAAAACTTTTCGATTTCTACTTTTAATTTTCAACTTTTTAATAGCATAAGTCATTATGAATTTTTCCTACTCGGGCGACAAGGGGTTCAATATAGAGACGCACCATACTGTTCTTTTTGGTGAGCAGTTCATTTAGACCCAGTTCAGGGGTCAGAGCAGTTCGAAAGAACAGATCCAAAAGAACGTATATACATTGCTTTCATAATGTGGGGGTGGGGCGGGCATTATGAAGTTCTAGTTATCAGAATAGAATATGACGGTCATGTATACACTTCTAAAATGAAGCAAAATGGAGATTTACATACAATCCAACTGCTTCAGGTTCTATGTGATCACTCATAGTATGCAAATTAAAATAGCGATAATTAAATCAAAATTTTTACAACATAATGGTTAAGTAAAATAATATTTCATGAACGCCATTTCTATATGATTTTATAATCAACGTGTTCTTTATCAATCTCATCGTATTAGATCATTGAACCTCAAAATAGAAAAATATTGGAAATAATGACTCCAAGTGAAGTAAAAGTAATCAGTTAAAAAGTAAATGACGTAAAAAATGAGACAAAATAGAAAATCTGCCTTCTGCCACTAAGCTATAGATTTTAATGTGCAGAAATGACACCTTTAGCAGTTTTCTCTCCACTGAAATATCTTCATTGTATACATAAGGCTGCGGCTGTAAGGGCAATTATAATTGATAAAATACATATGCTCGAACGTTCGCCGTGCAAACTCCAGGTAGATATCACTCCGAGCAACTCAGTCTCTTGGTTTCGAGTTTTATAATCACCGTCATTCAGCAAACTTTTGCATTAAAATGCTGAAGAATTAATGCATTGACAGCTTCATTTAGCGAAGTACACGATGATAAATGGCTTCTCCTTATTTGTTGCTCAGAATGGATGATTCTTTCAATTAATGGTAAAGGATAAGAATGCTGAAAATACCTGTAGTGTGGAATAATTTAGTTTCCGCTGTCTTTCTCAATACTCGACTACAAACTTAGAAATGAATTTCCCATGTCGAACTAAAACTTTCACTTGTTTGAACGTTACCTGTCCATAAAAATGCATGTGAAAAAAACAGCTTAACATTTTTATTTTCCTTAGAATCGCAACCCATCCCACTAATTGGCAAAGAATACATGAATAATTTCTCATCGGAATAGAATCGAGCTTAAGTACTTATTCAAGTTTTTTCCATACGGTACCTCAGGGCTGAGCGCCCTGCTGTTTGACGAATCCTTACGAGAAGCTCCGCAGGTGAACTCTATTGAACATTATGTCAGCGCCTCTTTCTGAGCAGTGTTCTGTAGCTGAACTCTATTGAGCATGCTGTTCTTTCTGAACAGTGTTCCGCAGCTGACCTGACCTAGAGCATACTGTTCAGGTACTTTCTTGGAGCTCGGGAACAAGTGTAAGCCCCGCCCTCCGCGGGGGGCGTTATCTAATAGCTGGGTGGATTGTGGCTCCAGCAGACCCCTCGCCTAAATGGCCTCTAGCCTCGCCATCTGGTCGTACTCGAAGGAACTTGATAAACACAATTTACGACTCTTCGCTGCTTCGATCATACAATGTAGCACTTGGCTCTAATTTTAAATTACTGTGTGGGTACAGGTAGTATGTGTAAACCGTTCATTTACTGATCAGTTCATTTTTCAAAACTGTTCCAATTGAACTGCTCAGTTAATTTTGTCCCATCTCTAGTACAATAGTTCACGAAACCTTATGCATGAATTAATAAAAAAAAGTTACCGTAGGTCACCGGCTTAGTGCGTGCTATGAAGTGTCCCATGAAAAACTTCCGCTTTATTCTTTTAATTTTCAACTATTTAATATAGCGTAAATTACAATATATTTCTACATCAACTTTACCGTCAAGCAAATATATGCATACCAGTTATATGTATAAAAACTAAGTAGGAAAAGGTAAGAGTGTATTATTAATGATAATTTATGCGGGTGTATTGTTGAATTTCACATTAAAAATTTTAAAAATGATTATTCTTCAAATTTTGGTGAATACAGTTATTTAGACCTTGCGCAACCACTGACATGCCAGTAGCCGTTTCCACTTATTACGGTCTAAAGACATTATGAAGCATCATATTTCGTTTGGGAAAAAAATAAACGAATGCTACCGTCCTAATTTTACATTTTTAGCTTGAACACAAATTTTGTTTGTTTATACTTTCCAATTTTCCCTCAGTTTAAAACAACCTGACCGAAATATGTTACATTGAGGAGCGAACGCACATCAGTAGTCATAAAACCGCTCTAGTCCCAATAAATCGAGCAAATTTCAATTTAGATAGAAATATTACCATCCACTCCGATACGTTCTTTTTGAGTTCGCACCTATTTCTTCCTGCGTACTCTGTGAATCTCCACTATGCATCAACTACGTTCTTTTTTGTTGGGCCAAACTCTGGAGCAAATAATTCCTATGGAAACCACGCTCAGCCGGGCAGCTGAGCGGACATACGAGGCTGGCAGTGGGAAGGGAGAGGAAAAGTCGACAAGACGAACTAACGTGGTAGTGGAAATCAATCCAAAACGCATCTGCTGGAACAATTTGTCAGTACTCTTTCGAATGTAGGACTTGGTATTAAAATCCAAGTCGCGCCCCGACGCCGCCGTTAAAATGACCGGCGCCGGCGCCCGTTGTCCTATCCTACGCGTTCGGAAGGGTCGTCTGTGCGTAAGTCGCACCCCCTCCCCGCTTCACGCTTTTGATATTAAAGAGGCCCTCTGGCCGTGACCTCACTCCGCATCGCTCATGGCAACAGCGGGCAGATGGAAGACCAAGTGTGTATTGGGGGGGGGAGCGACGCTTGGAATTGAGTGAAGGTTGAGGTCTACACGCGGCTTGCTCCACCACCCACCGGGGGTTGGATGGATGGAAGGGGGTGACTACGGGGGCGCGCGGAGGATGCCATCCTCAATTCCCGCGACGTGATGATCTTCCGCCGAACATTCTTCATTCCGGAATGTATTTTGAAATTGAAACTGTCACTCACCAATGTCTACGGTTTCGCTCCAAATTATCCCAGTTTCACCTTTTTGTTTATTTCGGTCGAAACACCAAATGCATTCGGCGAAGACACACGTTACGAAGTGAAAATCAACATTTAGGGCACAAGCTGTGCATAGTATTCCGCGAAATTTCTTTTGAGTTAGCAATTTTTCCCGGGCACAAGAGTCGATTGCAGCGGTACTTCTAAGCAATTTCCACATTACTACTTAAATTTTCGCAGTAATTGGCTGATTACTCACGAAATGATGAGATAAGACGACCACTATTTAATCTGATTCAATTTACCAGGATTTGTGTATTCTCATTGACTGTTTTCGGAAAAAATGTCATCATATTATATGGCAACAAAATATATTTTCTCGTGCTTCTCCGGATCTCCCACCGAATACTACTTCGGTAATTTTATGGATTTAAATATAAATTTAATCTCAATTTGCGAGCAAAAGATTGTCTCAAAGGTAAAAATTTTTTCCTTCATGTCAGAGAGTGGACAAGTTTTCCACGAGGATACAGGGAATGAATGAACAGATATTCCGTGCCTTTGAGCTCGAAGGCTTCCGCGGAGACGTTCAGATGGCAGGGAAGGCGTTTCGGGTTTCGAAAGATCTCTTCCGCGTGTTTCCCTTGTCGTAGACGACAGTCTCGACAGCATTGTAGCTGTCTTCTTCAGGTCAGAAGTGAAGATGCAGATTGTCCTGCTGCGTTAGTAGATTTTTAGCAGAGGGTGTCCCGTTCTGGGGGACTTATGCTCTCTGCCAGGGCCGAGGCTTGTGGCCTAGGGCCAACCCAACCTGTTATATGTTTAGAACGTAATGCGTTCTGGCATATCTGTCCCAAGTACTTTCCTTGTTTGTCGCCAGGTCTTTTAGTGTTTGTCACTGATTTTCAGGTTTTCAAAATAATCGGTCGTTTATTTCTTTAAAACTTTTTTTATTTTTCTATTTTCGTGAATTTGTGTGAGTCATTTTTGGTGGTCTATCGAATTTTAAAAATTGACCTCAGACAGTTTCTTCCGATATTTTCCAAATTTCTCTAAGTTCCCTTAGCTTAGAAGGCATGCCCACGTCGGCGTTGCATAGAACGTGCTTGGTCTTATATATGTCTCGTATATTAATTTCTTTACTTTGTCAGTACGGATTAATTTTGTAGAATGAGCGATAGACCTGTTCATATTCCGAAGGTCCTTTTTAGTAATAAAGACCGTGTGTTTTTTGTAAGTCCGTTTTCGGTGTATGGTAACCCTAAGGTATATGGCATGGTCAGTCCAATCTATTTGCTTTTCTTAAACCGTCAGACAGCAGCACCTAGGTGTTTGTACTTTTGGCCTTGTGAAGATAAATGCTTGGGTTTTTTCGGGGTTGATTTTGATTCTTCATTAATCATACCATTTTACGGATTCGTTTAATGCATTCAGTGCTATTTTTTCCCCAAGTTTAGCGTTTCTACTCTTCGTCAGGATAGCTGCGTCGTCCGCATATAATGCTATTTTTTGCGCCAGCTACTGTCGTCTTTCGGGAAGTCAGAATTGAACATGTTAAATTAAAGCGGCCCGTATGTTGACCCTTGGGGCACCCCATCCGTCATTTTATTTATATCGCTTACTTCGCGTGCCCATTTAACTCTAAAGTCCGTGTCTCTTAAGTAAGAGGATGTCCATTTTAAGACCCAATGTGGAAAGTCAAGCTGTTTCATTTTATATACGAGTCAGTCATGCCAGACCTTGTCGAATGCTTTTGAGATATCTATAAAAATCCTATTGTCGTTTGCTTTTATTAAAGCCGTCGTTGATATAGTCTGTCACACGGTGGATCTGTTGGGTCGTCGAGTGTTTCTGACGGAAACCAAACTGTTCGTCAGGGATGATGCCTCTCTCTCTCTTCTACGAAGGCCTGTTTTAATAGGAGCTATCGCTCTCTCAAATAGTTTCCCCATCGACGATAGTGGCCTCTGAGGTCCTGAGATTTTTGATTTTTCCCTCCTTTTATCGCGTTTAGACTCCATTATTGCCCTCGGCGAGTTTGGTGAAGGATTGAATCCTTTCCAGTGGTAATCTTTTAATAACCTCGTTAGTAATTATATCTGCCCCTGGCGCTTTTCTATTTGGTAGATCTTTTATTAATCTTTGAACATCAGTTGTAATTCCTGGGCGACCGTGCTCTTCGACGTTGGATTCCCAAGTTTCTGGACGGAGCTCTATGTCTTCTGACCTGCTACTTGGTGTGTTTGGGCTAAATGGTTTTTTCTAATTTATCCACCATGTTGTCGGCTTTGTCGTTGAAAGTACACAAGATACCTGCTTCAACCTATATCCTTGGGTCTGCCTGTGGAGTCTTTCTAAGTTGTCTAGCTATCTTCCGCAGGGACCCATCTGTGGTGCCCATTGAAGCTCGTTGCTCTATCGATCTTATGGTCCTTTGTTCTATAATTTGTTTTTAATGGACTGATTCAGGTTTTTTATTTACATTTTAAGATATTGTGTTACAATTCTGTAGTATTTCCTCCTGAGACGGTTTCTTTCTCTGACGGTGCTCTTAATTGCCTCGTCTATTTTTATTTGGTGTGGGGGTTATCCGAGGCACGGATTCTTCAGTGGCTTCTCATATTGATATTTCGAGTGATTCTGCCATGTGGACTATATCTTTGTTTGTAATGAATTCTGTATTGATGACTGAAAGAGAATCCAATCAGCTAGTCCGTAGCACAACCGCTTTTCTCTATCCTGGGTCAGCGCCTGCATGGTTCCCATTTTACACACCAGGGAAGGATAATGGTCGTTTGTTAATGCGTTCACATTTGTGGCCTTCATGTTACAACGGACATTCTTCTGGAGTGGCAGGTCTATGACGCTGTTGCCGTAGATTCGGGTGGGGTCTGTTGGGGCAACTATTTTTACATTATTGGCAGAAATTCACATTAGAAGAGTTTTTCCGTCCATATTTTCTCTCGGGCAGTTCCAAATCGGGTATTCACAGTTGGAGTCTCCTTCCAGGGTTGTATGTTCACTTTCATGTAAAATGGAGGAAAATTCCTCTTCGTCAAAGTTCTTGCTTGGGGGCAAGTAGCAAGAGTAGATATTTATTTCACACAGGTCGGTCTCAACTGCAACTCCGACGGCCTCCAGTTTTGTCAGACATGCATCTGGGAGTTCATTGTAATTTAATGATTGTCTTATTAAAGCGACTACCCCGCCAATGGCTTCCATGTTTCTTTAGGAACATGAGCTCCGGCGTCTTATTTTTAACGTCTCCACTTGAACTACAAATGGATATGAACAGTGATTTACCTTTATTTTTACGGCCCATTACTGGTGGTGTTTTTCAAAAGGATGCCCGATATTTTAGTCAACATATCCTGGAACATAAATGCCGGTTTTTGTAGCATACTACAAAAACTGGTCAGTATTTGTAAGATATATTTAGTGTCGTTTTTCTCGACTGGGGTGTCTTCGGTATTCTCTCGTGTTAGTGTCAGAATCATAGCAGAGCTCCATATGTTTTTGGCAGGGCTTTCCTTCTGGAGGAATGTACCTCTCTCGGAAGGGTTGGCTGGGTTCACCTGTTTTATTCTGGCGTCGAGGTTTTCGCTCTCATCGCCCTGCTAACTAAAGTCACATTACAATCTAGTCGCAATCAGCAACCAGTGTCTCTGGTCAGGGCTCTCCTTTGGAGCTCCTAAATTACATTTATAACTTGATTCATTGGTGTACGCGGCCACTAAATAAGTACTCCCTATCATAGTTTTCTTAACGCGTCCGGCCTAACCTTGGCCCTGGACCAAATTGACTCTCCCGCCTCGACCAGCATCAAATTCCAATTCTTTACTATCTTGTTTCCATCACACTCATAGCTGTTTACTGGGGTAGTTGTTGGAGGGAGGGAGAGAGAGAGAGAGGGAGGTCAATTTCTTAAAATTGAAAGAGCTTTTTTTGAAATTTTTGTCATTTTTTCAATTAAAACCAATTGTTTTCAGTGACTGTGTCAATGGCGTCATTGTACAATCAATTGATTGTACGAAGCAATTTAAATAGTTATAAGTATTTTTGATTAATAAGGGAGTGCATTAATATTATGATAGACCTGAATGATCAGTAATTTGCAATAGCCGTCTTTAGCTTGGAGTAATGGATTACAATATCAAAAACACACTTGTATGATCGTTTAATGTTAATTTTTGTTAATAATGCTATGTAAACATTTCGCAGCGACACCAATGCCCTAAACTATTCATTTTGGTAATAATCCCTGTACTCAGCTACAAAATAATACTCTAAGGCCTAGATGTTTTCATGACGGTACTTATAAATAATTTTGTTGCGGTTAAATACTCACACTATTCTTGCCTTCAATGATTTCTCTCGCTTGATCTGCACATTACTGTTATTGCACTAACATGGTACATATTTTGTTCTGTACTGGTACCACCCGAAGAGTCAGAATTCTACCGTCGTATCGGGACTGGACTTAAGTTTCTTTTCAAATTTCTGCTTTATTTTGGAGGTTTTATGCCGGGTATACATTATTTTATGTTCACTCGTGTCAAAGTTGATATCATATTAGGTGTTTGTGTGTCAAAGAAAAAAAGAAGACTATGCAAAAAGGTGCCAGTGAAACTTTTATTATTTAAGGTATAATAACATTGCTTCATTTAAGTACTCTGGATTTGCTGAATGTATTTGGGGGAAAATAACGGCAGACGAACATGTCAGATGACTGTTTATGTAGGACCTTGTAAAGTAGTGGACCTTAAATGGTTAATATGGACCGTCATGAAAAGTGAAAACCAACATGAACTCCAAGTGAAATCAACTGGTTGTGCAAATCGATTGATGAATAATTCATGAAACAATTTAATTTTCTTCAATAAAAATGAGAATTGATCAAGCAGTTAGCAATTCATGTAGTGATGGAGTGGGTACATTTTTCCTGTACCAAAAAAAAAGAATTCCTAGGCAGTGATTAGAAGCTCCCACTGTGATGCCAAGTTAGTAAGACTGATGTGGGCATGTGATTTATCTACTGGCGATTTTCGTTGTTCTAAATTAACTTGTGTGAAGTCAGAGCAAATGACCCAAACCCTTAGACATGCAGTGGCTGTGATTTTTCTTTTCCCCAACTAAGAGTCTCTTCTTTGGTGATTTACCCCCAGTCGATGTTATATTTTTAAGCAAAACCCCCGTTTTTTTTTGATTTGCCCTCTTTGTGGAGTTTAGCCTGATGCGGAATGTTTACCCTTTGCGCATTTCCGAAAGACGCGTGCATGAGATGGGCACTCCGACACTTCCGCACTAACGACAACGAGAAATTCCAGCGACCTCCGAAATTCAGCGTCTCCTGCCAGCATCTTCTGCCTGTGACTCATCGGCCTTCAAGCAAAGGCCACAACCATATACCTTCACCTCTCGTTTAAGTAGAATTTGGTGCAACATGACTGCGAAGACATGCTGAGGCGTCTAACCAAGGCACCAACAAAGGCAAAATTTTGCATTCCGCGGTTGGAGACGAAATACAGTTCCCTATAAGCTCAATTTGAAATCTTCCACCGCATAAATGTATTCATCCCTCTCCTCTTCGAGGCCGCTGCTTCATTCGCCTCTATTTCCAATAGCTCACCCATTCCACCTCCAAACTCGCCGAAAACCTCCCATCCTGTCTCACTGCTCGCTCTCTCTTTCACTGGGGAACGCCGTGGAGTGCTCAGCTGTTTTCCTGGCGTTTTGGCACTTTGTTAAAATTGGCTATTGATTGTTGAGCTTTCGAAATCAGAATACAGGTTAGCTGACTCTTGTAATATTTTTTTTGTAATTCGTAACCTGATGAAATATACTTATTTCATTTGTAGTGTATATTCAATATATTTGTCCCCGAGCTCCTCCCTTTTAACTCACTCGTGCTTTTGGAGAGAATTCATTAAAAATATTTTCGTCTTTTTGGAGGGAAACCTCCCCTCTTGGTTGGTGCTTCATTACACATTAAGACACGATTCTGGGGTGAGATGGACTGTGAATCACAACCTTTGGTTGACCCAGTACTCATGCTACGCATCATGGTGGAAGCCAAATATTCCAGCTTGCAAAATTATTATCTAACAATCAATATCTCTCTAAAAATCGCAGAGATATCTTCTTACGATAAAAATAAATGCCAACCTTCATAAGCCAAAACGTTTATAATGACGATGATGAACAAATAGGGAGCATCGAGAGCTCGCACAGCTCTTGAAGTCGCAATCATGCTATCAGTATTGGTGTCATTTTGGGCACGAGTTTCAATGGTCGTATTCAGAGAAAGCATTGCAAAATTTGTCATGACCTTATTAATTATGGAAAATCCCAACTAAGGTACTTATTAAAGGCCAATATTTGTCATCGCAGAGAATTCTTTGCACCTCCGAGGATTTTCTCATACTTCCCCATTTTTTCGCATGACTTTCGATAGTCTCGCGGCGGTGGGCCAAGTTTCGTCTCCCCGATCATCGAGTCCCGTCTCGTTTTTAAGACGACACGAGGCGGTCTCGAGCCTCGCGGGAAACAAATCACCATTATTCAACGAATCGCGAATCAATCATTTAATGGAGACTCTAAATCCCTTCCACCTTTCCGAAAAGAGAAAAGCCCCCGAACCTGCAGGAGACAAGGGAACGGTCGAGCGCCGCTCAAGATGATTCACTTGTTTCGCGCCTCTCGCGCCCGCCGACTCACCTGGTGAATGTGACTGATGACCTCTGTGTGTGACGCGTCGTCCAGCGATTTGCCGTTCACCTCCAGGATCTCGTCACCCACCTCGAGGTCTGCTTTGTCCGCCGGCGACCCTGTGCGGAAAAACGAGAAAGCAAACCCTGGTCAGTCCGCGACTCAGTCAGTGCATGCATTCAGGCACCGCACAACACAGTCACAAAAGAGAACGTGCACGCACGAGGAGCGAGGGACACGAAACACGAGTGCGAGATGATTTAGCGAAGGAAGGGAGGTGCGCGCGTGCATCATGCAGTGAAGGATGAAGGGAGCGGTGTCGCATTCACGGGGCCATTTTTCAAATATGACCAATGGCGGTTCGACCGCTAAAGGCAGTGCAAGTTTGCTTGCTTGAATAGCTGCAATTAGTTTCCGTTTCTCGCATGCGGAGGCGTCTTTATCTTTACCGGTACCTTTAACATATCATTTTATCGTTACCCAGCAATGAAATTATTTATGAGATAGTACAAAGCCATTGGTCGTCTTATAATCCGCCTTCAACTATTTCTCTTTGAGAAGCCATGAATTCGCTCACTTTTAATTCGAAGCGTACTTTTTTCAGAATTAAAGGCAAATAATTTAAAAGCTCGACTATTATTGAAGGAACTATGAATATAACGGTCAACTATTTCATGCTTACGAACATAGCTAAAGCATATAGAAAAAAGGTAGCATTTACAAGGACTAATAACCTGTAAAAATTAACAGGGTAATAGACGGTAAAGAATTATTTACTCATTTCCCAACGTTCCCTTCCGACATCTCCTGGCGTGAGTATCGTCATCGTATTGTAGTGAACCAAAATTTTGTTCGGTTTTGTTTGTTTTACTACAATGTCGAACTTTCATTTCTCGGAACATTTTCTCGGAAATAATGCACACATGGTACCTGAAGTAAAATCCCGGAGTATATTTACAGATGACCACTGGCGCGAGGGACGTGCGATGCAATATGCCTGGATGTGGGGGAGTGGAGTAAAGGTCCCGTTGCCAGTAGTCAAATCCGTCAACGCTTGGTGAAGAGCCGTCATACCGTCCGCCACGGGATGCCCCAGCTAGTCTCCGCATGACGGATCCAGCCGTGGCCAGGTGATAAAGGCCCTCTCCCCAAAAGGTGGCTCCACTTGCCCAAGTTATCGTATCCGCGGGCCGAGGGAGACGAAATCTTTCACAGGGAAACTCCGGATTAGAGATGGGCGCCGCGCCGCCGGCCATGCAAGGCACGCCGCCGAGGAATAAACCGGTCATTTTAACGGCGGCGGCGCGGCGTGACCATTTTAACACCAAGTCCTACAGTCGACAAAGTACTTACAAATTGGTCGAGAGTTTTGGATTAACTTCCGCTGTCACGCTAGGTCGTCTTGTCAACCTTTCCTCTCCCTTCCCACTGCAAATCTCGTATATCCGCTCAGCTGCCTGGCTGGGCGGACATACGAGGTTTTGATAGGTTTTATTTCACACCAGAGTTTGGCCCAACAAAAAAAAGAACGTAGGCGACGCATAGTAGAGAGTCACAGAGTACGCAGGGAGAAATAGGTGCGAACTCAAAACGAATTGGATGGGTATATTTCCATACAAATTACATTTTGCTCGATTTCTTGGGACTAGAGCGGTTTTATGTCTACTGACGTGCGTTCGATCCTCAGGATAACATGTTTCGGTCAGGTTGTTTTAAACTTAGGGTAAGTGAGAAAGTATAAGCAAACAAAATTTGTTTTCCAGCTAAAAATGTGAAATTAAGACGATAGCATTCGTTTATCTTGTGTCCAAATAAAATACTATCCTTCACAAGTATTTAAACCTTAATTAGTCGAGAGGGCTACTGGCATGTCAGTGGCTGCGCACGGTCTAAATAACCATATTGACGAAAGTTTGAAGAATAATTATTTAAAAAAATATTTTACGTGAAATTTAACAATACATCCGCATAAATTATCATTATAATACATTATTACTTTTTTGTCATTTAGTTTTTATTCATATACCTAAAATGTATGTATTTGCTTGACGGTAAAGTTGAGGTAGAATTATATTGAACTTGACGCAATATTAAATAGTTGAAAATTACAAGTAGAAAGCGCAAGTTTTTTGCAATGTGAAACGCATTAAGCCGGTGTCCCACGGTAATTTTTTTCTTAAATTTATTGATGAATTGAGTTTCGTGAGCTGTTGGACCCTATGTCACACGAGCACGAAAACTTCATGAATCGGGCACTGATCGGCTGACGGCCGAGAAGAGAATTTTTTGTGCTGTCGTCAATAGTGTATTCTCTGTAGGAAAAGAACACGCAGAGAAGATCTTTTTGCGGGACCTACAAGCTAGGGTTTGGGAATAGCACACGCCTATTGCTGCAATTACCCGGGAATTACTTTATAGCCATACGTATAAACTAAAGGAATTGCAAGAACAAGCATTCTTTCTCACGATGGAGCACGTCAGAATTCCTATGTAGCAGTTCCCCAGCCCAGAGTCGCCGAAACTATCTTCCCTGTAGACAAAGTTCGAAACTAGAGATAAAAATAACGATCCGATAAGACTATCCATCATTGTGAAAGAAAATATTGCAATTACTGCGATTAAAATAAATGTTGACTTACAAAATTCGTTCACTAAAAAGTTCTTCGATGGAGAATCGAAACGACGACACGCAAGGCGCTCCTCACCAGAGTCACTAAGTGAGTCTGGTGAGGAGCGCGCTCGAGAGTGAGAGAGGAGAGCTCGCATAAGTGAGATTTGGCGAAATATGGCTTGAGGTTCCCAACTCATGGTGTGGCCTACTGGTACATTCCTCAAGTAATTTTTACGCGTATTATTCTTTATATTATTCCTAATTGTCTTATTAACACGCGAAAACTATTATAATTTACTTGTACCAGGTCGAGCTTCATATTTTTGGAGGTACTTCGTACAGATATCGTAAATTATAAAGAAATCAGGTGTAATTCTCTCACACCGAAAGTCTCTGAATGTAGCAACTAATGTACTGAGCGAACAATTGGGGCTTTCTAAATATCAAGTACGGTACCAATTAATTATATTAATACATAAATCGTCAATCTATGCCAAAGTAACCTCAAATATAGCTATTTAGAAAATTCGAAGGGCGGGATTTCCTTCTCGTCGATAAAAAATATTTTATCGTTAATTTTGACTGTAACAAAGCTCGCATAGTCTAGAAATCCCTTTTCTATTTAAAGCATAACCGCAAGAGTATGTCGAGAAGCGCTGTTCCAAACGTCATCATCACTAGCGCAGTTCCAAACATCAAACAATTACCTATTTATTAAATATTAGGATGATACTCGAGGTACGAGATACTGCGAGAACGTGATGGTGGTGATCGAAGCGCATGCGCGCAGAAAAGCCAATCAATGACAGAGTTTCATGGAGAAGTTACAGAGTTTCGTACTTAGAGAAATTTACCGAAAATTGGCGTGAGCATATAAAGTGTAACTCTGAGAGTAGTAATGAATTATTCATGAATAAATTTACGAAAAAAAATTACCGTAGGACACCGGCTTTAGAAATAATTTATCATCCTTCCAACCTTGTTGTTCTTCCTCATCGTCCTTTTCACTATCTCCAGCTTCAGCGAAACCAAGAAAAGTTGTGACGGAGTGCTCTCTGCAAATACATTTTGAAAATATTTCAGTGAGTGTTCTGCTTTTCCCATTCTTTCTCATCAGCAAAGCACACATCTTCCTGGGCCCAATTCCCCCTCTGTGTCTCCCCGGTGTAATACACTGAGTCGCGCTGTTCCCCATTGCCAGTCACTCTCGTAGGCAGATTCGTCACATATCATACTTGCTGTCGGAAAAACACTAATAGAGTCATTGTAGCGTCAATCAATAGGAAAATATATAGGCATATCACCAGAGTATCTATTATCGTCCAAGCACAGACATCGAGATGGGCCAGACAAGTGCCGTGGGCTCGCAGAAATGCAGATGCCATAAAGTAAACACATAACTCTTACAATGTGGCTTTAATAGGGAAAGTGAGCTGATATTTTCGGGCCCAGTTAGGGCCAGACAACGCGGTGGATAAGCGTGTGGATACGTCCTATACATTAACTGTTTGAAGATTATACCTGTGAGTCGCTCAAGAACGCTATGCCACGTTGATGTTGCCTCAGTTCCGTATACTCACTCGCACGGTCCCTTTCCCACGTGAGACATTTGTGCTTGAGAATATACCATTGTCTGAGCGATCCGAGACACCATAGGAATTGACGACTCGAGTCCTGCACAGAAGCTCTGAGAGCACTGTCTGGTGTAAACATCCGTTTTTCGTGTGTGCTTCATACGGGGAAGCATCGGCATGACTTTGAGTGCGCCTGTGGAAGATGTCAAAGAACACATTTCAAAGTATATGGTCGAAACGTTGTAGGGCTCAGATAAAACATGCTTTGCATGGCGTTACTTTGGGAAGCTGTCCATGGAAAGGGACGAAGGTGCTCGACGCCACACATTATATTAACTGAGGTTCTGGAAAGACCGCCGTTGTCAATTCCCATGGCTGGCGACTGCGGCGCGCAAGTTCCTGTTCATCCCAAGGCCATGGATAGTCAGATGCCTGTGCCTGGTGAAATTTCTGCAATCAGGCTAAGTACATCGACTAAGTTAGTAAACGAAAAGTAATTTTTATTTTCAATTCGGAAATCATAATTTGAAAAATTTTTCTTTCCTGTACAACCAGGCTTCAGTCTTCCTAGGATTACTATTTGGTCACTAATTGCAAAGTTATCCTTTACATTTCCTTTAGTTCCCATGGAAACCTGATATTTGTCCTTTATCATAAATTTTCAGAGCCTTATTTTCTCGATTTTATGAATTTCAACTATTGGTTGGATTATATTTATAGTCGTCGATAATTAAGGTAATCAATGGAAAAAGGTCGGTTTATGGACGTTCATACTGTTTCCTTAAACCAACCTATATATTTTAATGGCCATTTTAAAAGATATGATATGCCATCGCATCTTACTGTCGTGGCTAGCAGTATATGTAGCCTCTATTGTCAGCACAAACCAAATGACTTCAATTTAACAATTAATACTGCTGGTGACAGTTTTATTTTCAAATTCGAATTAAAGTCATAAGTATCATTTTTATTATTCCAGTCGTGTTTCATCGGTATTTTTATGATCAAATTCGCATAACAAGGGAAGACTTTTCCTTGCAGTATTGTTTGCAACCAGCAAGGTTATGTCCTCATTCGTACATTTTCCTTGCCCAAAACATTGAAATGCTCAATCTCTATGACTACCCGATTTTTATGTAATCCTGTTCATTAGCAAGTCATGGAGTTTGTTGTAACGCATCAAGTGTAGTTGTTTATCAGAACAGCTGTCTGCTCCAAGCCCCAAAATGGCCGCCGCCGCGAGTTGTCGGAACCTTTCTATCCATGGCCTTGTGTGCATCCCAGCTACCAGCACACCTATTGAACGGAGTTTCAATATATGTGGGCTCGCCCTTACAGCCAAGAAAAGTAGACTTGAGCTGCAGTGCCCAAATAAAATAGTTTTTATTCATGAAAGCTATGACTTGTGTAAAGAGTTTGTGCATAGAGTGCAGTGACACAATTATTTTTCTATATGTATAACCTGCAGCGTGCCTTTGTGACTGTGTGAAAAGCAAAATACTATCATATTTTGGTCTGCTAAATTTGACGACGCAGTATTTAAGATAGCCCTTTACATTTTTGACGGTTGTAATATGAGATTTTCCAGTTCTTCACTTTTTTCCTCGAAGTCTACGAACAGGCGTTAACACGCCGCGCCGCCGCCGATCAAACGCTCGGCGTTCGCGCCGTCACGCCGCCGCCGGCCTAATTTCCCCCCCCCACGCCGCCGCCGGCCAAAATCAAGACGGCGCCCATCTCTACTCCGGATACCAGGCGAACTCCGATGAGGCTAAATACAAATAATAATAACATGACGCGTGTCGAAAGATGCCATGTCACAATGGACCATTCAGGTCCCACACCTGTGGCCGAAAGGCTACTTCTGAAGAGAACCCTCAAGAGGGGGCTAAAATTGAATTATTTTTCAAATTAAATTTTAGCTGTCACGCATTGCATCAAGTTTGAACTGCCTTGAGGTCTTTCGTTAGCTCTTCCTAATCATTATCGATACAGACAAACCTGTACACTACAGTGTCGTCTGCAAATAGTCGAAGCTTTCACTAAGCTGCTTCATCAACAGCGTTTTAGTTTAATGAGTAACTTTCTGTGGGACATTTTATTAACTGTTATTTTAAAGACAAAGAATACTTTCGTCCACTGGAACGTCATTTTAACCGCAGATTAAAATATCGTGGATAAAGAGTGTCAATTGAGTTTCGCAAGATCCTCCCTTCCTGAATCCATATTATGTTGATATTTTGAAGTTCTGCATATCGATGTGTCTCACGGCTGTGCTGGCAATTCTATGTAAAATGATTTTACATGAGATAGATGTTGGGGATGTCAGACTGCAATTCGATGACTGTTCCTTATCAGTGTCTTAATTATGGGCGTTACATTGGTAATTTTCCAACCCTTGGGTACCACGTGCTCCTTGATGGATTTTCTAAATATTACCTACAAGTAGGAGGCTATTTCTGATGTTAGTTCCATGAACATACGGTAAGAAATTTCTTCAGGGCCTGATGACTTATTTGGACCGAGCAATTTTAAAAAGGTCTACATTTCTCGTGCACAAATATCAATAGGTGGCATCGTTTTCCGATAATATTTAAATTGCTACAGATGGTTACTAGTCATGAGGTCTTCCTATTGCTGAACACTTCTTTCACTAGTGCATTTCTCCTTCTTCTATCCCTGCGACTGCACCCATTTTCCATCATGACAGAAGATTAGTCCAGTCAGTTTCTTAAATAATTATTCTATATGTATGAAAATGAAAAATAATTCACAAAGCTAATATCCGCGCTTGAGGACTTTCCTGCGAGTTGACTGTTTACACCCTGGAGTCCATTAAATGGGCCTCCGTCCCAATTTCGGTATTGTATTGCTCTTTTCGACACATGCAAAAAGAAATGTTTAAAGGTTTAGCAGGTGCAGTTAATTGTCTGTTGCGGTAAATGATAGCCAGCCGCCATTGAGAGAGAGAAGAGTCGTCAACCAATGTGCTCATGGAACGGTACTGTTTGAGATTCTTAATACGCTATATGGCCACTTACGACTAAAATACAAATATATTTTCACAATAATATGAAATGTAGAAAACTTGGGGGATTTCGTATCTCTCCAAATGGATGGTAAATGCAAAACAGTTTTTTTGAAAATAAAACAAATATAGTGTTTTCGGACGCCATGAAAGTTGGATGGTCTTAAAATAAATTTCGTCAGGAAAATAAATACACCATTACACGCACTTCTAAAAATCTTTTGATTCTTCAAATTTTTGAAATCAAATCAGAGCATAACATCTGCAAGAGATGAGGAAGGTAATTTTAAACACGTCTTATGAAGATGCGGTCGATACTCCTTAGTTACGGACCTAAAGCAATGCAAACTCAATGTCGGAAGCATTCCTCAGTCAGAATGAAAACGCCAAAAAGAAGAAGCATCATTCAGAATTAACAGAGAAAAAACGGTCCCGTGAAAGTTAGTATAATTTAGCTATCCAAATATGCATATTTAATTTTCCTGTAAACTTGATAAAAGTAGCTAATTTAAATATTGTAATAAAACTATTATATTAAAAGGTAGTGCTCTTTGTCTGTAAGTATGTTTGCAACTCTTCTGCTGGAAAGCCAAAGCGGCTCTTGAGCTGAAAATATCCACGATCATACTCTAGCATAGTTCTATAGAACTCTCGAGGTTCCATAATTTTTAGCCAATACGACCCAAGGTGGCTCAAATAGTTCCCATGCAAAATATATGCAACTAATAAACTTAATGGTTGAAGGCGTAACTTTGTGGAATGACTCTACTGACGTGACTAAAAAGAGAGAGAACTCTTAGTATTTTCCACACTTGAAACTTTAATTCCCGACCCAGGTTTCGACTGCCTTGCAATCATTTTCAAAGGTACATTATGCATGGTATGTGAGTAAATATATAGAGACCTGGGGATCTCCTCCACCTCTCCCCCCTCCCCAGGTCTCTATATATTAACTCGCATACCATGCATAATGTACCTTTGAAAATGATTGCAAGGCAGTCGAAACCTGGGTCGGGAATTAAAGTTTCAAGTGTGGAAAATACTAAGAGTTCTCTCTCTTTTTAGTCATGCAACTAATGTTCATTTTCACCACTGTTAGGCTCTATTTATTTTGCAAATATAATGAGAAATAAGTATAGCACAAATTAAAAGTGTTTATTATTAGTCTCACATTTCAAGACCAAACGATTTAAAGACATGCAAATAATGAAGCGACTGAAATGTCCACACTGTTTAAAATATTAAGGTTATGAATAGGAAGTGAAATTTCCCTTCAGTCTAATGCTATCATCTCTACGGAGTTTATAGTCAATGAAAGGCTCAGTCAATCTTTTGGAAGCTTTGCTTAAGTCTGATATGATTTCCTGTGATGCCATCGAAGTTGGCATGGATGGTGTTTGATGATATTTTTCTGGGTTTGTAAGTCTGACACCAGAGGCATATTTTCATTTTGTCATAAATTTCCCCATTTACGTTTTTCCACCGGTATTCCGGCAATACGTACAATACTCTGTAAAATTTGAATAGCAAATAGTTATCGATTAAAATGTCCATGTCGGTATATGAAACTGGAATGGTAGCGGAGAAACTACAGAATCACGTCGTGAACTCCACTTAGTGAATTATTATATAATAAAAACTAGTTTCGACGCCCCATTATTTTCAGGCCTATATCAAAAAGGCCACAATGTGTCGAAACCTGGGGTGTGTGGAAATGTTTTATGAAAAATGAGGAATAGTCATGTGCTTGAATAACATACTGTATCGAATCTGAAACGTCGCTTTTCCCTTTCCCCTCGAAGCAAAAGCAGGCATTTAAAGCTGATTTTTTTAAATATCGCTGAACGTTTTTGCAAACTTGGGATTTGGAAGAAACCTTCATATCAAAATGATCAATTTTCTTCGGCCTATTCATCATCCTATAAATTTAGGGTAAAGATTAAGAAGCCTTGAGAAGAATTGAAAAGTCCAAGGAGATTGGCTATGGGTCATGAAGACTGCAAGACAACAGGAATGTGAACAATCACTGGAGAAAAAACTCGTGCCTATTCATAGAGTAGGGTTGCGCTAATTCTCCTAAATTCTTTAGGCTTCGGAATTCATTCGGTTGAAGTGATTTTATTGACTGGAAATCACGTGTTTCACAGTCCGACAAATGTTTAACGTGCCATAGCCGGGCCCAACTCTAGTTGTCGGTCACAGGTTGAGTCTTGACTTTGCTCTTCGATGCTCTTCATACCGAGGAGACAGCGATGGAAGCACTCTTTCGACATTGGAAGAGCTAGATGTGGGAAACAGGGTAGAAGGCCAGCTGATGAAGTCAGTGAGGTTTGCAGACGACCAAGCGTTGGATAGCAGATCATCGAGCGGATTGCAAACCTAGGGAGATGCATGAGAAACTGATCACAGGAAATGCGACAGAAGGAGAATTCACTAGAAAAAAGTAAAGAGATTTTACATGACAAAGAAAGTGAGGCTGTTCGTAATTGTAGGAAAGCACAACCTGGAGCAAGCTGAGCAATTCAATTCAATTATATTTTTTATCTTTTACAATATATCTATATATAGATTGTATTTTTATCTATCTCCGAGTTCAGCTGTTTAACATAAAAAATTATTGTTTTTCAATGAGAGTAGATGAGTTTGTCTTTTTTATACATTGTATGTTATTAAGCTTTATTTATTTTTTGATTTGAACTAAATAATATGTTAATTTGTTTATTATCTCGCTGCTATATTATTACATTATTTTTTGCATTCTTGCTCTAAGGGACCTGTCCCAGAGTAAAAGAAATGAATATTCTTTTCTATTCTATCCTCTATAGTGGGTTTCTTCCACGACACGCATTTACGACGAGGAAATTATTTTTCTATCCCGTTATGATTCACACATCCCGTCATGAAATAGTAAATTATTAACTCACAAAATTAGGTTGTAGGCTTCCGCGGATGCAGTGTTGACTGTTCCTTTTTTCGGGATTCATTCCGCGATGCATGTTTTAAGAAAACAATATTTCGCTGGTCCTACAGCCAGCCTCATCAGGTTAACTGAACCACCGGTTAGTTCAGTTAACCTGATGAAGCTGGCAGGAGGACCAGCGAAATATTGTTGTTTTCTTAAAACATACATCGCGGAATGAATCCCGAAAAAAGGAACAGTCATTAACTCACAAAGTCTGCGTCGTGCCCAAAGCCCAGGAGAGTTAAGATCGTCAATTTGCCTCGGTGAAGATATCCATCCGTCGGCTCGCCCAGAAGCCTTTGCACATTAAACACCGAGTCTTTTCACTGCTCTCGAGTGTAAAGAACAGCTGAAAAATGTTACACAGTGAACCTCTTCATACTTGAGCATCTAACGAATGATTCTCAAGGGTTGATGATTAAACTCGGTGTTCCTTGCTTGCGAGGAAAGAGCGCTCTAGAGAGAGAGAGAGAGCGCTCCTCACCATCGTCCCTCTATTCCACTTCGCAGTTTGAGATGTTCCTCTCATCCGTCTCGGAGACAGACGGACAGAGAGACCCTTCCGCCGCTGCCGCGGCGGCGTGCATTCCAGCACCTCTCGACGACCCGCTCGCTCCCTCGCCCGGGGAGACCTTAAACTTGAGAGACAAAGTGCACGAGGGGAGTCACGTGATTATTCCCCTCCCCGCTCACTCCCCCCTGCGGAGTGGGAAAGAAATAAAAACGAAAAAGGAGTCACTTCTCAGGAGGGGATGGTGGCGGGATGGGAATGGTGAAGTCGGATCGCCAGAAGTTAGAAGTTTGAAGTTCTACCCCCCGGAATTTTTCGAGACGCGAAAGCTCCCCCGAATGTCTTTTGCACCTTGAGTAAATGGACGACTGTGTAACGGGCTTCGAATGTTGCCATGGAGATGTTATTTCGCCCCTTCCAGCCTCCCACTGGATTCCCTCACCCTTCATCTCATCCAGAAGTTTCCTTTCATCACCTACCATGCACACAGCACTTCCTCGTTTTACCATCCGTCCTCCTCCACACTGACGTCTCGAAAGCCTGCCGTTCATTCTCGTCGTCCACTCTCGGAGTCCACGTTTCAGCCCCTTGGTGCTAGGTTACGAACTCCATTAAGTGATCTTCACCAGCCCCTTCCTTGAACCGTCGATTATGGTCCCCGTCACTGGCTCCCTCCTCTTCATGAACACTTGCTTCCCTTGTACAATTCTTCTCGGATATCCTCGCAGTCACACCTTCAAACACGCGACCTAAGGGATTGAATTGCTCAGCTTGCTCCAGGTTGTGCTTTCCTACAATTACGAACAGCCTCACTTTCTTTGTCATGTAAAATCTCTTTACTTTTTTCTAGTGAATTCTCCTTCTGTCGCATTTCCTGTGATCAGTTTCTCATGCATCTCCCTAGGTTTGCAATCCGCTCGATGATCTGCTATCCAACGCTTGGTCGTCTGCAAACCTCACTGACTTCATCAGCTGGCCTTCTACCCTGTTTCCCACATCTAGCTCTTCCAATGTCGAAAGAGTGCTTCCATCGCTGTCTCCTCGGTATGAAGAGCATCGAAGAGCAAAGTCAAGACTCAACCTGTGACCGACAACTAGAGTTGGGCCCGGCTATGGCACGTTAAACATTTGTCGGACTGTGAAACACGTGATTTCCAGTCAATAAAATCACTTCAACCGAATGAATTCCGAAGCCTAAAGAATTTAGGAGAATTAGCGCAACCCTACTCTATGAATAGGCACGAGTTTTTTCTCCAGTGATTGTTCACATTCCTGTTGTCTTGCAGTCTTCATGACCCATAGCCAATCTCCTTGGACTTTTCAATTCTTCTCAAGGCTTCTTAATCTTTACCCTAAATTTATAGGATGATGAATAGGCCGAAGAAAATTGATCATTTTGATATGAAGGTTTCTTCCAAATCCCAAGTTTGCAAAAACGTTCAGCGATATTTAAAAAAATCAGCTTTAAATGCCTGCTTTTGCTTCGAGGGGAAAGGGAAAAGCGACGTTTCAGATTCGATACAGTATGTTATTCAAGCACATGACTATTCCTCATTTTTCATAAAACATTTCCACACACCCCAGGTTTCGACACATTGTGGCCTTTTTGATATAGGCCTGAAAATAATGGGGCGTCGAAACTAGTTTTTATTATATAATAATTCACTAAGTGGAGTTCACGACGTGATTCTGTAGTTTCTCCGCTACCATTCCAGTTTCATATACCGACATGGACATTTTAATCGATAACTATTTGCTATTCAAATTTTACAGAGTATTGTACGTATTGCCGGAATACCGGTGGAAAAACGTAAATGGGGAAATTTATGACAAAATGAAAATATGCCTCTGGTGTCAGACTTACAAACCCAGAAAAATATCATCAAACACCATCCATGCCAACTTCGATGGCATCACAGGAAATCATATCAGACTTAAGCAAAGCTTCCAAAAGATTGACTGAGCCTTTCATTGACTATAAACTCCGTAGAGATGATAGCATTAGACTGAAGGGAAATTTCACTTCCTATTCATAACCTTAATATTTTAAACAGTGTGGACATTTCAGTCGCTTCATTATTTGCATGTCTTTAAATCGTTTGGTCTTGAAATGTGAGACTAATAATAAACACTTTTAATTTGTGCTATACTTATTTCTCATTATATTTGCAAAATAAATAGAGCCTAACAGTGGTGAAAATGAACATTAGTTGCATGACTAAAAAGAGAGAGAACTCTTAGTATTTTCCACACTTGAAACTTTAATTCCCGACCCAGGTTTCGACTGCCTTGCAATCATTTTCAAAGGTACATTATGCATGGTATGCGAGTTAATATATAGAGACCTGGGGAGGGGGGAGAGGTGGAGGAGATCCCCAGGTCTCTATATATTTACTCACATACCATGCATAATGTACCTTTGAAAATGATTGCAAGGCAGTCGAAACCTGGGTCGGGAATTAAAGTTTCAAGTGTGGAAAATACTAAGAGTTCTCTCTCTTTTTAGTCACGTCAGTAGAGTCATTCCACAAAGTTACGCCTTCAACCATTAAGTTTATTAGTTGCATATATTTTGCATGGGAACTATTTGAGCCACCTTG
Source organism: Ceriagrion tenellum (assembly GCA_963169105.1). NCBI lineage: Eukaryota > Metazoa > Arthropoda > Insecta > Odonata > Coenagrionidae > Ceriagrion > Ceriagrion tenellum. The sequence continues at coordinate 177,061,349 of OY720633.1, forward strand.
GGTCGTATTGGCTAAAAATTATGGAACCTCGAGAGTTCTATAGAACTATGCTAGAGTATGATCGTGGATATTTTCAGCTCAAGAGCCGCTTTGGCTTTCCAGCAGAAGAGTTGCAAACATACTTACAGACAAAGAGCACTACCTTTTAATATAATAGTTTTATTACAATATTTAAATTAGCTACTTTTATCAAGTTTACAGGAAAATTAAATATGCATATTTGGATAGCTAAATTATACTAACTTTCACGGGACCGTTTTTTCTCTGTTAATTCTGAATGATGCTTCTTCTTTTTGGCGTTTTCATTCTGACTGAGGAATGCTTCCGACATTGAGTTTGCATTGCTTTAGGTCCGTAACTAAGGAGTATCGACCGCATCTTCATAAGACGTGTTTAAAATTACCTTCCTCATCTCTTGCAGATGTTATGCTCTGATTTGATTTCAAAAATTTGAAGAATCAAAAGATTTTTAGAAGTGCGTGTAATGGTGTATTTATTTTCCTGACGAAATTTATTTTAAGACCATCCAACTTTCATGGCGTCCGAAAACACTATATTTGTTTTATTTTCAAAAAAACTGTTTTGCATTTACCATCCATTTGGAGAGATACGAAATCCCCCAAGTTTTCTACATTTCATATTATTGTGAAAATATATTTGTATTTTAGTCGTAAGTGGCCATATAGCGTATTAAGAATCTCAAACAGTACCGTTCCATGAGCACATTGGTTGACGACTCTTCTCTCTCTCAATGGCGGCTGGCTATCATTTACCGCAACAGACAATTAACTGCACCTGCTAAACCTTTAAACATTTCTTTTTGCATGTGTCGAAAAGAGCAATACAATACCGAAATTGGGACGGAGGCCCATTTAATGGACTCCAGGGTGTAAACAGTCAACTCGCAGGAAAGTCCTCAAGCGCGGATATTAGCTTTGTGAATTATTTTTCATTTTCATACATATAGAATAATTATTTAAGAAACTGACTGGACTAATCTTCTGTCATGATGGAAAATGGGTGCAGTCGCAGGGATAGAAGAAGGAGAAATGCACTAGTGAAAGAAGTGTTCAGCAATAGGAAGACCTCATGACTAGTAACCATCTGTAGCAATTTAAATATTATCGGAAAACGATGCCACCTATTGATATTTGTGCACGAGAAATGTAGACCTTTTTAAAATTGCTCGGTCCAAATAAGTCATCAGGCCCTGAAGAAATTTCTTACCGTATGTTCATGGAACTAACATCAGAAATAGCCTCCTACTTGTAGGTAATATTTAGAAAATCCATCAAGGAGCACGTGGTACCCAAGGGTTGGAAAATTACCAATGTAACGCCCATAATTAAGACACTGATAAGGAACAGTCATCGAATTGCAGTCTGACATCCCCAACATCTATCTCATGTAAAATCATTTTACATAGAATTGCCAGCACAGCCGTGAGACACATCGATATGCAGAACTTCAAAATATCAACATAATATGGATTCAGGAAGGGAGGACGAAGTGGAGGATGCAACGCTGTGCTGAAGTACACATCAAGTACATCAGCACTACTACGACACAAGTGTAGGGAAAGCAAGACAAGTCAATGGTCGGTCGCACAAATGGTCGGTGGCGGGCCGACGGAGTTATGTGTATATATACTATATATATATATATATATATATATATATATATATATATATATATATATATATATATATATATATATATATATATATATATATATATATATATATATATATACATAACTCCGTCGGCCCGCCACCGACCATTTGTGCAGCAATATTCCAGCAGTTATACCCTTACGCAGTGATTTTTCTCTGACTGTTCCCATTGTGAACTCTCTAGCTCTAAATGTTGTTGTCTAATTTGTGGGTAATATGGAAGGGAACCCAGATTGACGAATCGGCAATTTTGGACGTTTTAGTCAAAGATTCGGGAAGTGATCTTGATGATTCCGACGACGACATGGAATATGAAGGTTTGTGAATATGTATTATATTTTGTTATCCTGTCGCAATGCAATTGGAAATGAAATTCAAATGTGTGGATTATGCATGCATTGATGTGCTTGTTTTCAGACAATGCAGATATCGTTCCAGTTGGGGATGCGGATGCTGGAAGTAGTAGTGATTCCGATAACTCAGGTAATTACTGCACAGGAAAATTACTGTTACCAATTGAAAGGATATTTCAAGTTTTACCTTTCAACATTTGAACTTGTTCACTCTTTAGCTTGATGTGTTTATTGATGACACATCAGTTACTTTTTTAGATTTACAACATGCACTACAAGTCGAAGACAACTTTCCCTGGTCAGAAAGAGAGACGTGAAACCTCTTTTGCCAACGTTTGAAGGACGCAGTGGAGTTTTGGCTAAAAATTGACGGCACAAAGGATGAATGAAACTGCTTCTTATTATTTTGCTCCACGGACACCATCAAGGCAATCAAAAGAGAGAAAAATGCATGAGGTGTATTACTTTTTTGCGATCATATTGCATACGTGCCAAGTGAAAAATCCGAAATTGTCAGATTATTGGTAAACTGATCCAACTTTCCATTCTGTGTTTCCTTCGTCTCTTCTCAGTCGCGATCGCTTCAAAAATATTTTCTTAATGCTGCACGTCAATATCTATAGCAGTTATCGGCACCGGGGCGATCCACAGCACAATCCACATCATGAAATTCTCCCGTTTTTCGATTCATTTCTTTCCGCATGCAAATCTTGTTTTTATCCATCTCAAGATCTGACTATAGATGAGGGACTTTTCCTAGTTAGGGGAATGATCAACTTTAGGGTTTACATGAAAAATAAGCCCCACAAATATGGTATCAAATTTTATATTCTTTGTGATGCGACTACAGGATACGTCGTACTAAATGCGGAGATGCACACAGGATCGGCGGGAAGTCTGGATAATAAGATTCAGTCCGTCGTAGAGAGACTTTGTGGAAACTACTTAGGAAAAGAGCACACAATTAACATGGACCGATTTTATTCATGTCCTACTTTGTTTGATTTCTTCTGGAAGAAAAAGACCCTAGCTGTTGGCACCGCCATTAAAAATAGAAAAGGCTTGCCAAATAACGCAACGAATGCAAAATTGAATACCTAAGGGCGAACACAGTTTCCGACGAAAGCAACATCTCTTAGCTTTGAAATGGCGGGATGCCAGGGATGTTTATTTGCTATCATCCAAACGCAGAGCAACATTCTCGGAATTGCTCGTGAGAGGGCGATCGGGTATAGAAAAGAAACTCAAACCAGACGTAATTCTCGACTATAACCACAAAAAGACCGGAAAGGATCATGCAGATGATCAGATCATATGAGTTATTATCCGTTTCAAAGAAAATGCATCAAATGGTGGAAAAAAAATTTTTTCATGAATTTATGATGATGGTCGTAAATTCATTCATAATTTACAAAGTAAATGGCACTGAAACCACCTCCGTGCAGCTGGATAGGTACATTTTCAATTTATCGAAGAAGTTTGCCGAGAAATGAGAGATGGGAGTTGCATCTTCATCTACGTCATCCACTTCCCCAGGTAATCGCTTATCAGGGCGGCATTTTTCCCAAAAAAATTCCTCCATCGGCGAATAAAATCAGCGCCACCAGAGTGTGCGTGAGAGTGTCTGCTCAGAGCGAGAGAAAGCGAGGCGACCGGCAAGAGGAGGAGGACACGGAACAGAAAAAAAAAAAAAAAACGCGTTGGTTTTGCGAGGAGTGCGATTGGTAGGACTGCGTGTGCCGGATTGTTTTGCGCAGTATCACACAAAAGGCAGTTATGTAAAATAATCAATATCTGAATTATAGTGGATGCGGTTGTTTGAAGGAGATGTATTTTTACTGCCTCGTTCATATAGTGTGTAATTTGTGACTATTTCAACACTTATCAAAGGAAATTATCCCTTAGTGTAGTGCAAGTGGCACTGCGGTCACGTGGGCAAAAAATATAATATGACAAATTTGAAGTTTTGTAAACATGTGACCATTATAAAATAATTTTAATTGTGATAAAAATAAATCTATAAACCAATTTTCTAATCTTGTTATTGAAAATAACCATTTTCACGGCGAAATTGTTCTACAAAACATGTCGCGTAATTGTAGGAATTTTTTCTGGGACGCAACACAGTCAATGTTTATAATTTCAAGATAAATAAATCATACCATCTTTTGACTAAAAAATTGATTCAACTGAAAGAAAAACAAGAAACTATAACTCAATCTAAAAAAAAAAACAAAATTATTATTTAACAATTCTTAACAAACAATTTCAGAAAACAATAAAAAAAACGGCAGCCCACGAGAGTTCAGCACTTCAAATTCGGTCAGACCGGAAAGTGTTAAAATTCATCGCATTCTAAACACAATAATATATTTCTTTAAAGGCTTCCGCTATTGCTGTTTTCAGGTATTCTCGTCGTGTGTTTAGTTTTTCTGACTACAGTTTCTCCCCTCTTCCTGGGGGCGTCTTCGGGTCCGTTGGACATTTTGCAATTATTGTCATTATTTATTCCCCGTTGTTATGTATTTCGTTGCTAGTTCAGTTGACCATTATGTTCATCTGCTGGACATAGATTTAAAATGTGTCTCCATTGCCCGCTCCTCCTCGCTGTGGTCCGACCACTCTCTCCCAGGTTGAGGCAAGTGGGTATCCATCCTCCCGATTGAAATTTGATGGATATTTAACCAGTTCTACTGCTTCTCTGATCAGTCTGGGAAAATAAAGATTTTCCCTTGAGAGTACTCTCACTTGGTCAAAGGCAATCTGATGTCCTGGCTCGAACCACGCATGCTCTGCAACTGCGGAGAGGCTGAATCTCCTCTTTTCGATGGCCCTCTGGTGCTCTTTAATTCTACATTGAATTGCTCTCCCCGTTTGGCCGATGTAGGATTTACCACATCTACATTTTATTTCATAGACTCCCTCATACATTACAGCGGAAATTTTGTCCTGGAGTTTTGGGATGATATCTCCAATTTTCTTCGAGTTTGAGAATCTCGTCACTATACCATACTTCCGAAGGAGCCTATTAATCTTTTGTGCCGTCCCTGCGATGTATGAAATTGTGGCATATGCAGCTGGCTTTTCTTTAGGTCTTTCTTTGGTTCTTTTTATTATTAGATCATTTGCTACCGCCAATTCCTTTTCTTTCCTTGCGGTCCTTAAAAGGACTATATGCCTAGGGTATCCGTTCTTCTCTCGCGCTGAGATTAAATGTTGCTTCTCTGAGGGAAGAGATTCGGTGTCTGAAATACTGTAGGCACGATGAACTAAGGTGTTGATTAGAGAGTTCTTGTGGGCGGGACGATGGTGCGATTTTGCATCCAAATAGCGATCTGTGTGGGTTTTCTTTCTATATACTGCATGATCAAGGCTTCCATCTGGTTTCTTGCTCACAAAAACATCTGAGAATGGTAGGCAGCTGTAGTCAGAAAAACTAAACACGCGACAAGAATACCTGAAAACAGCAATGCAATAATATATTATTCGTTGAATGATCGATACCACCAAAAGTGAAAATATGTTTACACCATTCGATAGTAAAACTCTTTACTTTATAATATATAAGGTGCGGAAGGCACTGCCGTTCAAATTCAATGGGTGTGGAAAACATTGAACTTATTTCACAAGAAAACCCTACTACAGGGGCCTCTGACGCAAGAAATTTATCGCTGTCAAATGTATGATGCCACACAGTATTCATTGGTGGGCGGAGCAGGGAGTGCGGTCATAACCTTGTAAGACTTTAACAATATTTGCACTGGAGTCGGACACAAATTTCATCTTTTTTAAGTACTCGGGGTATATTTGCAGTTCACTTGCTTTTTCGAGTAAATGCTCTAGAATATTTTCTCCTGTTTTCTTCAGCCCGCAGGGAAACCATGCGGTAAACAATATTTTTTTCAGGATCCATGAATCGTCTCTGTAGTGAGCCGTCAGCGTCATGTATTCCGAGTGCATGAAATTGTCCGACCACATATCTATTGTCACTCCACAACGGTTCTGGTTGATCATGCAGAGAACCTCTGGCATCATGTTGACGCGCACTTTATCCGCAATTCCAGAAACACGGCGAGACACCGTTGTTGGATGCGGCATATCGGCATCACCATATTTTGAGCAATGTTATGAATCATTGCTTTGAATCCTTCGCCAGTAACGCTACAAAATGGTCGCAAATCTTTACCGCACATTATTGCGCATTTTTCTGCAATTTCCTCCCTGTCCATTTGGGGCAGCCGCATCTCTGATTGACTTGTCTTGCTTTCCCTACACTTGTGTCGTAGTAGTGCTGATATACTTGATGTGTACTTCAGCACAGCGTTGCACACCGTACACTGAGCAGCTCCAACGCACTTATTACTATCATCAGGATCAAAAATAAAAAAAAATTTTGCCCAAGCGCCACTAGTGCTCTTTTTCAGCCGCAGGATACACTGTCCTTCTCTTAACTTCATTATAATGTCTTCCATGGCGAATATTGTATGCACTATAACTTTCACGAAGGTGCTTCAAGCGTCTACGCGTGCGGATTGAGACCTTCTTTCTCCGATTATCTGTGTTTCCTTCACTCTTCATGTGTTTGTATCATTGCCAAAGAAAACGGCGTCTCCCGACAGCTGTCGTGTTTTCGAGCCGACGGAAAAACACGGCCATGGCAAAGATCGTCAAGTTCGGTATCGCTTATTTTAAAAGGGAAGCTCCGTGACATCTAACAGGCCTGCGTAAATCCATTTCTGAAGCCTTTTGCTTGTCCCGCTGCTTCTGTGTCCTCGGTAAGAAAGCGATAGCAGTTTTAATACAGGCTCGAGCTTGCAGTGGTCTATCAGGTACCCCATTTCAGCTGCATTCAGTTCATTCTTGAAGGGGCAGAGTATCTCGCGAAAAAATCATTTTGCAGACTCTACTTTTACACTGCTACGATGGATTGGTGGCAGAATAAAAACTACGGTTTTCACGATTCACGATTAAAAGGAGCTATGTCGCAAGTTATCGCTTTTGTGCTTGACTGTACCTTGTTGAATCGTCAAACGAGTTTATTAAGTCTAAATCAACCATTTTTAACCATCCTGTAGATTTCAATCCATTTCCTTGTCCCTCATCTCTCTTAACGAAACGTCTCTCACTACAAAAGCACGATTAGAGTGCAGAATTATTTTTAATCGAAAAAAGGTAAAATAAGAGAGAATTTTTTATTTATCTTAGAATAATGATGCAAATAATAACTTCGGAAATGCAACAGTTGACTGGACAGCGCAGAAATTCCTCCCTTCCGATTTTTAAAAATGATGAAGATACTCAAAACTCTTTCAAGATGTTGAATCCCACCGTTTCATTCCCTAAAAAGAACACAATAGCGGCTGATGGTACTTGATCGTTAATAATAGGATGCAGAAGGCGGTGTTGCAGTTGCTGCAACAAAATAAATCCAACCTGTCTTTCAAACCGATGGCTGGACATTCATAACTGGAAAATCGCACTACGGAATCACGGCTCATTTCATAGACGAGAAGTGGGAGCACCGATCTCTTTTCATTGACTGCGTTCCATGCAATGGTTATCACACAGGCAGGGATACTGCTTAGGATTTTTTGACTACTCTAAAAATTCATTGGACTTGGGCACTAGCTGCATGGAGTTACTTTGGATAAAGCCTCCGCAAATACTAAATTCATGGAGGAACTCGGCAAGATGCCACCATGTTTTTATAGCGCTGAATCTGAGGAGGGTTGATTGATTTAAATCAGATGGTTTTTTAAAAATAATAAATACTTTGATTTAAATAACAATTAGATCCACCCCTGCGGGTAGGGGGATGGAGAATACTCCCGCAGTATCCCTGCTTGTCGTAAGAGGCGACTAAAAGGGCGGGGAGGTGAAACCCCGAAAACAAACCCCCAGGCAGCAAAGGGATGCCTCCGGACAGTTTTGTGGGTCCACTGTCTGTGTGCAGCCATACCAACTTGCCTTGATCCACCCATGCGTTTGCCGTGCATGGAGACCCGTAAGGGGGAGAAGGGGATCCTGGTGGGTGAGTTCTCTGGAACCCAGCCGGGTGTCGGATGCCCGGTATGGACCGGAGTTCAATATCCCACTTCGGTCCTGGATTACCTGTAAACGGGAGGCTGGGGGCTAGCCACCCCCGGTCAATCGGCTTGCCGTTTAGTTCGGTGGCGAGTGCTAGGGAGGTGGGGGTCTGCGTAGGGCGGTCGGAGATTCTCGGGTTGGTGGGCCCGTTATATCGAAGACCCGAAACACCTCCAGGGTGCTATATCCCCTCGGGTAGCCCTGGCGACCACACCGGTTCGCGGTGTGGCGTCCCAAATGTATGGCTCCATGGTGGGTGGGCAGCTCGGGGGACGAATGTTATCTAGGGCATGGCGGACAACAAACCTCCACCCCAAAAAAGATCCCGTCCGGATTCGGACGGGGGAGATAATGTTTACGGCGCAAGTCACCGCTATCTAGTGATGAGGTGCCAGAAGGAAGGGGAGAGCCTTAAAAAGGTTTCCTCCTTTCTTATTCGTAAAGTTCTGTCGGGTTCGGTTCCTGGAGATCTGAAATCGGCAAAAAAGCTTCGCGATGGCACAATGCTCATCGAAACCGCAAACAGGGCTCAGAGCGAGATACTACTGAAGACCGTAAAGTTGCACGACATTCCCGTCAAGGTCGAGGTGCACCGTACCTTGAACACCTGTCGGGGAGTGACTAGCCACTACGACTTATTGTACGTTGAGATCGACGAGATAAAGCGGGAGATGGCCCCACAGGGGGTTTTTGATGCTCGTCGACTCACTACTAAGCGCAACGGAGAAAGGGTCAACACGACATCTGTCATTCTTACGTTCGCGCGTGGCGTCCTCCCCGACAAAGTGTTCGTCGGTTATGAATCGGTCCCAGTGCGGCCATTCATACCGGCACCTATGAGATGCTACCAGTGCCAGCAATTCGGCCACATGGCCACACGATGCCAGGGAAAGGCCACCTGCCCCCGCTGCAGCCTGGATAAGCATGACGGAGCAGAATGCACAAGTGACCCACTTTGCGTCAATTGCGAGGGTGCCCATCCCGTGTACTCTCGTGATTGTCCAAAGATGATCGAAGAGCGTAAAATCATGGAGATTAAGACGGTGGATAAAATCTCGTATCTCGAGGCTCGGAAAAATAATAGAGCACAAGTTGCCCCCACTTTTTCCAGATCGTGGGCTCATGTCGCTGCCACTCCTATCGCAAAGGTCACCATCTCGACCCAGACGGAAGAAAATGCCAACCAGGAAACTAAAGCCACAGAACAAAAATCGGCCTCTCCGGTTAAGGCTTCCAATCCGGAGTCTAAGACAAAACCCTCCGGTCCGGGTTCCCGTGAGCGGAACCCGGCCAAAACATCTGCCGGGGCCACGCAATCCAAGCGTGGAAACTCGCAATCCCCCGGTCCATCTGGCAAGGCTCGAAAGAGTACCCCAGAGCCAATGCAGGAGGATGAGTGTCTATCAGACACTGATATCCTCCAAGTTTGTAGCAAGGGGAAGAAAAATCGCATAAGACGCTGACCTCCCCAATTGTTAACCGCTCGATTTTATTGTAGTTTATTTTCTTTCTATTTTTTATTTATTTACAATGGCTTTTATACTGCAGTGGAACTGCAACGGTTTTTATCGGCATAAGGAGAAACTGGACGTTTTAATACGTGATTTTAACCCGGTTTGCGTTTGTCTTCAAGAAACGCATTTTAAAAACACGGACAAGGGCATCTTAAACCATTTTAAGGTTTTTTAGATTAGACGACACCTGCGGCCAACGAGCCCAGGGTGGAGTGGCAATTGCTATCCGGGAGGCCCTTTACACCTCCCAGGTACACCTGAATACACCGTTTCAAGCGGTGGCGGTGACTGTTCACGCTCCGAAAATAGTTACGTTATGCAACGTATATCTGCAGGAGGGTGCACCGGTCGCCAGTTTTAATTTGGAAGCCCTTGTCCACCAGCTGCCTCAGCCCCTTATTTTACTCGGTGACTTCAACGCACACGATCCTCTATGGGGAAGCAGTGGAGGGCAGTGTAATCGTAGAGGACGGATTTTATCTTCCTTTATTACGGAGTCTAACCTAGTTTTATTGAACGACGGGGAGAAAACCCGGTTCAGCAGCTTTACTGGTGACTTCTCCTCTATAGACCTATGCGCGACATCGAGCGTGTTGTTAAATAAACGGAGCATGTCCGTACACGATGATCTATGTGGGAGTGATCACTATCCCATTTTTATACTGAAAGAGGGACGTTCTAACCCCATTTTTATTCGGCAGGGCAACTGGATTATCCGGAGAGCCGATTGGGGTCGTTTTAAGAGCAATTTTACCTTTAAACGCGACATGACGCTAAACAGCGTGTCTAACATTAATCATTTAAAAGCTCCATCATCGAAGCCGCGAACACAAGCGTACCACGGTCTCGCCGTCTCAAATAGAGACCATCTGTACCTTGGTGGAATGAAGAATGCGCAGCTGCCATTCGCAAACGGAAAAAGGCGCTACAAATTTTTAAAAAGTTTCCGACGGGCACGAACCTTTCCGCCTTCCGGCGCTTAAGAGCTAAGGCTCGACAGGTCGTGAATAAGGCGAAGAAGGCTTCCTGGGTGGAATTTGTCTCGGGTGTCAACTGTAGAACACCAATTACACAGGTCTGGTGCAAGATCAGGAGTCTATCGGGTAACCACCAACAGGTCGGCATCTCCTTTTTACATGTCAATGGCAATGTAATAACGCCTGAAATTACTATCAGCGACATTTTCGGCCAGCTACTCGCCAAAACCAGCAGTATAAGGAGCTACGACTCGACGTTTCTGAAAACCAAGGAGCGATCGGAGATGTCCTTGATAAACTTTAAGGAAAGACATCCCTTGGGGGATTACAACCTTCCGTTTTCCCTCTGGGAACTCAAATCTGCCATTGCTGACTCCCATATCACTTCTCCGGGACCTGACGAGGTCCACAATGCCTTCCTCCGGAATATCCCGGAATCGGCACCGTTGGAGGTCCTCCATACCTTCAACCAAGTGTGGCTAGAAGGTTCTTTTCCACCGTCCTGGCGGGGGTCTGCGGTAGTTCCTATACTAAAAAAAGCAAAGACCGAGCCGACCCGAATAACTTCAGACCTGTATCCCTAACCAGCTGCCTGTGTAATGCTATGGAAAGAATGGTGAATCGGCGTCTCGTCTGGTGGCTAGAGCGCCGAAACCTTCTCTCTGGTGTTCAATGTGGTTTCCGCAGAGGCCGTTCCACTACTGATCATTTAGTCAGAATAGAAAACTATCCAGGAAGCCTTTCTTCTTCGCCAACACGTAGTCGGGGTATTTTTTCACATAGAGAAGGCATACGACCGAGTTTGGCGTGATAAAATCCTAAGAACGATGCACGAATGGGGATTTAGGGGTAACCGACCCATTTTTATTTAAAAATTTTTATCGGACCGAGTTTTCAAAGTGAGAATTGGCCAACACGAATCGAAATTTTATAGTCAAGAGAACGGTGTTTCCCAAGGTTCAGTACTTAGCGTAACGCTATTTGCTATAACGATTAACGATATCGCTGTGTAAAAACACCAGTAATTGACTCACTGTTTGTGGACGACTTCGCAATTTTTTGTAGGTCATCCCAACCAGCTACCGCGGGCAGACTTATCCAGCTTACTCTAGACAAGTTGGATAGGTGGTCCAAAGATAACGGGTTTAAATTCTCCTTGGAGAAAACTAAATGCCTCCACTTACGCCGGTGTAGGGGTCATACCATTCCCCATCACTAACCTTGGGCGGTACAAACCTTCCGTTTGTTAACTCTGTACGTTTTTTAGGCATGATTTTTGACTGTCGCCTCAACTGGCGGGAACATATCGATACTTTAAAACTTAAATGTCTTAAGACTCTAAACATTTTAAAATTCTTAAGCCACTCAACATGGGGAGCCGATCGCTCAATGCTGATCTTGTTGTACCGTTCGTTGGTACGGTCGAAGCTTGACTGTGGTTCCTTCGTATACGCCTCCGGTCGGGAGTCGTACCTACGTACTCTGAACGCGGTACACAATGCAGGCCTACGGATATCCACTGGGGCGTTCCGGACTAGTTCGCTGCAAAGCCTCTATGTGGATACAGGAGAGCCGCCATTGTGCCAACGAAGGAACCTGCTCATGTGCAATTACTTTGCCAAAATTTTACCTTTGAAATCCCACCCATGTTTCAACCTTGTTTTTAAACCTCGATTTATAGAGCTTTTTAATCGCTGGACAAGAGCCATTAGGCCTGCTAGCATAAGGTTTTATACTTTCATCCAAGAACGGGGTATTACACTCCCAGACCTATACTCTGTCGGAAGCTGCAATAGCTCACATTGGGTCACTCCCGCTCCTAAAATCAATACTGATCTTAACAAGCGTCTAAAACACTTTACCACTGCAGAAGAGTACCAGCGTCTATTTTATATGTTCTTAGACACCCATCGAGATCTCGTGCCTATTTATACCGACGGCTCCAGATCAGGCACCGCCAGCGCGTGCGCAGTCTTCTCACCCCATCACGAAGCTGCGAAAGCAAGGCTTCATCCGATGTGTAGCGCTTTCGCAGCGGAGCTGTACGCTATTAGGCGGGCCCTGGATGGGATACAGGACCGTGGCTCCTTCGTTGTATGCACGGACTCCCTAAGTGCCCTGAATGCCATTTCCGGCATTTTTCCTGCACACCCTTTAGTCCAGGAGATTCAATCTTCACTCCTCTGTCTTGACAAGAAGGGAACTAAGATCTTTTTCATGTGGGTCCCTGGACACGTGGGTATCACCGGGAACGAGAGAGCCGACACTTTGGCGAAAGAGGCACTCGCCATGGACGCCATGGAACCGACGCCGGTACCCTTCAAAGAGGTGAAGGCGGTTTTAAGAAATGCAGTCCTAGAAGGAGTCGTGGAGAACCACCGAAGGTAACTAACTGCGAGGGTTAAAACCGGTAGTGACAGCGTGGCCTTAGTGCTTCAGGAAAAATCGCCGAGAAGAAGTCTTCATAACACGACTAAGGATAGGGCACTGCCCTCTGACCCACTCCTTCCTCTTCACTGAAGAGAAAATTCCACCGCGATGTGATGACTGCGACTGTCCTCTTAGCATTCGACATATCCTGACGGAGTGTGAGAGGTATCGGGCGGTGCGTAACAGGCTGCAGCTAGTGGGAGACCTGGGGTACATTCTAGGCGATGACCCATATGTTCTCAACCGCGTTTTGGAATTTTTAAATGAAACTGGCCTATTTAATAGTATTTTAAGGATGTAAAATTATTTTTAATTTTGACTCAGCGTTTATATCAAGTACTTTATTATAATACCATAATATGTTGTGTCTATATTTTTTTTACAATTATGACTTGTAGTGGTGCAAAATGACCATGTCGTCGACGCACCCTATAAACCCCACCACTACTACTAACAATTAGATCTATATGGTTGATTTTTTAGAGTAAAAAAAGGAAACCAAACGTATATAATTTTTATTATTATGGATTAATGACTCAATTATGAATCTTAAAAAGCAAAGATGTTTTAGGAGAATAACTGCAGCATGAAACTAAAACAATCTTGATTTTCAGTTTGTGAATATCAAACACTAGTGTACATTTCTCGGGCTCGCCACCGGGTAAGACAGTCATAGGCAGCCGACGTTTCGAATTCCGACTCGTTACCCATTCTCAAGGCTACATGGTAGTCTTGAGAATGGGTAACGAGTCGGAACCCGAAACGTCGGCTGCCTATGACTATCTTACCCGGTGGCGAGCCCGAGAAATGTACACTAGTGTTATTCGCCGGGAAAGTGTTAAATCATACAAATATCAAACACATTTTGGGTTTAGAAAATCATCATTTAAAATCATCGATATATAATATTTTTTACCACAAATTTTCATTAGTGATTACATAATATGTGCTACTAAGAACAAGCTGTTGAACTAAATTCTTAGGAAAATTCTATGAACCACGTCAATGTTTACTTGTAGAAGTGAGTTTCCAGTCTGTCAGCTCAAAATACACATGTGGGACCAAGACAAATAAACGTTGCTATTTCTGCCGGTTATGAGTGGAAGGATATGCATTATTTTGAGAAGTCATAAAAATGAAGGCAGAATTAGTGGAAGAAGAAAACATTCTCTAATTAGATTAGCCAAAAATATTGCTTAGAAGTTTCGTGTTTTACAGCATGGAGAGCACATTGGGCGCTACACTATTGAGCGATGATAATGATGATGAAATGAATAACAGAAGAAGTAAGTAACACAAGATGTTAAGGAAAGCCATCACAAGGATGGGGTGAGCTTCTTACGGCTAGGCAATGAAATAAAAACAGAAAATCTCCAAAAGCCGTAAACAATTGGCACCCTTCGTCAATAAACACCAAACTTTGCTGTCTTGGTATGCTGGGAAAACCAGTATACCAGGCATCCTTAGCGGGGTCTCATTAGCCCCGTGAAGGATCCCAGGTCCAAACCCAAACATCCTTAGCGGGGTCCCATTAGCCCTTGCAAAGGATCGTATTTGGTTGTGTGTGTGCGTCTGTGTTTGGTCCCTGGCGAGGAAGTAACTTTCCCGTAAACCAACACAGGAGGGTATTCTTGGTTGAGAGGCTGTGGTTGGTCTCTGCTGTGGTTTTCCCAGCATACCAAGACAGCAAAGTTTGGTGTTTATTGACGAAGGGTGCCAATTGTTTACGGCTTTTGGAGATTTTCTGTTTTTATTACAAGATGTTAATGAATACTGTGTGAACATGGATAACGGGTATTACTATTGTTAAAGGTACGAAAGAAAAATTTATGCATGAATCATATTTTGCTATCAAGTCTGTACCAAATGGATGGAGGCACCAACATTGGATGGCTATCATTTAAATGCTTGTATAAAAAATTTAATTTAGCAGCTTTATCGTTTCCTAATTTATTCCGCAGTTTTGAGTGATGAGTTTTGAGTTTGAGTTATGAGTATTCCGCAGTTTTGAGACTTATTTTGGTGACTCACCCTTGATTTCTTCACTACTGAGACCACATTGTATTACTATATACACTGCCATTCAAACCCTTATTTCTGGTTCAGGGCTCACAGTTAAGAACTATGGTTAGAATGACGAGTGTATTTGTGACATCCATTGAAAAAAGATATGATTAAACTGCAATGCGTAGGCATCATACCAAGTTACACTCGCTGAATCTTTCTTAGGGTCATATGCTTGAGAACCGCGCAAGCTAGCGCATTTTCTACATCCAGAGGTAATTCTAGTATTTTTGCGAGCATAATTTGTTATTTTATGCCATTAGCATTTTCATAGTTTTTTTCCAATCGACTGAACGTTGTGTTAAAATGTAGAGAATGTTAAATTCTTAGAGCAGACACTTGATTCTTCTCCAATGTGCCACCCAAATATATTGTTAGTTTTGTCAAGTTTTTTCCCAGATAAACATTAATGAATATTATATTGTAGATCATGTGTCGGCCAGTAACTTAGCTGAAGAAATAGGCACACTGATGGATGAAATAGTGAAATTAATTTAAAAAATTTACATACCTTTGAATTTTTTACAACCAAATAATTATAAAAATTAGAGGAAAAATGACAATTATCATCTCAGGGGTTCATTAAAAAAATAAATGTAGTACACAGCAAATAAAGCTCACTTTGATAAACCATTTTCTCTGAAAGACTTTACAAAATTGCTGAAATCCGATTTAAATTAAAAAATTATAGCCAAATTTAAAAAATCAAAAATTTGGATTGTTTAAAATAAATATCATGGTTTCCACCGACCCTGGCTTCATATAAGATCGTTCTAAAGCTTTTTTTTACTCTCTTGCACTCCATGACCCTCTCATCAACTATTGGATTGGATTTTTGGGGAGGCGACCGACGGAAAAGGTCACTTGCGCCATAGGGGACATAGGTAAGGGAGGAAGGGAGGACGGAAACCCGGCGTCGGAATTAGCCTGCTCTTAACGAAAGGCACCAAGGGGACCACGGCTTAACGTCGCATTCGACAGACGGAGTACTCCACTTGAAGTGCCCTCCACAAGACACTCAAGTAGGGATCGGGTTCCTCTGAAAAACATCCGCCACTGCAGGGGTTTGAACCCTGGCCGCCCGTGTGGTAGGCGAGTACTCTAACCACCCGACACCAACCCGATCCCCTCACATCAACCCTTTCCTTTCGTTAACGCCTCCTTTACTCCCCTGCTATTCTTGATATTGTTTCCTCTAGCTGTGTCCATTTTTCTCTGATGTGTCGCTAAAATAGTTTTGTCAGTGAATTTCTACATCTACATATTACCCCGCGAACCGCCAATTGGGCAAGGAGTGGTAGGTCACCAGACGTGTAAAGATGTAAAAATTTCGGAGGTGAAATGGTGACATGTCCCATGAGAGTGTGTTTGGAGGAGCTAAGTTTTTATTGTGTTCGCTTATTGTGCTCGGAATGAATGAGTTTTATTACTTATCTGTTCGGCAAAGTATTTCTCTTATTTAATCCCATCTGTCAGACCTAGAAATGTAGTGAGGCGTCATGATAATATACTCTGTGTCGCTCTGAAACACGCCAGTTCTGAATATCTGAAGCAACCTCAGCCGAGCGTGCAGCCTCCAAGTCTCTAGGGGCTCCCACCTTAATCCCTCTAACAGTTGTGTAACAATATATGTTCGTTCGTAGCAGTTTTTAACGAAGCGAGCTGTTTTTCTTTGTATTTTGTTAATTTATTTGGTTAAATCTTTATCACCAGGATCCATAATGCTGTGTGAGCATTGTGCTAATGTGCTAATGTGCTAATGAGGTGTGGCCTAAACAGAGCGAAGTAGTCGCTCTCTTTGACTTTTTCATCCGAGGACTTAACTTATATACTTAACACTTCGGTAGCGCACTATATTTATTATAGCTATTACACATTTAACAAAACCTAGTTTCTTTAATGCTGCGCTACATATCTAATGTATGTGTAATCCCCACGATATATCAGAAGTTAAGGTAATTCCAAGATATTTTACTGCATTTGAAGATTTTGTTTACTCCACCCACGGTGTAGGTATGGCATTTTAGTGATGACTTTTGGAGGAAGTGGACTGTGGTGCATTTGCTGATATTTAATTCTAACCCCCACTCCTGGCACCACGAATGAAAGTTGTCAAAGTCCGATGGCAGAGCTTCAAAGTCCGCGTCTTCGCTTATTTCACGTTAGATTACTGTAAGTGTGTGTACTGTGCAAATAATTTTTATTTACTGCTAATTCGAGTACTTAGGTCATTAATGTAAATAATGAAGAAAATAGGGCGAATCACACTTCCTTGAGGAACACCGTATGAGACTTCGACCATATCGGAGATAAAACCGTTAATAATAACTTATTGTTTTCGATCACTGAGAAATTCCGTTATCCAGTTCACTATTTTTTTATTAACTCCGCATGATTGCAATTAATGAGTTTTTTGTGAGGAACCTTGTCGAATGCCTTCTTAAAATCAAGGAATATCGCGTCGACTTGCTTATTCGATTCACCTGATTTCAGGATATCATGAAGGAAGAGCGCAAGCTGTGTTTCACAGGACCTGCCCTTTCGGAAGCCATGCTGACTGCTGTGTAAGAGGTTACCATTATCCAGGAATGCCATAATATTTCTGACGACAACGTGTTCGAGGATCTCGCATAACGTCCGGCATAACGATATCGGCCTATAAATTCCTGGGTCCCTTCTATTTCCTTTTTTAAATGTCGGTGTGACGTTGGCTATTTTCCAGTCTTGGGGCACCTTGCCTTCGGATAATGATTTGCTAAATATAATTTCTATGAACGGTGCAATCTGTGGCGCTAACTCCTTGAGCACGCGTGCAGTAGACCTGTGCGCCGATGGAAAAACTATCGGCGGCGGACGCCGGCTGAAAATACGGCGGCCGGTCGGCGGCCGGCGCGCTGTAGGCGCGCCGATCCGATGGTTTTTACCGGCGGCGTAATATTAGCCTTTTATATGTTCACTAGTATTGTAGTACTTAAGCAAATTATAGGAAAAAGTATTAATTTTTTTCATTAATAAATACATGCATTTGTATAATGTCATGTAAAAACTTATATAATCAAATTCCTACATTTCCTTAGTATGCGACAAAAATATCTCACAATTTTAAGCGTTCAGACAAATGACGTATTTTATAGCTTTAATGAAAGCTATCACTATACCGTGTCTTTTATCTCAAATGCGAGCGAAATTTCCTTTTATCGCAAATGCGAGCGAAATCCACGGTATAGTATTTGGGCGTTGGCTGTGCGCAGACTTGAGATGTAGCAAAAGAGTCGATGCTTATAGTAATTTTTATATAGATGTGTTAGTTTTGAGTCGCAGAGTGTACGATTTTTGGGATTTCACGTACAAATTTGCAGGTGAACGAGATCTAGCAACACCTGATTTATGCATAGAGATTTAGAAGTCGAGCATTGTTAGACGTTAGAAGGAGGAAATTTGACTTTTTACAAACTATTCATTTAAATAAAGGCGATTAGCGGTTTCTTTTAACTTTCGTTTTGTTTTATAAAGTGAAAATACAATGTCTTAGAATTTGAATGAGAAAGTTGCGTTTCTCTTCGAGTTTTGTTGCCGATTCCTTTTAAACATTTTTTGCGTGTTTGCAAGTGTTTAGGACAGTTCTTGCGAGATTGTGATTGCGGAGTAAAGACGAGGACTGGTCTGGTGAGTTTTGACGCTTATCCTGCTTTTTAGATTGTTGACAACGTTGAGAATTGGTGATAACTAGAATATCGGACGTGAGGATGACATGAAGCTGTATTTAATGAGATATGCTCCTGCATTCGTTGATTTTGAGTTACGTGCAAGATCAGCAATGTCAGAGAAATTGTTTCGGTTAGTTTTTAATCTTGGTAATATATCCATGCCTAGATGAGTTTAAGAGTTGATGAGTTTTCTTGAGACCTGATTTTGATTGATTGGTGATTGTTTTGTTGTGTAAGCTGTTATGTAAACACCATTTTACAGCCTGTAATTTTTCTTACGCGGGGTACGAAGTTTTGAAAACTGGATCCCGAACGACTGAATATGCGCTCTGGTGTTTAAGTGAAGATATGGCATAAAGACTTATAGGAAAAGAATGTTTGTGGTAAAGCTCAAAATGCTTGCTGAATTATGATGACGGAAGATTTAAATTGGGCAACTGTTTCAATTAACAACTTTCAATCATGTTATTCAAAAGTGAAGAAAAAATGAAAAGGGAAAAGAAAGCGAACCTTTAATTGAGAGTAGAATACAAGAGCGCAAACCGAAGGTGTCAGCTTAAGCTAGTACATACTGCTGTGAACAATTGTGTGTTTGTCACATAAAGTTATGTTAATAAATACATAAACTTTTATTAATAATTTTTAAAATTATGATGAAATTGGGCTCCCGCGATCATGTTTGAATACTACGTATCTGCTCCAGGCATCTGTATGTCACGGTGTAAGAGGGTGGAAGAGGGAGGGGGGTATCAGAGTAAGGGAAAGGGAATTATAGTTTTGCCATCATTGCTTGAAATCCTGGCCTGGAATCTGTTCCCCCCCCCCTTGTCCTCCTCCTTAGGTTCCGCATATCGGATCAACATGTAACTACTTGTCAGGGCCTCTTCCTTCCCACTATATGTTTCGGAAGAGACCTCTACCCCTTAACACCATTCCTTCCCATTGTGCCTCTTTGCTTCAGGACTGGGATCACACTCCCTCCCAAGTGGTCACAGAAACGTAGTTTAAACTCTCCCAAATAAACTCTCTCATCATTCACCCGCCTAAAATTTTCCAGTGAAGTCCATCACATGTACTTAAGCACTCTGTTCATCCGCAGAGGAAAATTCCTATGTCTTTCAGTTTATTATTTAACGGAAAATAGGATGCGTTATGGATACTATTTGCATCATCTAAATAGTATTTGATGGAAAATTATGCCTCATCAATGCCGTGGGATCTGAAAACTTCGTATGAAATTTATTCCTTCTCCTATTCCGATTCCCCATTCCTATCCTCATGCGAGGCGAGGTCCTTAACATCCTCCTGGATACTCTCAGACCGCACCGTAGATTTACTTCCTTGAACTTCACTTACCAGAACCAATGATCAAATACAAAAGAAATATCGTTCAAATATTCTCCAAATGTTTTTATTTTGAATTTAGAAGTAGCATGTGCATAAACCCTTTGGTTAACTACTTCCCGTTTTCCAATACATGGCGTTGTAAGGCTGGAAGACAGTGAACCTTGCAAGGAAAAGAAAGAAGATAGAGAAGTCTATGAGATGCGGATGTGGAGAAGGAAAGAGAAACTGCAGGAGACGGAGAGACTTATGAAAAATTTTTAAGGTTGTTCAGCGAGGAATGGAAATCTATCGATATTACACTTCCTAATTACGCATGGTTTCAAAAACAGTAGGATGAAGAACATTCGATACCTTTTTCGGTTACACGACTTTTTATATCGTCATTATAATCTCTTAATATACAATATTGATTAAGACGGCATCAAGTGGGAAACTGAATACAAGCCAATCATGCCGCATTAGACGCTTGAGGTGAGTGAAATCCACGTCAACGAAGGGTGAACACTGAACACGTGGCCCATGGTCCAACAGAAATGGTGACCTTGCTATTTCCTATCGCACAGATTGACTGAAGACCATCTTCATCAGTACATCAAATTCTGACAGAAGAGCTGTTATTTTTTAATAGTTATCAGGAAAATATCGATTAGGAAATAGAGAGGGGAACGCAGGGGATTGGGACATTCCGGTGTGCGGGAGTGCGCCGGTTTGGGCGCGGTCGTTTTGGCGCGAGCCATTTTTGCGCAGGTCATTTGGGCACAGGTATGAATGGGCGAAGCTGTTTTGGCGCAGGGATGATTAGGCGATGCCGTTTGAGATCAGGGGAGTTTCGCCGCAGGGACATTTTGGTTGCCACTCGGCTGGTATCGATGCTTTTATGATTTTTGACCAGTGATAGTCATCTCAATGGTGGTGGGAAGGGGTGAGTGATGAACGTACTGCACTGTTGGTGTGCTACCAATACTGTAAAATAATATAGGAATTTTTCTTTGCGGGGAGATTTTTTCCAGTACTATAAAGAACCATTTCATCTGTCATCGAAAACACCGAACATACAGGCCGAAGCATATCTGGTCGTTGATGAGAAAAATCATGCTAAGGTCTTTATCTCTGTGAGCAACACCAAATTACATACAATAGTTACAATTTTATTTGACACATTTATAAATACTGCCTCTAGTCATAAATCATGAAAGAATCGCTACTAGCCGAGTGACGAACGAAACGCCCCAGTGCCCTTCTCG
The DNA here is from genome assembly GCA_963169105.1 of Ceriagrion tenellum. Classification (NCBI taxonomy): domain Eukaryota; kingdom Metazoa; phylum Arthropoda; class Insecta; order Odonata; family Coenagrionidae; genus Ceriagrion; species Ceriagrion tenellum. Next base: position 177,082,745 of record OY720633.1, read on the forward strand.
GCTAAAACTGTCCCTGCGTCAAAACAGTTTGCCGGATTGTCCTAGAGGACGTGGATGTCTTGGAGCTGTGCGAGGAGTGATGGAAGGACAGCGGAGATTATTGCAGCGATAGTTACAGGGTAATCAATAGTGGTGGGGATGAGATTCAACGTGGGTAAGCTATAGTATTGAACGCAAAATTGGGGAGGAGGGTAGTAAACATTGAACAGAGCAACAGCATACGAGTTGTTGAAATAAAAGTACGCTCAACAACTTTCGTTACAGCCCAGGTGTACATGCCCACAAGCAACCATGGGTATTGAGAGGTGGATGGGCTTTATAAACAGCTATAGGAGATAATCAGAGAGTTCCCGGACAAGAGAAACCTAATAGTAATGGGTGTCTGGAAAGCAGTAGTGGGGGAAGAGAGAGATGGGTATGAAGTGGGAGGGTATGGATTAGGAACGAGAAATGATAGCGACGAGAAGGCAGTTGAATTTTGTTAGAATGCAGGCTTGAATCTTAACTTAGTTATGATGATATGTGATCGCAGAGTTAAAAAAGTACGTGGATAAATAGATGGAACTTTGAAGCTTTGGTAGGGGAAAAAAGAAGGGAATGCCAAGAGCAAGTGGAATGGAACATAAGTGAAGCAAAGGAAATAAAGAAAACATGGGAGAATATACATACAGGCATATTAAGAGAGGCGGAAAAAACGAAAGGATAAGTGGAAACGAGGGAGTTAAGGAGAAGAATGGGTTACGCAAGAAATGATTGGGAAAATAGAGGAGAGAAGGAGGTGAAAAAATGCCAACACTGAACTAGGTAAGACGAAGCACAATGCGTATAATCATCACTTCCAGTGAATAACCAATCGGGCGAAGGAAAACTGGTGGAAAAGGCACTGCGAGGAGATGGATATGCTGCAATAAGATGGGGAAAAGGGTGCGTTTTGCGATAAAATAAACTTGCTATCGGGTGGGCAGAGAGAGAAAACGGTACCAAATGTTAAGAGCAGAGCAGGTAGGATATTAATCGAGCAAGAAGATATTCAAGGTAGGTAGAGAGAATGCGTGGAAGAGCGATCGTAGACAGGGATAGTAGATAAACTAATTTAGATGTGAAGGATCAAGGAACACTAGATGAGGATAACCTCGGTCCAATGATACTCTACGGTGAAAAAGAGAAAGCATTGAAAGAGATTAAGGCAAGAAAAGCTGTAGGAGTGGAGAACATACCCTCGGAGTTGCTAATTAATATAAGTAAAAATGTTAGGCAAGCTAAACTAATTTGATGGATTTACGAGGAAGGAGTTTGGCCAGAGTGCTCATTCCTATCCCGAAAATGAAGAAACTTCTGAATGAAATGTGGGATAGGCAGAGTAGATGTCTTGTGGAAGTGAGTTGCACAACAGCGTGTAAGAGGGAAGGATTTTGGGCAAGCAGGGAAAGGTACAAAAGGAGAATTGGTTTCTTGGACGGATGGAGAACGGTATATCGTCTGCTGAGGCAAAAATGGCAGAACTAGAGGGAGATAGAACCCTAAAAGTCTAGAAAACCAGAAGGAGATTCTCTGGCTGTCACCTAAACTTATCTTTTACCGGTAGAATTCTTATAAGAAATTACTTTTAAAGTCACATACAATGCTGAAACATAGCCGCGTGCAGGAGTTTCTATTGCTCGAGCTCGTTCCATACCTTCACCCACCTGATGGGTGGGATCGAGATTGAGGTTCGGAGGGCGACATAACGTCCAAAACTCTGAGCTCGGAGACATTCAAAATGAGGGCCCACGCTGGCGCATGGCCCTTCATGAGCACGTAGCAGATAAAGAGTTTCCGCGGTCTCCACTCGGTACCCTCAAGCCTCAACTTTGGATGAATTAAAGGGGCGCTATACTTTAATACATGGAGTAGAACAAATGTATTTTACTGTGTATAATTAACATTTTGGTATAGCCTACAAATGTTTCAATTCCAATGAGAGAGGATGCTTGAAATAAGAATGCTTGAAATAAGAATGAAATAAGAATTTTTTATTGTCTCTATTAAGGAAAGACTTTTAATACTGCTGCACGGATATCTGTGTAACTGTGGTGAGTAATGTTTGACAAAGTTATGAAATACAATGATGAGGAGTCAGCAAAAATTAGTGTAATCAAATACAGAAGCCATGCTCTAGAGGCAAAGATTCGTATATGGACGCATATGACGGCGCGAGCCGCCGCGCCGACATGAGGGACCGGCGGCGGCGCGACGCAGTTGTTTACTTATTCCATCACGCTGAATTTTTATGCCCGCCATCGGCTCGTTAACGTCCGGAATGCCTAAATGGTGACATCCTTAGTGAATACACTTTCGAAGTAGTGGTTTAGTAAGTTGGCTTTATCGATGCTGTTGGTGACCATTTTGCCGTTTATATCCAATAAGGACTCTAATGTCGAAGATTCGCCATGGAGCTCTCTCGTGTTAGACCAGAATGACTTGGGGTTTTCATATGTGGACCCCAGAAGTCAAGGGGTCTGAGTGACATTTTTGAAAAAAATAAGTTATGTACAGGAATGGAATGTGAAAATATACATCTTTTAGGTGGTAAAGGGATCCAAGTGATTTTCTTGACAGGTGCTTCTATCCAGTGTAATGCCTCTCAACTACTTAGTGGGTTGTACCAAACATTTTCAACTTTGACTTAAGTTTTTCTCAAAACAACGATTTTGTTACTTAGACCCCTTGACTTCTGGGGTCCTCATATAGTAGTTCACCTAGGATTTTTTTCTTGAAGTTTTGTAAACTAAGTGCGCATGATTTTCTTCGTTTTTGAACGTTGGGCAACGTAAATTTCTCTCGCCGCAAGTTCCATTGTTTTGTTACAAGACTTAATAGAATTTATATATTGGTGTGTAATTGCCTCAGTCTCCTGATCTCTCGCCGTACTTCCAACCAATACCAACGAGGTTCTTTACTATCTCATTTGAATTAGTGAGGAATTTATTTATCGATTCCTTTACGTATTATTTCCAAAAAATAAATCCATGATACTTCGGTGCTCTCGTCCTTAATTGTGGCTACGAATTTCGTGAATGAGGCTTCTAACATCTCTCCAAATTTAACGTAATCGCATTTTCAAATAAGTAGACTTTCCGTTTAGATTTTACAGTGGACCCTACCGTTGTTTTCAAAGTTGTAAAAATTATTTTATAATCACGTATACCTTCGAGGATATCGACGTGTTTAATAATAGTTGGGTGACTAACAGCTGAAAGATCTAATGTTTTATTACCTCTCGTAGGTTCGTTTACAACTTGAGTAAGAGAGTGATGTGAAAGTGTATTAAGTAAGGCCTCGCTTATATCACGCTTCCTTAAACGCCATTGGTTTTTTCTATTTATAGCCGGGAGGTTGAAATCTCCACCGATAATTATTACGCTTTTGTTATCTCTCGAGGTAAATGATGATAACTGAGTTTCTCATTTGTACAAAACGTCGATTCTGGAATCTGGTGGTCTGTAAAATGAACATATATGAATATTTCTAATTGTTTGTGGACTCGAACCCGCGACCTTCGGTTCGGCAGGCGAGGACTTTACCCCGCCGGCGCCGCCGAGGCCGGCAAAAGAGTACACAATTGGAATTTGAAATGTCGTAATTGGTGTAAAATACGACCATTTCATCGCAGGACCCATCGCATTACCTTCCCTAGAAACGGTTAATTTTGGCAGCACGAAACAAAATAATCTGTGTATCAAAGTTGTAATGAACCCCATGCGTAGACTTCAATGTGTACTCTTTCGTTCGTGAGCTCGAAGTAGCATCCCATACCGCTCTTTAACGAATAACTTACATTTTTCAGAATTGGCTTGAGCCGTGCGAACGCCATGTCACCACTTCATACTAGTTAAAGAATACCTCGCTGATTTCTACTTTGTCTTCTCCTTAGAAGCATCACTAAATTATTCATTAAAAATATTCTATTTTTATACAGTTAATTGCGTTCAGGGAAAAACTTTTCTGAAAAATTTTAGCAAACTAATAAATTGTTGAACTAATAAATTCAGTTAATTATATAGGTATGAAGTTTTTTCTTCATGCTGGTGATGTATTATTTGCTACACGAAATGTGAACTAGTACGAACCTGGGCACGTATTTTGCATTTGAATAAAAAAATCTTATTTTGAGATGACCGCAGAGTATTAAAAGATCAATGGCAGAAATCCGTAAAGTGAATGCATGAAATGAGTTCAGTAATTACATTTGATATTCCTTTTGGAATCTAGAGCTTCAATAAACCAGACTTCGTATTGAAGATTATTAATGATTTTTTCATCACATCATCATTAATACCAGTAGCACTCCCGCACATGGATCTGTTAATTCTAATTTGTAAACATTATGTAAGGCGTACAAAATTCTTTTAACATGTTAACACATTGGAGGTATGATTTTGATAAAATGTGTCGGTGGCGGTTAATTTGGAGGCTCATCCTGATCGCATACCCTAACAGATAAAAAGGATTCATCTTGTGTTCTTTTATGCTCTTAAAGAGATCAAATTATGTTCTTTTCGTGATCAAGACAAATGCCCATTCAGTATTATTTTAATGTGCATTCTTTCACGATACACAATTAAAGTACAATTAATGAACAGCATAAAAAGAACAATATATACAATAAATGAACACTTTTATGGCTGCTGAACTTGATATTCTTTTGGAATTCACTCGGACTTCTATTCTAGGAAAACAAACCAAAAGCACAAATGAATGTACAGCGGAAAAAATAGTTGCGAATATTGTTTGAGCGAAATTGTGATCTTTTTATGTCCTCTCTCACAAAACACACTCTTTAAAAAACACTAATTAAGCGTTCGACAGAACTAAAGAGAGTATAACCTGTACAATGAGTTTACAATTTCTGAACACTAGATGAGGTCTCTTTTTCTGTTGTCGTTTATTATGTTCTTGTTGGTTGGTTCTCAAAGTTTTCTCCTTGCTTTCTTCCGTCCCCCGTTGGTGAGTGAGTTGGTGGTCCGAGTTGGCCGACGTTTCGATGCTTGACTCGAGCATCAATTGTCCTCTCAGGGCCTCGGGAGACGAATGCCGTGTCTGGTGAGGGGTCGTCTATGCATATGCATCCAATATATATGATACAGAGGCCAGGCGGGGGGGGATCGAGTGTTGATTGGCCGGAGAGGGTTTTGGCTCCATTTCTCAGATCGACGGAACTCACCCGCAATGAGGACGGCGGAAGCAAAGAGAAAACTCTCATACACCTCATGCGCCGGGAAATAATCACATCTTACTTCTTAATGTTCGGATATACCGTGTTGTATGCAACAATGCACTCTAAAAAAGCATAACTTGAATATAAAATGAATGTACCATGAACTCAAATATAAAACACAATTCGTGGAATTCATGATTGTTATTTTTGGAATCGAATTCCCAACAATGATTATTATTTAGTTTAGAATCTGTAAAAAAATGAGAAGTGATGGTTAATTCAGATTAATCAATTTAAAATACAATTGAATGGAAGAATACTTTGATAAAACCACCCAAGTAGCCATGAATGTCGGCTGGATATTGGCCCAATATTGGCTTCAGATTGGCACATCGGCCCATCATTGCCATCGTTCTTCCAATGTTGGGCCGATATAGGCAGCCAACATTGGACCGACATCATCTGCTGATGTTATGTAATGAGGCGAAAATTGACAAAGTTCCAAAAGCATGTTTTAAAATGCGTTTCATGAACTATGGAACCTATTAAACATTACCTCGGGGAAAAAATTTTTTTTGGTTTCACACACTTGGGACAACCATTTTTGTGGCTGTGTCAGAAATCTTCTATGCTATCAGGTGAATATCGACGAATCTTCGAAATTATGTTTTAAAATTCGATTCATGAAATTGAAAACCGATTTAACATCAGGTGACAGAATATATTTTTTTCGCCCACAGTCCACTTGGGACTTATAATTTCCCATTTATAAACCTCTGGCAATGAATAAAAAACCCATTGAATCCTTGAGTATGCAATTACGCTGAGTCCAAGTGTGATCTCCGTACAGTCGATGCACACATGCAATGGTTTTTATGGTAGTTCCTATTTTTATTTTACTTGAACTGTGATGAACTCATATACACATTAAGATGCTACTTTTTGCTGATTAATATCACCATTTTCACTGCTTCACAGCGAATTTCGATTGGAGAAAATTATTTCAGGTTTTAATTTGAATGAAAAAATTGTTTTTAATACATATGACCTAAGGTCATTTCCCTACTCTGAAACTATTTGAAACCTTTTTTGTAATTAAGAAAGGATGGTGTAAATGCATAGTGTTTTTAAAAGTCTACTTTTATTTACCAAAGAACTCGTTTCATTGCACATAGGGATGCCGCACTTAGATTTATCCAGCAACCACCGAAATTATAATTTAATCCAATGGTTATCCTCTAAAGTTAAGTTCAAAAGCAATTTATAAGTCAGACAAGAATATTTAGAAGCGCACTCCTCAGTTTGAATACCCCGCCTCAGTTATTTAGCGCTTTTTTCCCAGTTTTCTGCGCATCGCGATGCTCCATTGTTCCTTTGCCGGTTCGCAAGCTTGCAAGTTTTTTTAAGTGTTTGTGATATGAATTTGCTATCTTTGATGGATCAAGATCATATAACAACGAGAAAAATACTATTGGCATCTTTCGCCGATCTTATACTCACACACTTCATACTTCAGTTGTGGAATTTGTGCTTCATAAAATCATCATGACGCGGGCGAGGACACCACATTTTCCATAGTGAACTTGGAATGTAACTTGGGCAAACACGTCCATCAATAACTCATATGTGGACAAACATCTGTGGAATGAATCGAATGAGGAGTGGAACCATTCCAAGATGCTGAAATCTTCTTTTTGACGGTAAGTTCAGTCATCCCCAATGCCTCAATTCTGTTTGTTTGCAATGCGTGCGAAAACTATTAAGTCTCATACTCGTTACTTTGTCGTGTCTGTATTGCCCGTCGGAAATTATTCGACTTAGTTGATGGGTAAACGTCCGCATTCGTCACACACACAAAAAACTATGAGCCATTCTCACTTAACGCTGTCATTTACGTGAAATACAGGAATTTCTACCAAAAATTTTTAGAAGTGTGTTACGGAAGCGGACGTTTACCTACCTTTCTGTTATGTACATATACTATAAGTTGATGTGAATTTGGATTGTCTCTCGTATCAATTATATTGTTTTTTGTTTAAGATTTCGGTGAGGCGTGCTTCCTGCCGTAGTATGAGATGGCTGAATCTGAGGATAAAATTCATTGTTGCTACGTCAAGGGTAAGAACGTAATGCTTTGATATCATCTCCCTTGGTCATACAAAAAAATGTACATATGTTCATGCGATCCAAATGTGTGAAGTATTTCACATACATTACCGAAATAGTCAATTTAAAAAATATAAAATAATTAAGGTTTTAGGTGCTTGATGTTCTAAAAGTGTTTATCTTCTTTATAGGTTTTCGTCATGATGGAACCTGGGAAAAATCAAACTATTTCAAGGTGTCATTTGTGAAAAATATTGATAATCATTCGATTAGGTTTTTTCAAATATGCTTGTCAATTATATCAATGAAACTTTGGATCCTTAAGGATGGTTTTGCATTTGAGATCTACAAATGAAGTATGTATGCTGTTATTTTTTATCCATGCACCAACTGACATTATCCTAAAAATAAATACTTTTATCAAATCAAGTCTATTTTGCTGTAGTTTACTTTTTAATGTTTAAGTATATGTAAAATAACACTAAGTATAATATCTTACAAGTGGCTACATTATCCCTTCTATTCCATTTTCATTAATGTGTGTTTACAAATTATTTTCCCTAGTATTTAGGTATGTACATGTGTTTAAAGTATCTTCATTTATAATTTTTGTATCATTCATAAGTCGTGGCTGTCAGTTGATTAGGACATTATTATTAGCCGTTGGCTGTCAGTATGAGTCTTCTCTTAGAGCTTGCATTAGCTGGAGTATTTTCACTAACATTTGTCAGTTGTAAAATTTCAACTATTGTTTTTTTTCTCTTGAATAATACTGATAAGGGATTTCAAAGTCTCTTCCAGTTATCTGACTTGGGTAAAATTAGTACAGTATGATTCGTAATTTCATGAGAAGTATTCATAGCTCTTAGTAAATGCTCAATAAATGTTATCCATGAATATTTTAACATTGTATATATATTCAAATGGTCCAAAAGGAAAATGTATAGATGTTAAATGAATGTTATTCTGCTGTGTGAGATTTTTTTTTGATATGGACATATATATATGTATTTTTCATATGGGCATTTGGTCATGTGAGTGTGTTGTTTCCATAAATCTACTCAGACTAGATGCAATCAGTTGAAGCCCATTTAGGTCATAAAATACTTACTGTAAATGAGTTAACTGAAATCATGTTATCAAGATACTTAAATATCTTGAGCTAAGACCCATTTTTCATGATTTGTATATATTTCACTAATTAGTTTCATTAAAAGCTTACTCTGTTGCATAGATTAGTATGGTAATTTATACCAATAAATTATAGGTGTGAAACTAGCTTTTTCTGCACATGATGAGACATGTTTGCAGCAAGAGTAATATGGCAAGTATGAGTCATGTGTGATATGACAAGTTTGCGGCAGGTATGACACGACAAGTCTGCATCAGGTGAGATGCGACAAGTTGCAGCAAGTTTGTAGACGCATAACTCGGAGGTTTGATTCAGGCTTGTAGCAAGTGTGCAGGCTTGTTATGACAAACTTTTTGCAAACTTGCAACTTTGCCGTGACAAACTTGTGGCAAGTGTGCAGAAAGTTTAGAATGCTATCTGGAAGTACATTAAGTACTCTAGATTGGGTGTCATTCATCTTGTTATACATTGGCCCTATATTGGCTGCCAATATTGGTCCAGCAATGGCTGAAGATAGTGGATCAATGTCAATCCAATAGGTGAACACTGCTACCATGGGTAAATATACGCTGCCGATATTTGGCCGATATTGGGCCGACATTAGAACATTGACAAATGATATCGGCCCGACATATGCCCAATATTGGGTGGCTACTTGGGTCATCTAGTTATACATTGGCCCTATATTGGCTACCAATATTGGTCGAGCAAGGGCTGAAGCAAGTGGATCAATATCGGTCCAATATCGGGTGAACACCGGTACACTGGGTAAATATAGGCCTCTGATATTGGGCCGATATAGGCTGCCAATATTGGCTACACGACGCAAAACGTTATCATTTGGACATTGGCCCGATATAGGCTGCCGATATTGGGCCGACATTGGAACATTGGAAAATGATATCGGCCCGACATATGACCAATATTGGGTGGCTACTTGGGCATAAATATAAAATGCAAGAGGATGTCAAATATTGGCTTTGTATTTGGAGCAATTGTTTAATGAATGAAAGATATAAAAGTAACGACGAAGAAATCAATATTACTGTCAAACAGACGTTTTAAGGAAAAAGGTTTTAGTCTTTAATAAAATGCTCCTAAAAGTAAAAGATAGTGTTTTAGTGAACGACCGGTTCTGAGTGCAACTATATATAAAACCTTTAGGCACTACATTTAAACTTTATCTAATTTTCCATAAATGTTATCATGCAGGCTAATGCAGGGGTGGCCAGCCCGCCTTGAACATTTTTCACCGCGGCCCGCGGAGTTATGATGCATCTCCAAAATGGCCCGCAATATCATTTTGGTGGGCCACCCCTGGGCTAATGTCTAATTGAGGCATTCCGCACCAAGTCAGCCACCCTTGGTTTCTGCGATTTTGATGAAACTCGGCCACTGGGCCACGACAATGGGAAGCAGATAAATCACGCATAATTACAACCCCGGAAGTCAAGTGTAATTTGTTTTCGGAAGCATTGCTTCCACGCCAACGCCGCCTATTTATTGTTGAGCGAATGAGTTCGAGAGACGAATCGAAGAGAATGAATTCATTTCGGAGTAAATGGGCGCCATAACTGGTGGATAATCTCTGAATATAAACGCGTAGTTTATTATTTAACATCGGAATATATTGTCACCGGAATGGGATCTGTTTATGAAGATTCAGAGCTCTAATTCAACGGAAAAATTATTAAATTTTAGTTACAATATTTGACGCAGACAAACAGCTCATTCTCAAGAAAGCCTTTGGTGAATTCTTTATCGCAATTCTTAACATTAATTACTTTAATTTTCACCGCAAGTGAGTCTATGGACCATATTTTAGAAGTCTACGACATCAGAAAGTAAAAGGTTCAATTTCAATTACAATATTGGACCCAGAAAGGAAACACGTATTACTCAATAAAACCATTTATCAAAATCAGAAAAAATTCGAAATGCAATAATTATGCGTATTTTTATTGCATTTAAAAGGTCCGTTGCTAATAATAAAACTCAGAAAATAAAGAAAGGTTACCTCTGTAGAGATTGTTTACGAAAGGAGGAATATGCTTGAAAGCTGCAACAACGATATCTGTGATATTTACATACATACATACCAATCACGCCGTTCCCTTCCTGGGTAGGCACAATCAAAATGTTTCACTCATTAATCCATAATTGTACACCTAACTCTGCTTCAATAATTTCCTCCATACTGACCTATCCTTGAAAACCTCTTTTGCCTCATTTACCCCCATACACTGATTCATACACGCCCTCCTGTTTTTTAAACTCTTAATATTCCTCCTCCTAAGAATTTCCTCAACCATATTCAACCACAACTTTCTCGGCCTACCTCTACCTCTCGCACCATTCATTCCACTCTCATATATCTGTTTCGTTATTCTAATCTCATCCATTCTCTCAACATGGTCAAACCAACGAAGCACACTCCTTTCCTATGCGTCCATTACTGGACCATCTAACCCTCATTCATTTATCACCCACTCATTCATTACCCTATCCATCCTACTTTTGCCGCAAATACTCCTCAGATAGATAAAAATGAAATTCTCCAATAGCCGTAAAAAATGGCATGGCATGCCATTTTTTACGGCTATTGGAGAATTTCATTTTTATCTATCTAGAGAGGCCGTAGAGCTCAATTTCCTTTGATTTAACTCCTCAGATAACTCATACGCTCGGCGTTTAGTCTACTCTTATGTCTATCCTGACATACCCATGTTTCACTACCATACAACAAAGTGGGAAGGAGTACACTTTTGTACACGGCGATTTTCGCTTCCTTAGACAGGCACTCATTCCTTGATATGATCCACAAGCTACCTACCACTTTCCTTCCAGCATTCGAACGTCTCTTTATCTCCTCATCATTCCGTCTGGCTTTCGCATACATCTTACCTAAGTACACAAAATTCTACCTGTACTACTGTAAAACTAGTAGTCCTAGTCATATGTGTGCTCGGTGGAATCAAGGGCTCGCTGATACAGAGCATCAAGTGTATTCCTGCTTGCGTGGCACGGGCGGAATCACTTGCAGCCCACATGCAGAAAGCCGTCCTCTTGGGGTCGCTCCGTCTGCTTCGTGCGCACGACCCGAACGCAGCGTAGCCACTGATCCGATGGGTTAATCGGAAGTGGTCACGAACTCTGCACCGCCCCTCTCCAGTTCTCGGCCATTATGACGGCAACGAAACCCGATGCTTGCCGAGGACTCGGAACGGGAAAGTTACCAAAGTAAAAAAAAATAATTATAATATTCATACACAATTCGGAGGGCGGACGGAATCACGTGGCGAAGGATGTTTGGGAACCC